>VDFB02270651.1:381939658-382083283 GCA_007258455.2 Sequoia sempervirens | reverse complement strand
GAGTATAATACCTGTATGTGTCAAATTCCTCTGGCTGCATGTGATGGCTAAACCCTAAGGATGGCAGGATTTAGCTCTGATACCACTGTAGAAACCCCTGTTTCCCCCTAACACTGAATCTGACTGTAGTTATGAGTTTTTCTGACGTTTTTGAGTTTTTGTGATTTTTTTGCAATTTTTGGATTTTTAATGCAATAAATGAAAGTACGGCTTTTCAAGGAAAATAATAATAAATTCTATAAAATTCAAATAACTCTGGAAATGAAGCAATATGGACGCCAGTATCTTTATTTGTTCTTTTCTAATGATTACAATAACACCCAGATACATGCAACAGTAAAAACAGTGAATTTTGCAATATTTAAGAAACCTGGTATTTGCTGCAAATGTAGTACAGATCTGTACGGCTGAGTAAATGGATGCTCTTCTCCCTCCGTATTTTGATCTCAGAAGTCTCCCAGCTAGTTGGCGCCCCCAAGGAAAGAGGTTAGACACCTGTATGATAGGCGTTTTCTCCCAGAAGAAAGAACACGTGTTTTCTCATAGGTACGGCCTGACAAGAAGGTACGGCCTGTCAGAAATCAGACTCAAGAATGTACGGCCCTCTTAAATACTGATATGCAAGTCTCTGAATTATGGCGCCTTGAGGATTGGATACTGTCTGAATGCAAATAACTGAATAGTCACTGAAGATGATGAATCCTCTGAAGCTCAGTAGTTTTCTCTGAATAAGAAAACCTCTGTAGGCAATAGGTCAAGTGATATTGCACACTCTCTGAATTGCTTTCCGTTGGAGATGGCTCGTTCCCCAAGGCAATCGAACACGAAACCCTAAAGTCTCAGGCTCAGACCAAAATTGATCAATATCAAACTCAATAATATCATAATGGCGCACTTCCCAATGCAAAACCCTTTATCTTTCTCAAAAGTGCGATTTCCACCATAATAGGGTTTCATTAAAATATTCATGTATTAATATTTTAATATTTCAATAGTCCTCAGCTGAATATTTTAAATTAAATCAAATGTCAAACTGGCCCCCTTTTCAATGATGGCGCACCCCCTCAAGGCAATCACTTAAGTTATAATTAAAAATTATAACTTTATATTATAAACGTTAATTAATTAATATTTAATCAATACGATCAAATATTAATATCTTCCTCGTTTCTAACCTGATGACTGATCCGTCTGATGCCGATTTAACTCAAGTGATTCTCGATGCCGCCATACCATACTGCTAAAAATAGCAATGGTCCCACACTGCCTGCCAGGAACTGCTAAAAATAGCAATTCTGCAAAACGTCTCCGATCGAGCCAGAACGAAAGACAACTGATCAAACTTCGCTGACTGAAGCTGAGCCAAGCTCCGAAGTGACCCTCTATCCAAACAAAAAGCCTACGAGGGTCGTGTGATAGGCCAATCCTGTCCTCTGAGAGATGTCACTGAGAAGGGGACATGACATGCAAAAATGATGAAAACTTGAAAGGAAGAGATGTCTTAAATAGATTTAGGGCTTGAAATAGATTTGCTTTCTTTTGCTTTAATCTTCAAACCCTAAACACAGCTTCTTCAATGAATTTATACATTCACTTCATCTTGCAATTTTTGAAATTTTGAAGTTTTTTTTTGAAAATTCTACTAAGGCATTGAAAGTTGGGCGCCCTTCTTGGCTAGGGGCGCCCATTTTCTCCAGAGTTAGCCACTTTTTGAGAATTTTCAACTTTCCTTCCATTTTGACCCCTGGTTTGACCTTAATCTCCGGCTTCCAGATTGATCCGATGAACGAGCTGGATGATTCATCGCGTAGCCTGACTGATTCTGAGAAGCTTCTTTTGGAGGCACCTCTGGCGAAAAACTTCGTTTTGACCTTCAAATTCATGGGAGCCCTTTCCTTCCAGGGGCACCCATTTTGTTCAGAGTTAGCCATTTTTGTGATCTTCAAGTTCTTCCTTAACTCCTCTTCTACAGATGATCTCGTTGAATCTGGAGCTCCGGGCGTCGGATCGACTGACGATTGTGCTCATTGCGAAACTGACGAAGAATTAGGAGGGGTCTTCTGGGAGAGATTTTGTCAAAAGTGGATTTTGACCCCTCAAAAGTTTGGGCGCCCATCTTGGCTGGGGGCACCCATTTCATCCATACTTAGTCAAATTTTTACTTTCCTGTTGTTTGCTTCTGAACTTTGAAATTCAGCTCTTGTTCGACCCTCCGTTCGGCTTCTTGTACCTGGCGACTGCGACCTCCGATCGACATGCTGGATGTCTCGTTGGAAAGCTAGATCAATCGCGAAGAGATCACGTTAGGTACACGTCTGCAAATTCATCTGTTAGATACCCTAAAAACTTGGGCGCCCTTCTTCACCTGGGGCGCCCATTCTTACCAGACTTAGCCGTTTTTACTAATTTTCATCTTCTAGTTTGGAAACCTTCATTCTGTATATTCGTCTTTGATCTGAATTTGCTGAAGATTGAGCAGTCGGATGATCTGACGGGGACAGGCACGTCAAAGCTGACTGGGCACTGAAGAGATCGAGCATATTCTTGAACCTTGTTGACGTGGTTTTTGAGACCGCACCAACACAGAATAAAGTCTCCCAACGGACGCTCTATCCTCTCTTGAACAAAGTATTCAGCATGCTAAGATTGCGAGTAAGATCATGCTTTCAACTCCAAGGTTCCTTGAGTGCGAATAGGCTCAGTTTGGCTTGATGTGATATTGTTGGTATGTCAAGGGGACTTACACATTGTTCGACGGCTAACAAATAGACTAAGGGCTTTCGTGTGATTCAAATGATTTGGCAGTGAGCGCAAGTTTCCTAATTCTAACCGGAAATGAACTGAATTTAAAAGGGTGTAGGGCCTAAGAAGTTTATGTTCTATTCTAAATGCAGGATATGTGGAGCTTTGTTTCAATAGACTTCAACCGGATTTCACCTAGCCTCCGTCGGACAGCCTCAGCAAAATCGGTGCAATCTTCAAGGGATAGCAAAAGATGTTCAAATTAATTAACATATACACCATCAGAACGACGCATATAAGTAAATACAACCGAAGTTAAACTCAATGTAATGTCCAGTTGACCACACAAGGCGACTTATCATCAACAAGCCGCTAGTGGTATGGAATAAAGCGAAGCTATCTCAATAAAACACACACCAAAGTAAGCTACTTGCATGAATTTAAGCTACTTGGATACGAAAGGAAGAAGAAACCTTGCTAGCATTTCATGACAAGACGAATTCCATCATCAATGAAAAGATCTATTATCATAAAATGTGTTACACAACAATCTCCTCAAAAGTTTTCAAAGGGAAAACTTTCTTTCTTCTCCAAATTATGCAAAATGCTCTACAATGCTACACTATCTAATTCTAATGCTAATACTCTCTCAATGTCTACTGTCTACTATTCCAATGTCTAATCTAATGCCTTACAAATGAGGGGGACTCCCCCTTTATATAGCTAGCCAAGTCCCAAAAGACGGCTAGGGTTACAATCAATAGAGTGGCCAGAATCGTGCCACCTCAGCCCTAAACGATATTGCCCTAAAAACCACCACAAAGGAGAGTGGGGTAATAAATGCGCCATAATGTCCACCATCATCCTTCTAGAAGATTCCATTTGTAGACGCGTTCACACTGTTCTCGATCTTCTTTCTTGGCGTTGTTCTTTGATTTCTTCCACTTGAGGGTTTTCATCTTCGTCACTTCGAGTTATACTAAGTCAATTTCTTGCAACTTTTTCTTTCTTCATGTGAAACTCATCTTCATCGTGCTTCCACTTCAAGTCATCGTGCTCTGGCCTCAACATTCCTCCTGCAAAACAAGCAAGGAGAGAAGCATTAGAATACTTCATGATATAAACTTAACTCACTCACCTGATCCTCACGCTCCAACTTTCAAGCGCTCATTGCCAACTTTGCGCTCAAGTTCATGCCTTAGACAAACTTCATCTTTGAGAAATTCATTTCACCTGCTGAGCTCTGATAACCTCGATTTTATTCATTTCGCCTGTAAACTATCTTCACGAAGGATTGAAGCAAATTCACCTAGGCGTTTCTTTCAAATTCATCGTCTGGAGGATCTTACCTTGAAAACACATTTTCTTCATTTTTGCCTTAGAAAATTTTCAAATTTCCTTAGGAAATACATCAACCTCGGGTGCCCACTTAAAATCTTCATCCCAAAATTCTCGACTGTGGAAGACCTTAAAATCAACTCCTCATCGATAATCTTCGATACCCAGAAGAAAATTTTCTCCAGAACGCATCGAACCCATGGGTGCACAACGAACGGGTTCATTTTATTTCTCAGAATTTTGAACCTTAGAAAATTATTCTTTCAACAATTTTGTCCTCGTTCTTCGATCCCCTCTGAGAATTTTGCTCTGACTTGGAAAATCTTTACCAATCCTTTGCAGCTGGCATCACTGACTTCACCTCAGGCGACTCTGCTGTGTTTCAAGGAAAAAATTCATCACCTCTCCAGACTTGGGCATTTTTCTAAGGGAGAATATTTTGTGCCTTAGAAAATTTTTGAATCACTTCGAAAATTTTGCCTTAGAAAATTTTATATCCAACTCGATCAATTTTGCCTGTGAAAATATCAACTTCACTTAGAAAATTTTTCATAGAGGTGCCTGGCACATTTTATTTTTCTAGCCACCACTTCGTATTTTACTCCACATTTGAAAAATGTTTTTGAAGCTCCAATGCCTTAGAAAAATTCCCATCACTCATCATATACTTTATTTTATTCATCCCTTTGTATTTTATTCTTCATAAAATATCCAACGCCTTAGCAACCATCATCAATACCCTAGGCGCATTTTATACTTGCAAAAGGATTTCTACTTCCACGCCTTAGCCACTTTACTTCACCACCTTGCAGGTTTAGCATCTTCAATGCCCAAGCAATATTTTATTTTCCATCACCCACCATCTTGGCGTACTTAGCACATTTGGAAAGAATAACTCCAACGCCTTGGTAACTCCTTATTTTCACCACCTTTATTTTCAACGCCTTAACTCTTTTTATTTCACCACCACACCTACTCTTTACTTGGCGCATATTAACATGTGTGAAGGATAAAACCACGCCCAACATCTTGTTCTCACACTCCACACGCCTTAGGAAAATTCTCCAACATCCACCACCTTGAGCGCATTTATCACTTGAAGAGGGATGACGCCTAGCATATTATTTTCACCATGCCATTAATCACATTTCACCCCGCTTACCACCTTCACTTACTTTTACCTCACTAAACTTGGGCGCATTTGGAGGGGTGAGGAGGACAAAAATCTTTGACCTTGTTGACTTGCTTCTAACTTATTCCTGCATGGGCGCATTTTGATGTAGGTGGAGGATGAAGTTTAAAACAAGGGCGCATTTTGGAGCCTATGAGGGATGAAACACATGCAATGCCACCTCTTGGAATATTCCCTCCTTCTTTTGTCTTTACATGGCCCATTTTGGGCGCATTTGAGCATGCAAGGAGGATGAATGATGTTGACTCCCTTTGACCTTTTTAGAACTTGGCGCATTTCCACTTAGGAGGAGGATGGGCGCATTTTGACATATGTGCAGGATGAGTTTTAACTTAGCCATTTTTTTTAAACTTTCATGCTTCAAGGTGGGCGCATTTTGGGGTGAGAGGAGGATGAAAAACTTTGACTCTTGTTGACCTTTCTTGCTTTGGGCGCATTTTAATGCCTGAGAAGGATGAACTTCATACTTAGCATTTTCTTGAACTTCCTCACTGACCTGGGCGCATTTCACTAGGCCTGCTGGATGAAGTTCCAGACTTAGACAAATTTTCTCGTTCCTTGCCAGTATTTCATACCCTGCTATTTATAGTAAGTTCTCTGAATTTGCGTCTTCTGAAGCTCAGATCAACTTGAAATTTTAAACATAGCATCCTCATAACCCTGTTAACCTGTCGGCACTGCCATTTTTAATCACCCTGCTATTTATAGCCTGTTTCTGAAGGTGGCTTACTATAAATAGTAAGGTCATGTTTCTGATAGCTCCCAAGCTCCGATCGAGTTGAAATTTGAATGAGACGATCCTCACCACGTGACCTGCTGGTTGACACTGACGCATGCAGCTGATTTACTATTTTTAGCATGTTTCCAATTTGACTTACTATAAATAGTAAGTGCTCCGTTTGACTTGAAATTTCACCAGCAGATAGCCTGAAGAACGCTGATCGCAGTGGTTTACACCGGATTTCGAAGATTTTGACTTTTGATGCCTATTTTTAGGCTCCGAAGCTGGAAACCCTAATTCGCTTTGCATGCATACCAAATGAACTCTGTTTGCCTTCGTTTCTGCGACACTGTGATCAGCTCGTGAATCTGAATTGCTGGGTGGCAGCTACCGGAACACACCTGCTAAAAATAGCAAGTTCCTTATTGAGTGAGAATCCTCGTTTGCATGTCATACCATCGCGAAGCTCTCGAAAAACCCATCAGGAATCATCCGACATGCAAACGAAACCTGACATGCAAACCCTAAAAATAGCCTCGGAATGAATCTGAAAGTGATCGTCTCGCCTTGCATGTTATATCATCGCGAAGGTCTCGAGAAACCTGAAGGAATATCCGATATGCAAAGAAAAAACTCGCATCTGGACCCTGAATTCGTGCCGGGAAGCCGGACTGCTAAAAATAGTAAGTTGTTTGTTTTTGCTCAAATTTTGCACTAACAGTCCGATATGCTCTGAATGCCGTGTGACGATCGGAATCTCAAAATAGCTGACAGTTGCCCTGAATTTCACACTGACTAAAAATAGTAAGTAGCTCAGAATTTGATGAAAATTTGTCGGAAGCCTGCTGGAAGCACACTGACAACAACATTAGGCTCAATTTTCAACTTATTCACTTTATTTGACCTCAAATTGGCAAGGAAGCTCAAAACCCTAATTTTCAAACTTGGCCAGAATTTTCGCATTTTAAGCTCAACGGCAGAGGAATCCCGGAAAGTAGACCATAGAAAAGAGACAGACGGAGAGAGAGAGGCACAAAAACCAAAGCCAAAAGACCAGAATGGAGCAAAATTAGGGGTCCCCATCTTGAATGGGGCGATGTGTGAAAAAGGTCACAACAAACCTTAACTGCTGGATTTGGTGCCTCAAAAAGTTTGGCGCCCTTCTTCACTAGGGGCGCCCACTTTATCCAGACTTAGTCATTTTTTGATCAATTTCACTTCTTTCCATTCTGACTTCAGTTTGAATACCTCGTATTTGGCGTCGAATTCTGGATGACTGAACAATCCATTGACTGCACCGTTGAATCCTTCACGAAGCTGGCAGAGAACTGAGCAAGTTTGACTGGAGGCATAAACCCTAATTTTGACATTTGATGCCCTAAAAAGATGGGCGCCTTTTCTCCTTCTTGGGGCGCCCAAACTTGCCAGTGTTGGGAAATTTTCATCATTTTTCATCTTCTTCTTCATTCTCCATGCATGTTCATCATTTCATCTTCTGTTGAACGCGTAAGTGTTGATTCTGATTCTTGGCAACCGAATGACCTCCATTGATGACCTCAGAGCTCTAGATATGCTTCTGAAAAAGCAAAATAGACCTACTAGGGCAAAACTGACTATTTTGAGATTCTGATTGCACCAGCCTGATATGGATGTAATTTGAGCCAATCAAAATCAGTTTGGACCACGTAGGACCAACTTTCTATTTTTAAAAAGTTTTGCCAATATCCATTTCCAAGAGAACGCAGAAAAACCCATAAAATGTTACTAATTTTAGAAAATTTCTAAAAATAGCAGTTTTCCTAAATTTTAGGGATGAAAAACTGAGATCTGGGTTTTGTTGATTTAGCTGCTGTTAGCAAACCCAGATCGTCAGATTTTGAAAATTTTGCGTTTTAACCCCTCATGCAACACCGGCACACCCAAATTTTGACCTTTTTGACTAATTTAACAAGACTTTTACTCATTTCTTCAAAAAGTCTAAGTGTAACAAAAAATTTAATTTTGAGGTACAACACTGCTTATGACTCTATCCTTAGGAACATTGTGGGATCCAACTGTCTGTCTACTCCAAGCTGTCATGAGCAATCATCTCCTCCAAGAACTCATTAACTGTCTCATCTTCATGCACTTTGATGCTATCCAAAATGATAGACTGTCTACTCAACGCCTTCTTTCCATCCTTGATCATTTTCTGACATTCTTTGACCTTCTTAGCTACCTTGTCGAAACTCGTTGACATCACTGAGAAATGATTCAACTTGGATGCCACTGGATCACCATTTAGACCATCATGAACCAAATTCTGGAATTCAGTTTGCACGACATCGAGATCAATGTAGGTACCATTTTCATGAAGATAATGCCACGGGATCTGGGTGACATATCCGCTTATGATTTTGATAGCACCGGCAACATCTTTTTTGATTCCAACCAACTTTGTAGAGATTCTTTCATAAGTTTCTACTTTGAAGAGGTGTTGTTCTCTCCAAGCAAAAAGCTTTCTTTTATCTTCATCTGCTACAACGACATCGTATGCGACTGCCAACTGAGAAATGGGAATCAAATCTCTTGGTTTTCCCTCTACCATAGTCAACTCAAGCCGTTGGATTCCGTGACGAAGATCATGAGCATCGTACCTCAACTGATACAACTCTGTAAGAAGGTATCTGCCTACAACAATGAAATCTTTGACCCAGTTCTCCAAAATCTTTCCATGATTGACTAATCGACCCAGCTTTTGTTGATCTGTAGGTGTTTCTTGGAGCTACGGAAGAAGAGGAGCCACGTTTGGAGTCCCATGAAGAAGATCTGAGATGTACTGCCATAGCTGTTTATTTTCAGCCTTGAGAGCTGCTTTGTCTTCTCTATCCTTCATCACTCGCTCCTCAAGATTACTCTCAACAACCTTAAAGAGGCCCACGTGTTGAGTGCTCCTACCAAGGTTTGCTTTGATGAAGGTGAAATCACCAACTTCAACCTCATCCAATCTCTTGCCCCCCAGTGGTGTGGCAACCTCCACAACAATCTCTACATTAGGATTCTTTTCTATGTGTACCTGTTTCTTGATCTTCTTATTTGATGTGTCCTGATAGGGATTGCCAAATTCTAAAAGATCCAGCTGATAAGAAGGCTTTAGCCTTCTTCCCAAAGTCTTCTCAAGCCAACATGAGTGATCAATGTTAACTTCTCTGTGCGAAACTGCTGTAGCTGTGTTGACTTCTATTGAATTAACTAGCACTGAAGCTTCACGAACTGACGATTCTGACTCTGAATCAATCTGAATGGGAGGTGATTGAGGAGAAAATGGTGAACCAGAAGATGAAGACCCGACTTCAGTTTGCACCACTGGCTCTACTGGAACTTCCGAAACCTTCTCAATTTGTCCTTGTTGACTTTTGTTTCCTCTCCTCGTTCTTCTGCTAACTCTGGCACCTTCGAGCAGATTGCTCCATGTCTTCACTCTGGGTCTTGATCGAGATGTGGAAGGTAGTGAAGAAAACACCACTAGCGGCTTTGCAACTGGAACTACCTTTCGCCTCCTTTTGTTGTCCAAGAAATACATGTTAGTCTTGACAACTCCTCTTGATAGGTCCTCAACTGAAGTCTCTCTGGCATACCAATCTAGTTGTTGAAGCAGTTGGTGAGCAACTTGATCCTTGACGAATGTGCTAAGTAACACCTCTCCGCCATCATTTGACAAACCTTCAATGTCTTTTGATAAGAAATCAGCAAGCTGAGGAAGAGTGAGTTTGCAATAGTGACGCTTGCATACTTCGAATTCATGTTTGCAATTGACCCAAAAATCTTCAAGTGTTGGCTTGTGTGAATGTCTTCGCTCCAACCAAGCTGCATAAAGACCCAAAGGATCATAGGAGTGCTTCTCGTTGAGGTACTTGAGATGGAGTTTTGACAACTCGTTGCTCATCAACTTGCAATCGACTGCTGATTTGCATTTGTATATGCCCAATTCACATTGAAAAGTGAATGCTTGCTTGTGCCGATTGCGAAGAAAAGTATGAACCTCGTGAACTTGTCTCAGGAACTCCATAAACAAGACCTTATCAGATGGGTATCTTGGTAACATCAAAGGCTCTCCCATGTAACCATACAATCGAATATAGGGGAATGTGGGAAATTGAATAAACCAATCTGCCCAATTCTCCATAGCTGATTTAGCCTCAGCTGAAATTCTTATGTGCATCTCATTATCAAGGTCTTTGACTGTCTTCATCAAGAAGTGATCGTTCACCTGCTTGAAATCATGTTCAACTTTTGAGAATTCCAACTGTGGGAAGTATTCATGCACACGATGAACGCCAAGAGTTTCATTGGTTTTCAAAGTTCTAAAATTTCCTTGGAATGCAAGTAAATAGACAAGATAAGAAACCATATGAAACTCATGGATTTTAAGAAATCCTGTGATCTGCTGGCAAAGAACCTCACTGATCAACATAGCCCAACCAAAGTGTTCCTTATTATTGATAATCTGGGAGATGACATAGAACATCCATGGTCGAAAAACATGAAATTCCTCTTGACCTGTAACTTGGTTGAGCAAGGTAATCAAAACAGCTATCTCGTCCTTGAACTCTCCACACCCAATTTTCTTTGGCAAGTTGGTTTTCTGTTCTTTCAACCACCTTTGTGCGACCTTTCTCTGAGATATTTCCTTGTTTGCCTACCATATCTTGTCGCATTCCTCCACGACTATGACAAAATTATCTGTACGAGGTGGAATGGTGCAGCACTTCTCGACATCTCTCGGCTCGAGGCTGCAAACAACTCGCCCATCTGCTGATTGAATTTGTTGTGTAGATGAGTCGTAATGCTTGATGCATGCAATGACGAACTCGAGATTTGACACTGTGATGGGAATAGAGGCTGCTGCCAACAACCTAGAGCGATCAAGATGCTTGACTGTCATACTGTCAATGCCTTCCAACGTGCTCAATTTAATCACTGGATAAACGTAACCCAAGTCAATGTCAATTTTTTTCAAAAAGTCATGAACTAAGACTGATTTGGTCTTGTATTCTATTGGGTTGAATTGCATTTTGAAAAACTAGATTTTTGACTGTAAAGTCGGATATGTTTGGGCAAACTTCAGAAAAGGCTAAAAATGGCTCCTGATGAGGCTAAAAATACCCAGTTGAGGGGAATTTCTTAGGAAATTTTCTGAAACGTGGGCAAAAGTTGTAGGGGCACCGGGGGAAATTTTTCCCGAGAAAAATGGGCACATGGGTTTTGTAGGCGCCAATGAGCTGAGTGAATCCAGATTCTTCATTTTTTAAAAAGTTGACTTTTTGGCTGACATGCAAAAGAATCTTCGAAAAAAAGCACAATACTTCAAGATGAGAAGTAACGGGGAAATTTTCTCAAAAAATTCTAGAACATTGGTTTTGCTGCCGATGCTATATTGAGTGAACCCAGATGACCAGATTCTGAAAAAGATGCTGTTTACTTTGACATGCGAGAGAAAACCTAAGACAAGGATAGAAGAATTCGAGAGAGAAAATAGAAGTATATTCTGCCTCTGTAAATGACATCTATGCCTTGAATGAAGTTTGATATGCATGCACTCGAAAAATGAAGTCTGGAAAATAATTCCTCTGAACAATCTGGACCTAGCACCGCGAAGAATACTGAAAAATATCACCTGTAGCGCCTTCAGATCTTGCTTGCACGAGAAAATATGTGTTTCTCCTTAACCTGTGATGAGAATAATGGACACCCAAATGCCTTAATAAATAAATTTCATGATTTAAGGCGTCGCCCAACATGCAAAACCTAAATTTAGGATGCAATCATATTATTGGACATCAATTTAGTTAACTGGATGAAAATAAATCCCTAAAATGGATGTCACCTTCTCATTGGACCTCATTCAGTTAATAAAAATGGAGATTGGTCCTTAAAATGGGCGCCACCCAGCATGCATAGAGAAATTCGCCACAAGCAAGAAAAAATTAAGTCATTTACAAGTCGACTTGAAGGGAAGACTGGAGTTTAAATATTATTTTAAGTTGAGTTCAAAAACTCCACCATTATAGGGCAGCCAATGCACTTCAGTTTCAAAAGTCAAAGTTTGACTTTAGGCGCCAACTCTCTAGACTTAGAAACTTTTTTGAAAATTCTTTGCAAACGTCACCGAAGCCTATGTTTGATCATTGATTCTGAATGATTGATGTATCCTGTAGAATGGCTGACAGTTTCGTTGAAGAGCAGGATCAAAACTGACAAGGAGCTTTTTGAGGTTCCAAACCCTAATTCTAACTTTTGAGCCTTCAAAATTCTGGGCACCCCTGGCGTCCAGGGGCGCTTTTCTCATCAGACAGTCAAATTTTCATGCATTTTCATCATTTTGAACTTTATTTCCACCTTCCTTCATTTTGCATTTCTCGGCATTTGACAAAACTTCCGAGCTGGTTGACAGATCCATTGCGGAGCTGGCTCAATTCTGAACATGATCTTCTAGAGAGCAAAATCCCTAAAAACCTCATCTAATAGGTGAAAATCTTGGGCACCCCTGGCCTCCAGGGGCGCTTTTATTTCCAGAATTAACCATTTTTGCAACTTGTTGATTCTTCATTCAATCTCCGATTGCCGACTACTGATTAGTCTTATGATCAGAGTTAGATATGCAATGGAAAGCTAGAAGAATTTTGTACAGAATAATTGCTTTTGAGGGCTCAAAACCCTAGGCACCCCTGGCCTCCAGGGGTGCTTTTGTGCTCTGAACTGACATTTGACAATGAATTTTATCCTTCTATTTGACTCTTGATTCTAACAATTTGGCAACTTAGATTAGCCCGCTGACGGACTCGTTGCGAAGCCTGATCAAGTCTGAGACAAACATCTTGGAGGTCATCTGTCGAAAAAGTTACATATGGTACTTCAAAAGTTTGGGCGCCCTTGGCCTCCAAGGGTGCTTTTTTGCTCCAGTGTTAGTCAAATTTTCACTAATTTCATCTCCCTCGTTCTTCGTTCAATCTTCAATTTCAGGTGCTAGACAGATCTTCTGGACTAGCTAGTAGGCTCATTACAAAGCTGATAGTATTCCGAAGAATCCTTCTTGGAAGTGACAAATCTCAAAAAGATAATCTGAGCCTCTGAATCCTAGAGCGCCCCTAGCTAGCAGGTGCTCCTTTATTTCTAGAGTTAGAAAATTTTCAAGCATTTCACCTTGACGAAAATCCCCTCCGTGACGAAGCATCATTTCGAACATATCTCGCCATAGAATCTTCGCTAGAGCATTTTAAGCTTAGATTTCGACACTTGGTATCTGGCCATCTGCCATTGTTGACCTCAGAGGTCCTAACTTTTCTCCTGAAAAGGTGAAAACAAGCCACCGGACTTAAACTGACTTTTTCTTGATTCTAACTTCACCACTGTGATCGTGAAGTGAAATAAGCCAATCAAAATAATTTTCAGTTAATTCTAACAAGATTCTATTTTTTAGGGTTTTTCCTTAAAATAGGGGCCCAAAAACTCTAATTTTCAAAATTTTCAAAATTTTCCAGTATCTTCTAGACAGTAAACCAACAAAAAGCCCATACTTCGTTTACCCAAAAACTAGCTTTTGACAACAATTTTACTAGGTTTAGACCATTTTAATCAATATGCATTAATGAAGCAAAATTTTTTTTTTTTTGGGTACAACAAATAGTTATAGGGCCATGATTAATACTCCCACAAACAATAATTAATATAAATTGTTTAACTAAAAGTCACATCCTTTTGGATGGACATTTTCCTTCAAATACACGACCTTTTTGTGCAAGCATAAAGATATGAAGAGCTAGAAAATAGAGGAGGTAGAAGGAGGAGAGTCATAAAAGAATTCGCTACTACTTGGAGAAGAATAGGAAGGCAATTAAGGAATTGGAAGACATGGTAAGACTTAACAAAATCAGGTGAGCAATATCTCACTTAGCCATTGATAATCTAGCTGTCCAAATATCAAATTAAGATAATTGCTTAGCAATGTTTGGTTGGATTCATTAGACTTTGGAATTATATTTTGCCATTTCCTAAAGAAAATGTATGATGAATCATCTTTAGAGGCCAATCCGACTGCTGCCCGGGTTGTGTCTAAACCATGAATCTCTCTGGCCGATAACTGTAGTTGCAAGCCCATGTACAGTCAACCCAAGGCGGGGAAATTGGAGTAATTAAGATTGCTGCAAATTCTAATATGATTATTTCTAAGTTATGTATATTGCCTTTTTTGCTAATACCTGTTCATATGTGCCATTTAGTGGAAATTTTTGAAAGGTCTAACATGATGCAGATATATATGCTTCTCCATTGATGTAGTATTACTATTGAATATACTAACTAGTTTATGTGATCATTATTGCAAATATTTCTTTAATGTTATCTTGGTTATAATGGCTCTAGGAATTGATTATGGTTTCTTTTAGTATTATCCTGATTATAATGACTTGTACATGAACTAAATGAATGAGTACTTAAGGACTATCTTCTGAGTGTTTGCAAGCCTACTAGGGAGGAAGGGCCTGAGAAAGGTGGTGCCTAAAAACTGCACTTAAGATCCTTCCCCAGAACCCAAGGCAAGGATGGGCCATGGAGGGGTGGAAGTTCCACTTAAGGTTCCACCCAGTCTGAAGGCATGGGTGGGCCATGGAGGGGTGGGGGTCCCACTCAAGATCCGCC
The DNA here is from genome assembly GCA_007258455.2 of Sequoia sempervirens. Lineage (NCBI taxonomy): Eukaryota > Viridiplantae > Streptophyta > Pinopsida > Cupressales > Cupressaceae > Sequoia > Sequoia sempervirens. The sequence continues at coordinate 382,068,614 of VDFB02270651.1, read as the reverse complement.
GCGGCCATGGAGGGGTGGTAGGCTCAGAACCACTTATAAGCTCCGTTGGCTTCCCCCTAGTAGGTTGTGTCTTTCGAGGTGATGACATGGGTAGAGAAAGCAGGTATAAGTGTTTCCACGAAGTATGCCACTCCGAGGGTGGAATTGTTTTTGTTTGGATGTTCCTACCACTTGGGGCCAAGGGGTGGGTTGTCTTGATCAGATGCTTGTGCTCTTGGGCTTAGATGGATAGCTTCAGGCGGATCTACCCATGCCACTCCTCCTATGTCTTCATTATTGCCTTGGCGATTATGTTTATATTTTGGATATCTAGATATTAATGCTAACAGACATATGTGTATGTGGAAATGTTGGTGAATGCAGACTTTAATCCAAGATTATTTCATTAGAGAAAACATTCCTTTGATAAGAAGAAACCCTAAACCTAATCAACAGATGGATTCTAAGGCAAACAAGCGAATTCTAGGGCAAAGTCAGGTAAGGGACATTACATTGAAGAACTCTATCATTTGGCTGTGAAGAGTATCATTGATTAGCGTTGGCTAGTCATAGTGTTCTTTATTGTTGACAAGCTGGGACATGATGTAGATTATCCATGGCTGAAACTTGTGTGCTTCTGCTTGACCCATGACTCAGTTGAGTAGAGTAATCATGATTGCATACTCATCCTTGAATTCACCACATCCAACGTTCCTTGGCAAACTGTTTTGTTTCTCTTTGAGCCACCTTTGTGCCATCCTTTTCTAACACTGTTCCTTTTGTGTGTTAAATGCCTTTTCACATTTTTCAATTGACACAATCAAGTTGTTTGCACATGGTGGAATAGCAAAACACCTCTCAATGTCTCTTGGCTTGAGGCTGCAAATGATTCACCCATCTACTGATTGGATTTCCTGTGAAGTGGGGTTGTAATGCTTGACTCAAGCAATTACAAACTCGATGCTTTGTGCCGAGATGGGAAAAGTGGCTGCCTCAAGTAACCCAAATTGTTCAAGATTTTGGATTGTGATGTAGTCTACGCCTGCCAAAGTGTTCAAATCAACTACTAGATGAACTTGATGTAAGTTGGTGTCAAGTGTCTTCAAGAAATCATGAAGCAAGACCGATTTGGTCTTGAATTCAATTTGAGAGAATTGCATATTTGAAAACTCAAGGAATGACTGTGAACATGACTATGTTTGAACAACTTTTGCACAAAAGCTAAAAATAGCTTCGCTGAGAGGCAAATTTTTGGATAAAAATGTGAGATATGGGTTTTGTAGAGAATGTTGTGTTGAATAGACCTAGATCGTCCGTTTTCTGAAAAATTGACTTTTTCAAAAACATGCAAGAACCCCTCAGAGGTACAAGCTGTGAATCAAATTTTTCCTAGAAAAATGTGATATGGGTTTTGTAGGCCTTTGTATGCTAAACAAACCCAGATCGTTGGTTTTTGGAAAAATTGGGTTTTGCCTAAAAAAGGTAGAAACACTAGAAAAGTGGAAGCAGCGAAGGCAATTTTTTTGGAAAAATTTCAGACGTGGGTTTTGTGGCCAATTTCGTGTTGAGCAAACCCAGATTGTTAGATTTGTAAAAAGATTGATATTTAGGAAACCGTAAAAAATAGGGTTGAAAGCTTCCACAAAAAGTCGCCAATCTTCAAGAGAAACACCAAATAGAAAGACCCAGCTTGATGAAATTTTGAAAAGGAAACCTTTTGTCCCTGAAAAATGATGTCTTGGAAAAATGGATGGTGAATAAGTGTTCTTTTGTGCAACCTAATATTGAAACCATGAAGAACTTTGAAACCCCCTTCGTTTGATCCTTCGAATGTTGTTGAGAAGAAAATTTTGTGTTTGGCGTTTGGAGTCAACCTGCAAAATAATGAAGAAAGGACGCCCAAATGCTTGTTAAATAAGGTTTGGAGGTGGAAGAATTAGTTAACTAGCAAAAACCCTAATTTTAGGAGTCTTCCTGTGAAATTATCTGTTAACTTGAAGAACCCTTCAAAATTTGGGTGGCCAAGGCATGAGAAAGTCTTCAAATTTTCTAATTCAAGTTGACTTGGTCGCCACCTTGAGATAAGGTGTCCAAATTTGCCAGTGTTAGAATTTTTTTGAAGATTTTCAAAATTTGCTTGTTTTTGGTGACTGGTACCTCCTGTTTGAGCATTGTTTCCCGTCAATCTGTGAGCATTTGAGATTGAAAGTGAATTGATATGGCAAGCTTGATCAAACCTGAAGAGATTGATACCTCACACTAGCCTCTGATCCCGCATTTGATTGTTATTAAATCTGGGCACCCTTGGCTGACTAGGGCGCTTTGCATCACCAGTTTTAGAAGAATTTCAAGATTTTTTATCTTTTCTAGTAATAAAATGCCTTTGTTTGATCTTCGATTACCAGCTTTGATAGGTCTTTTGAGCTGGCAGATGGATTGGCTACGAAGCATGATCAAATCTAAGAATATCTTCTTGGAAGTTGCAAAGCCTAAAATGTGGTTTTGGTGGCTTGAATTCTTGGCCGACCCTGGCTAGTAGGGGCGCTTTTGTTTGCCAGATTCAACCAATTTTGAGTGATTTTCAACTTCTACAATTTTCCTTCCATACTTTGATCTGCAATTGCTGGCGATTGATGAATCTCGTGATTAGGCTGAGATATTCAATGGAAAGCCAAAAGAATTCCAGAAAGGATGACTGGTTTTGCAAACTCTAAAAAATGTTTGAGAGGGATCAAATTCCTACGCACCCCTGGCTGACTGGGGCGCCCATGTGTTCCAGAGACATGATTTTCACTTTGTCTTCTTGACGAAAACACCTTAATTTGATCTTCGTTTCTGGATGTTCGAGAGGTCCGATGAAGTTGCTGACGGACTCATCACGAAGCCTGACAAAATCTAAGGAGGACCTGCTGGAGGACATGAAAGCTAAAAAAAGAAACTAATTTTGGGCGCCCCTAGCTTGCAGGGGCGCTTTTTTGCTCTAAACTTAGTCAATTTATGAGTTTCTTGACTTTCTTTGACTTTCAACGTTTCTTGCTTGATCTTTGTTACCAGGCGTTTGACAGATCTCGTGAACTAGATGTTGGATTCATCGTGAATCTTGAAGAATTCTTAAGAGGACCCCTAAATTGTAAATCCTAACAGCTACATTTGAACCCTTGAATTCATGGGCATCCCTGGCCTGCAGGGGCACTTTTGGCTCCAGTGTTAGCATTTTTTTGAAGATTTTCACTCTTCCCATGCTTTGTGTTCACTGTGTCGTCGACAACTTTGACCACGATCACCGTTGCTGACGTGTTGATTTTATTCACCGTTGCGCGTGCGTGACAAATAGAGACTGAAAATTTTCTAAAGCATTGAAGCCTAGGTGCCTTCCTTTAGGTAAGGCGTTCCATCACTGTTAGAATAATTTTAGCAATTTTCAACTTTTCAAATTCCCCTTCGCCATTCAACATTTTTTGAGCATCTTTTGCCATAGATTGTTGTGCAGTGTTTGAAGCTTAGATTCTGACACCTGGTATCTGGCCATCCTCCATTGATGACCTCAGAGGTCCTAACTTTTCTTCTGAAAAAATGAAATAGACCCACTAGAGCAAAACTGACTTTTACATGATCCTGACTCGACCAATGTGATTGTGATGAAAGATTAACCAATCAAAATCATTTTGAGCCATTTCTGGAAAGATCCTATTTTTACCGTTTTTTTAAATATAGGGGCCTAAAACCCTAATTTCAAAATTTTCAAAATTTTGCAAGTATCCTCTTGACAATAAACCCAAAAGAAACCCTATGATCCGTTTGTTGTTTAGAAATTTCTAATAATAGACAATTGCTATTTTTAGACGCTTTGACCCTTTATTGACTTTTGACAACAATTTTACAAGATTTTGACCATTTTTACCAAAATGCCTTAATGAAGCAAATTTTTTATTTTGGGTACAACATTTGGCTTCGTCTAGGAACCATGTCAAATACTTATGGCATAGGAGAACCAAGAATGTCTGGATATTTAAGTGTAGACCAGTGTCTTATTAGTTGGGCATTGCAGTCAAGACTATTTCCTAATCGCCTATTGGTTGGAGATTTTTCTAAATCACTTAAACAAGACTGTCTAAGAAATCACCTAGAACACAACAAAACTTTACGGAAAGGGGACAAACATTACGACATAACGTTTACATTACGGAAAGGGGAAACACATTACGAAAAACAAAAGAAATTATTTACAAGAATTACTCCACCCTCGAAGGGATGAAATGCTTTAGATATTGCCCACTGTATGGCAGCGGGAAGATCCTTCCATCTAATTGTGAGAGAATGTAAGAATTCTCCCCTACAAACTCGTGGAACTTGAACGGCCCTAGCCACAAGGACTCAAATTTTTTGTGCATTCCCTTGGGCTCGTGTCTCGTGTACCATAACAGGACTTCACCTTCGATCTCAAAGTCTCGCTGATGAGATTTCTTATCGAAAATATTCTTTACTTGCTCTTTGTGCTAAGGAATCTTATCAGCAACTTCCACCATTTCCTCTTGTAGCTTCATCAGGTACAGGACTCGCTTCTCAATTGGATCTTTGAATTCACAATCTTCCACTATGGATGCTAGCTGCAAAGTGGACAACTCCAGTGTAATGGGTAGCATTGCCTCTGTATTATACATGATAATGAATGGTGAAGTGCCAATAGCTCTCTTGGGAGTGATTCTATTGGCTCAAAGAGCATCATAAAGTTTCTTATGCCTAGCTAGTTGATTGGAATCGACTAGCTTGCGTATGATTGTGATAATGTTTTTGTTTGATGACTCGGCTTGTCCATTACCCTAAGGGTAATAATTTGATGAATGAGACAAGGTGATGTCGTGATCGAAACAAAATTCTACTAGCTCCTCAGATGAGAAACTTGTTGCATTATTAGTCACAATCTTGCGTGGTACCCCAAAGTGTGAAATGATATTTTCTTTCAAGAAGTTGCACACGACTTCTAAGGTAGCCTGCTTGGTAGGAATGGCCTGAACCCATTTTGTGAAAATGTTTGTAGCTGTAAGGACATAAACATGCCCCTTACTGGATCATGGATTGATTGGACCTACAAAATCTAAACCCCATTGTTGGAATGGAGCATCGATGATAACCAGCCTGAGTGGAATGGCTGCCAATTTAATTTTTCCAACAAATTGTTGGCACATCTGACATTTGTGCACCCAATCGTATGTGTCGCAAAACATAGGTGGCCAGAAAAATTGTGCTCGCAGGATCTTGAATGTTGTAACCCTTGATGAGAAGTGGCCACCACATGCTTCACTGTGAAATGACTCCAACAAACACCGTTGTTGGTCTTTGTTGATGCATAACAAAAATGTTTCATCAAGCCCACGCTTGTATAGAACGTTATTCATAAGCACATAATTTTACGCTTTCAATCTTAATGTTCTTTTTTGTTGTTTGTCCGTGTGGGTTGGACATTCTCCATAAGTTAAATAGTACCATTATCAGTGTACCATTCATCTGTAGAATCAACAAGTAGGACCATGGGAAGGTCCTCTTTAATCTCAATTTCAAGTTCACCATCGGCAGTCTGGTGCTTTAGATCACCATCTTCTGCTATTAGCTAACACAGACCTCTCCCGTGAATGAGTTTGGTCGGCTTGATCTCCAAGTCGTATTCCTAAACCTTTGCAATCTAGTTACCTCTTTTTGTGCCCATCTCTTGTTGAGTAAGGACACTTTTGACTGCTGGATCTGTGACATATACTGTTGTATGGAAGTTTAAGATATAAAATCTGAAAATTTTCCTAACAACCGTATATGTATTCTTTTCAATTTGAGAATATCAAGACTCGTTGTCTTTGAAATTGCTGCTCATGAACGAAATTGGAGACTTGGTTTCTTTATTCAACTTTTGTGTCAGTATGGCAGAGAGTGTGTTTCGATGCATAACAATAAAGGATAAAATCCTTATCAAAGTCAGGTCAGACTAGCACTGGTGTTTGACTGATGGCTTCTTTAATCTGAACGAACGCCTTCTTTCCTTCAGTCCATTTGAAGGCAGGCATTTTCTTCATCATAGCTGATATGTCTTTGGTTAGCTCTGAGAAGTCGGGTACAAATTTTCGTATGAAATTCACTTTGCCAAAGAAGGAATGAACCCTGATTTTGCTTGTTCGGAGAGACAAGTCTTTGATAGAATCAACCCGACTAGGGTCAATCTGAGTTCCTTCCTTGGAGACAACATGGCCAAGCAATTTGCCTTCCGCCACCATAAAGATGGACTTCTTGGGATTTAATGAAATCTTGTGGTACTTGCATCTCTCAAACATTTTCACTAAGTGTTGAAAATGATATTCCCGCTTTTTTGAGACAGCGGTGAGTTCGTTAAGGTAGACGACAATCAACTTGTACTTCAAATCCTCAAATACCAAATCCATGGCTCTTTGAAATGTGGCACCAGCATTGATGAGGCCAAAGGGCATCCTTTCATAGGCAAACGTACCCCACGGGGCAGTGAATGCCGTCTTGATCTAATATTCTTCAGCCACTACAATATGATTTTATCTGAAAAAATCATCAAGTAATGACGACATCTTTGAACCGGTGACCGTCTGAAATGTATGCTTCATGATCGGCAAAGGATAATTATCCTTTAGGGATGACTGATTCAAGTTCCTGAAATCAACGTAGATTTGGATTTCTCTGTTCTTCTTACACACAGGAACTATATTTGACACCTAGGTGGAATGCTGGATTGGAAAGATGATCTTCGCATCCACCATCTTCTAAACTTCCGTGTGCATTGTTTCTTGAATTCTCGGATTGTAGTGTCTTTGCTTCTGTCTGAAGGGTTTGGCATCAAGTTTTAGTGGAATTGTGTGAGACAATTCTCTGGGCGTGAAGACTTTCAAATCTTTGTATGACCATGCAAACACATCTCCATATTGTTTGAATAAGGAGATGAAACTCTCACTTTCCTCTGTAGTACAACACTTGCCTAAATTAACAAGCTTGTTGGCGTAACAACTAGCACCTCTGGAGTAAGAGTCGGTACGAACAGCTATGCACACTACGCAATGAGTGCTCTTCAAATTAGGAGGGGAAGCTCCCTTGTTGTGCTTTACAAAAATACCTGCAAAGGGAAATAAACTAAACTAATTCCTGTCTTTTTGTTTCAGCTGTAGAGGTACAAGGCTTTCTCGAAAACTATATACGTTGCAGCTGAGTTTTCTCTGGTTTCGCAGATCTACTAACTACAACTAAACTTAATAACTTAAATTCTATCCAGTTCCCTCAAGAAATCAGAGCATGAGGAAACAGAGCAAGGTTTTGACTATCTGAAGATAAACGGATTCAGATTCTCTACTTGAAGGCAAGGTGGCGCAACTATCATCTCAATCTGAACAAGTTTATTAGGCACAAAACAGATTTTAAGAATTTACTATGACAATCTTATGAAACCCTGTGTGGCATAACCCTTGATTATAATAGTAAAGACTTCACAAACAGCTTTAACATCACAATCTTATGAAACCCTATGTGGCATAACACTCGATCATAACGGTAAAAGTTCACAAAACAGATTTATCATCACAATTGCATGAAACCCTATGTGGCATAACAATTGATCGTAATGATAAAGATGCACAAACAGATTTATCTAAACTATGGAAAGAATCCACTATCACAATCGTATGAAACCCTATGTGGCATAACAATTAACTGTAATAGCAAAGACGCATGAACAAATACCAAAAGAGCAATATTGAGGGCAAGGTAGGCGCAGCATATATTTCTCTCTTAAGCAAAAGTTAATTACAAATGAGCAAAAGCTCTTATTTATATACATCAAGGTGTAGGGAACCGTAAAATCACCTTGTGTTAACTACAGTCTCGCAAATGCATGCAAGATTAATTATTAAACCCTAATGAAGTAAACTATACAGTTAACTGAAAAGCTACCATCAGTTAACTGGTACAAATAACCTAATTGGACAATGTGCAAGCATGCACGTCCTTATTTAAAGTAAAGCTAACTGGCCACTACCTTTAGTTAACTGGAAACCCTAACCCTAAATCCTGTGTTGATAATTCCAAGAATGAGATAAGCATGTGTTAAGTCAGCAAGTGAACTCAAGACTGAAAGTCGAGTTAACTGCTGCTCATGACTCAACCCTCAAAATTAACTGCAGGTTCCAACTGGCAGATCACTCCATGTCAACTCGGTCTAACACTTCGACCAAGAACTCATCGATCTCTTTATCATCTGGCACTTTGACACTGCTCAAAACAACAGTCTGTCTCTTCAGTTCTCTGCCACTTTCCGTAATCGTGTGCATGCCATCTTTACATTCCTCAGTCGCCTTTCTCAAACTGGCTGCAATTACTGAAACATTCTCTAACTTGGGCGCCATAGGCTCACCTTCAAGGTTGTCACAAATCAGCTTCTCGAACTCCGCTTGTACTTTGTCCAACTCAACATACGTGCGATCTTCAAGAAGATAATGACACAGAATCTGAACAACGAAGCCACTGACAAGTGCAAGTACCCCAACCACATCATCCTTGAGTGAAAACAACTTAATAGAGATCTTCTCACATATTTCTATCCTGAGAAGGTGCTGCTCTCTCCAAGTAAAAACTTTCTCTTGATCCTCGACCATCTCCAAGGCATCGCATGCAACTGACAACTGAGATACAAGAACACGATCCTTTGCCAAACTCTCTGCAACTGCAATATCCAGCAACTGAATACCCTGACGGATTTTATGTGCATCACTCCTTAACTGATACAAATCTGCAAGAAGAGTTCTACCAGCAGAACCTAAACTTTCAATCCAGTGGTCCAAAAGTCTGCCATGACTGACTAACTGATCCAATTTTCGTTTTTCTGCAGGTGTACTCTGAGGAAGAACAGATGCTCTACTCGGATTTCCGTGAACAAGATCAGAAATGTATTGACGAAGTTGACTATTTTCAGATTTGAGTAAGGCCTTATCTTCTCCATCCTTCGTGATTCGCTCTTCATGATTATTAGTGACAATCTTAAGAAGAGTCACATCTGTCTCTCGAGTGGTCCTGCCAAGATTTGCCTTAGTGAATGTAAAGTCACCAACTTCGACTTCATCTAAGTTTTTACCCTCTGGAGGAATTGCAACTTCAATAACAATTTCTGATTCCGGAGTCTTTTCAATGTGCACTTGTTTCTTTATATTCTTGTTCGATCTTCTCTGATAAGGCTCACGAAATTCAGACAAATCAAGGTTGTATGAAGGTTCACGCCTCTGTCTTCCCAAAGACTTCTCGAGCCAACAAGACTGAACAATATTTTCAATTCGCAGAGAGACTGTCCCTGACGTATCAACTCGTGGTGGTTCAGTTGTCTCGGATCCTGCTTGAATTGGTGTCTCAGGCTCTGAATCTATCTCAATAGGCTGCACGTGAGGTGAACTCGGAGGTGAAACATGAGGTTCAGCCTGAATAACTGTCTCTATTGGAACCTCAGTAACACGCTCAACTTGTTTATGCTTCCTCTTACCAGTAGCTCTTTTCCCCATGTTTCCACTGAGTCTAACCCCTTCAGGAGGTATTATAATGGCCTTGACTCTGGGTCTTGCTCTAGAGGTAGAAGGCAACGAAGAGAAATCCTTTGGCGGCTCTGCTACAGGAACTGATTTCCGCGTCCGTTTGCTCTCTAGGAACAACTTACTAGTCTTAATAACTGATCTGGAAACCTCTTCAATAGAAGTATTCTCCTTGGCGTACCAATCAGGCGAGCAAAGTGTCTGCCGAGCAACTTGATCCTTGACATATGAATTAAGAAGAACTTCTCCATCATCATCCGACAAACCATCAACATCTTCTGATAGGTAATCAGAGAGCTGACCAATAGTGAGTCTACAATAGTGACGACGACAAACCTCGAATTCATCTTCACAATTAGCCCAGAAATCTTCAAGTGCGGGCGCATGTGCAATCCCTCGCTCTAAACGATTTGCATAATGACCGAGAGGATCATAGGAACACCTCTTAGTATAAGTCTTGAGTTTGAACCTTTCTATCTCAGTTGACATATACCTGGCATCTGTTGCCGCATCACATGTGAAAATTCCCAATGTGAATGGAAAATTAGCCACAACCTTATGACGACTACGAAGGAAGAAATGAACATGCTGCATCTATCTGAGGAACTCCATGAAAATGAGCTTATCTGACGGGTATCTCGGTAACATCAGGGGCTCTCCAACATACCCATAAACCCGGATATATGTGAAAGTAGGGAACTGGATAAACCAATCTGCCCAAGTCTCCATTACTGATTTGGCCTCGGCAGAAATACGAATGTGCATTTCATCATCAAGATCTCTCACGGTTCTCATAGAAAAGTGATCATTCACTGCTCGGAAATCCTGCTCAGATTGAGAAAACTCTAGTTGAGGATAATACTCATGAACATGTTGAACACCGAGAGTGCCATTAGTTTTTAGAAGCCTGTAGCTACCTTAAAATGCAACCAAGTAGACCAAGTAGGATATCATATGAAACTCATGATACTTGAGAAAGTTAGTAATTTGCTGATGTAAGCAATCACTAATCGACATAGCCCAATCAAAACGCTCTGTACCATCAAGAATTCTGGTAATCAGGTAAAACATCCATGAATGGAAAGTGCTAGCATCTGATTGGCCGGTAACTCGGTTGACTAAAGTTTTCAAAACAGCAACTTCCTCTTTAAATTCACCACGACCAACCTTCCTAGGCATGTTAGTTTTCTGAACTGTCAGCCATTTCTGAGCAACTTTTCTCTGTGAACGTTGTTGATCAGCATCCCATATCTTTTCGCAAGCTTCAAGAACCACAGTAAAGTTATCTGAACGAGGAGGAATAGCAAAACATTTCTCTATGTCCTTCGGTTTGAGACTGCAAACCACCCTTCCATGTACTGATCTGATCTGTCGTGAAGACGAGTCATAATGCTTAATGCAAGCAAGTACGAACTCAAGATCGAAGATAGAAATAGGAATGGATGCCACTTCCAGCAATCCGGAACGCTCAAGATTCCTCAACGAATTGCTGCTAACACCTTCTAGACTGCTCAAATTAACCACTGGATAAACATGATTCAGGTCTGTATCTGAAGTCTTGATGAAATTATGTGTGAGCCGATTTCACCTTGTAATCAATGAGATTGAACTGCATTTTGAAAATGATGACTTTTGACTGTAAAGTCGAATATACTTGGAGAACTTTTTGAAAACCTCTGGACAAGGCTAAAAATAGCTTCTGACGAAAGAAATTTTCGAAGTTTTTCTGGAACATGGGTTTTGTGCACAACTGAATTCTGAACAAACCCAGATAGTTGAATTCTCGAAAAAATGTGATTCAAGCCCACATGCAAAGAGATTCTCAGAAAAAAGCACAGAGCTTCAGAATGAAGACTACGGGGCGATTTTCTCAAAAAAAATCTAAGACGTGGGTCTTGCTGCAAACGCTGAAATATGAGAACCCAGATAATCAGATTCTGAATATATGTTGAATTTCTTTGACATGCAAAGAAAGTACCTAAGGTGAGAAATAGAAGAAATAAGACAGAAGATAGAAAGTTCTTCTGAAAAATCTGCCAATCTCTTCTCTGGAACTTGATGAAACTTGCATGCAAAGTGAAAATAAAGTCTAGAATCGCCTTCCTCTGAACAATCTGAACTCGTTGCTTCGAAGAACGCTGAATTCGGACACCTGTAGCACCTTTAGCTTGCTGGTCGCTCAAGAAGAATATGAACTTCAGAGCAAAAGATGATGAAATAATGGACGCCATGGCTGAAATATATAGATTTTCATCATTGAAAATTCGCACTAGGCAAAGAATTCATGAAAAATGGCGCTTGGCTTCTAATTGGACCCCATTTCTAGTTAATTGAAACTCGAACAAGCTAAATAAATGGCCATGCCTTAGGGTTTGCCTTTCAAGTCTTCAGTTAACAACTCCATGCGGTTTTGACTTCAGTTAACAACCTATGTTAAGTTCGCCATCTTCAAACTTGTTTTAGATTCACAAAATTGAACTAAGGCGTCCCTTTTGATAACTAAAGTTGGCATTAAGGAATTCGCCATTTTCATGCAACTCAGATTCACCCACTGATGGATGCGTCGCGAAACTTGAACAAACATGAGATAAACATCCTGGGCGACATTCAGTCAAAAACCTTCATTTAGCACCTCAAAAAGATGGGCGCCTTTCTCAAAATCTGCGCTTTTCTCCAGTGTTAACCAATTCTCGCTTTCACCTCGTTTTGTGTCGTATCCTCTGTAACTTACTTGAAACAGGTCCGTTCGACAGGCTTGATAGCTCACTGCGAAGTTGATGTGATGCCCGACAAATGTCTGCTTGAGATGACAAACCCTAAAAACAGGATCTGGGCCCCTAAAAGATAGGGCGCCCATTTGAGAATGCGCTCCCTCTTCCAGAGATAAAAATTTTTGATGATTTTCGTTCAAATTTTCATTTTTCTTAAATCTCTTCAGTAATAGACTGACATGATACTGACACCAACTCCATATTTAAAAACCCCAAAAACAACCATTTGACAACACTTTAACAAGATTAAAACTCAATTAAGCAAAATGCCTTAGTGAAGCAAAAATTTTGGTTTTGGGTACAACATTAGGCTCCGTCTGGTGACCATGTCGGATACTTACGGCATAGGAGATCCCTAGAATCTCAGTGTTTTGTAGAGCAGTGACTTATAAGTTGGGTATATAGAGTCAAGACTTTTCCTAATCACCTAAAACATAAAGTTCCTAAAAACTTAACCTAAAAATCACCTAAAACAAGACTACTTAAATCACCTAAAACACGACAAAACATCACAAAACAGGGAAAAACAAAACATAACGATAAAGCATAAAAATACTTACAAAATATTTACAATATCACTCCTCCCCTGAAGGGTTGAAGTGCTTAAGATAATGCCCGCTGTAAGGAAGCGGGAAGAGCCTTCCATCCTGATGTGAAAGAATATACGTGTTGTCTCCTCCGGATTCATGAATCTGGAAGGGCCCTAACCATAAGGAATCAAATTTTCCATGCATTCCTTTTGGCTCATGCCTTTTGTCCCACAAAAGGACTTGATCTCCGACTTGAAAATCTCTGTGACGAGCTTTCTTATCAAAAATTTTCTTCACTCTTTCCTGGTGCTGAGTGATTTTATCAACAACCTCTGTCCTTTCCTCTTGAAGTTTCATCAGGAGCAAAATCCTCTTCTGAATAGGATCATGAAATTCTTCATCTTCCACTGCTGATGCCAACTGTAAAGCAGACAATTCCAATGTAATGGGCAGAATAGCTTCTGCACCATACAAAAGTATAAAAGGCGAGGTGCCAATAGCTCTTTTAGGAGTTATACGATCAGCCCAAAGAGCGTCGTATAACTTAGTATGCCAAGTTCGCTGATTTGACTCAACCAACCTGCGTATGATTGTGACAATGTTCTTATTGGATGATTCGGCCTGTCCATTACCATGAGGATAATAATCTGATGAATGTGACAGCATGACGCCGTGATCAAAACAAAAACTCAAAATCTCCTCTGACGAGAAGCAAGTAGCATTATCAGTCACAATTTTCCGAGGAACTCCGAAGCGAGAAATGATATTCTCCTTTAGAAAGCTGCAAACCACTTCGGACGTAGCTCGTTTAGTAGGAATTGCCTCAACCCATTTCGTAAAATAATTTGTCGCTATAAGGACAAACACATGCCCTTTACTGGAAACTAGATTGACAGGTCCTACAAAATCAATACCCCACTGCTGAAATGGAGCATCAATGACAACTGGCCTGAGTGGAAAAGATGTCAATTTCACTTTACCAGCAATCTGCTGACATAACTGACATTTATACACCCAATCATATGCGTCACGAAACATAGTTGGCCAGTAAAACTATGCTCGTAGAATCTTAAATGCCGTGACCCTCGATGAAAAGTGGCCTCCGCATGCCTGATTATGAAAAGCTTCCAACAATCTTCGCTGCTGATCCTTTCCGACACATAATAGAAAAGTTTCGTCAAGGCCACGCTTGTACAAAACGTTGTTAACAAGCACGAAATTCTGTGCTTTCAATTTCAGTGTTCTTTTCTGCTGTTTGTCCATATGACGTGGACATTCTCCATACGTTGAATAATACCATAAAGGTGTGTACCATTCTTCCGCAGAATTAACAAGTAGGACCAAAGGAAGGTCCTCTTCAATTTCTTGTTCTGAACCAATTCCACCATTGCTCTTGAACTTGCGATCTCCATCTTCCGCCAATAATCTGCAAAGACCTTGCCCGCGAACAAGCTTGGTCGGCTTAATCTCCAAATCATATTCTTGAACTCTTGCGATCCAATTTCCTCTTTTCGTGCCCATCTCCTGTTGGGTAAGCACACTTTTTACTGCTGGATCGGTGACATACACCGTAGTATGTGAAATCAAAAGATAAAATCTGAAATTCTTGACAGCCCTGACGACAGCATAAGCGTTCTTCTCAATCTGGGAATAACGCATCTCAGCATCTTTGAAAATAGCACTCATAAAAGCAATAGGAGATTCACCCTCCTCGCTGAGTTGCTGTGTCAAAATGGCAGACAATGAATGCTCTGACGCATAACAATAAAGAATGAAATCCTTCTGAAAGTTAGGTCGAACTAACACTGGTGCATTTGCAATAGCTTCTTTGATCTTGATAAAGGCCTGTTTTCCTTCGTTCGTCCACATAAAAGTAGACGTCTTTTTCATCATGGCTGAAATCTCCTTCGTCAGCTATGAGAAATCAGGTACAAATCTTCGGATAAAGTTAACTTTACCGAAAAAGGAATGCACCTGCGTTTTACTTGTAGGGAGACATAGGTTTCTGATTGAATCCACCCGATTCGGATCTATTCTGGTACCTTCTTTGGAAACGATATGACCAAGTAATTTGCCCTCCGTCACTGCAAAGATTGTCTTCTTCGGATTCAAAGATATTTTATGATACCTACATCTCTCAAACACTTTTACAAGGTATTTGAAAGCAGAAAATTAAGAGGAGTTGAAAGGACCTACTCTATCTACGACAAAGAAATGCTTGCAATCATGCATGCATTAGCCAAGTTCAGACAATATCTGGTGGGAAGTAAATTCGTGGTCAAGACTGATCACAACAGTCTCAAGCACTTCATGCATCAGAAGGACTTGAATGAGAGACAGCAGAAGTGGGTGAGTAAGCTACAAGCTTACGATTTTGACATTGAGTATGTCAAAGGGAAGAATAACATTGTGGCTGATGCTTTGTCCAGAAGGCCTCACTTGAGCTCATTGTGTGAGCTTAATGCTGATTGGAAGGAGTTGTTGCTTGCTGATTATGCCAAAAATCAGTTTGCAACCAGCGTTATTGAAGGTACTTTTCATGATGAAAGGTACAAGGTAGTTGATGGGTTGATCCACTACAAGGGAAGAATCTTCTTGGTGGCTGATTCTAAACTTAAGAAGAAGATTTTGGTGACTTTCCATGACAGTCCACTTGCTGGTCATCAAGGGTACTTCAAGACATACAAGCAGATTCGAGAGAGATTCTCTTGGAAGGGGTTGAAAGATGATGTTCAGCGTCACATCAAGGAGTATAGTACTTGTCAAATGAATAAAAATGAGCACTCTCTTCCAGCTGGTCTACTGCAGCCACTTCCCATTCCAAGTCAAAAATGGGAGAGTATCTCTATGGATTTCATCACCGGGTTGCCTAGGGCCCAAGGCAAAGACTGTATTTATGTTGTAGTGGACAGATTGACCAAATTCGCTCATTTCTTTGCCATCACTAGCACATTTACAGTAGCTCAAGTTGCAGATTTGTTCTTCCATGAAGTGTTTAGATTGCATGGGTTGCCTAAAAATATTGTGAGTGATAGGGACATCAAGTTCCTAAGCACCTTTTGGCAGGAAATTTTTAGGATGAGTGGTACAGTGCTTACTCCAAGCACTAGCTATCACCCACAAACGGATGGGCAAACGGAGATTGTGAACAAATGGTTGGAGGGCTATCTCAGAAATTATGTCTCGGAACAGCAAAGAGCTTGGGTAAAATGGCTCCACTTGGGAGAATATTGCTACAATTCATCTTTCCACATGTCAATAAAGATGTCTCCATTCATGGCCCTCTATGGTTACGAGGCTCCAAGCTTTGCTGATTTGGTGTTTGGCGATAGCAAAGCTCCTCAAGCCAAGGATTGGTTGCAGCAGAGCCAAGATGTTTTGAAATCCTTGAAGGACAACCTTCAAATGGCACAAAATCAGCAAAAGATGTACGCTGATCAGCAGCGTGTTGAGCGCTCATTTGAGGTTGGTGACATGGTATATCTTCGGCTTCAGCCCTACAGACAGTCCACACTTAAGAAGAGTGGAGCTGAGAAGCTGAAACCACGCTTCTATGGACCATTCAAAGTTGTTAGGAAGGTTGGAGCGGTGGCTTATGAGTTGGAACTACCTTCGAGTAGTAAGGTCCACAATGTCTTCCATGTGTCTCGCCTCAAAAAGGCACTTGGACACAACGTTGTGGCTTCATCACAGTTACCTCCTTTGGATGAAGAAGGGCAGTTGACTTTGGTTCCAGAACAGATTATTGATTTCAGAGAGCGTTCCTTGAGGAGGAGAACAATCAAAGAGTATTTGGTAAAGTGGAAGAATTTACCATTGGAGGATGCTACTTGGGAGGATGAGGAGATTCTACAGCATCCAGACTTGCGATTGCTTGAGGGCAAGCAATCTTGGGGAGGGCGGACTGTAATGTCCCCTTCTCAGCAGTGATCGTTTCTGTTGACCGTTGGCCTATTCCGGAGACCCGTAGGCTGTGCGGATGGTGAAATTAGGGTTTCCTAGTTTTGAGGAGGTTGCTTGGAGTTTGGGATTACTGATTGATTCTTTCTGGGTTTTCAGAGAGCTTCGCAGTGGTGTGTTCAGTTTGGCATTCCGGGCAACTTCGCGAATTTACTATTTTTAGTAAATTCTATTTTTGGCAGTGGACAGTTTGGGTTCAGTTCAGTTGGATCACTTCTTCAGTTGTTTCAGCTGGCACTTCAGTTCTTGGCCTTGGGCGCATTTTTCTTGGAGAGATAAGTATTTTCATTATAATATTATTATTTTAATATTATACCCCTTGCCTAGCAGTGCAACTTTAAGTTGTTTTTAAAAAGGGGGACTTTGAGGGTCATGGCGTCATAAGGAGATAAATTATAATTTTTATATGTCAAATATTGAGACAAGTGAAGTGGGACGCCCTTTTGAGAAGATTGTTTTTATTTTTAAAAAGTGAAATGTTTTATTGATGAAAATGGACGCCATCTTTTGGAGGGAAAAGGTGAATTTGAAATTAGGGTTAGGGCGCCCTCTGGAAGCTTCTAGATGTTTCTCTCTCGTCTATATAATCAGGCCTCAGCTCTTCATTTGGATCTTTTGTCTACTACACCGTTATGCTGCTGGATTGACTTCAGGCACTCGCTTTGAGGAAAGCACACCTCCTAGCATTGGCTCATCTTCTTGCTTGAAAGATAGCAACTAGTTGAGAGGTTAGCTTGTTATTGGTAGTTTTGCATTGTAGTTGAGTTCTATTGCATTTAGTGATGATGTTCAAGCATTTTGTCGTGTTTTAGTGTTGCTGATGTTGCATTGCTGTAGGCATGTTTTGCTTATAATTCAAAAATACAAAAAGATTTCATTGTGGGTATTGCATATTTCCATTAGTCTTGCTTGGGCGCCAATTATTGTAAAGTTTTGTGATTTTTAATCAAGTGTTGGAATTTTAAGAAGAAATCGCCCTCCTCTAGGGGCCGTACCATTGTACCTTCATTGGGAATTTGTCAGAACCCTGGTGGTTCTCTGATTCAAACCCTAGTTGATTTTTGAAGGTTTTTGCAAATTTTCGATTTTTTTGTGTTTTTGAGGTTTTAACAGACAAAAGTGAAATTTGCGATTTTTCTAGAATTGCTTGAAAAATTCATAAAAAATATATAAAGGCATTAAACGTTTCAAAACTTGCTTAAGAACCAAGGCGCATCATTATATTCAATTCCCAGAGCAATTACAACGCCAAAACTAAAGGTAGGAAACAATACATGAATTTTTTTAAATAAAAACCTGGTATTTTAATGGCGGCTGCTGTAGCTGGTGATAGTACGGCCAGAATTTAATAAGGATCTCCTCCGGCTTGAGTCTCAAATGCAAATGTTCCAGAATACCAAGCGCCCAATGTGAAATCACCAAAAAACAGAGAATGAAGGCGTTTCCTCAGAAGGTTGACAAGTACGGCCTGAAAGTACAGATGTACGGCTGTCTGCAGCAATAATGAATAATGTACGGCCTTTGGAAATGGTGCCCAATCTCAAATGAACGTCCTCTGGAAAGTGCGCCTTGACTGCTAGATGAATGATCTCTGCTGAATGCTGATGAATCTCTGTCTGACTAAAAGATTAAGCTCAATCTGTGACTTCTGGATGAAATCACCAAGTGCAATCTTCAGCTGGTATCTCACAGCCTCAGTATGCCTGATCTCTGAAGAGGTTACGTTCTCCAGAAACGATGTTTGCCAGAAACCCTAGGGTTTGCAAACTCCAAAGCTCAGATGCTCAGAAGACAAAATTGAATAATAAACTTGATAGTTCGATTTTGCCTTGGGAAGAACAATATATTCTTCTATGAAAAGTTCGACCTAATTCTCCATTAAAATAATCATTTAAATTAATGATTTAATTTTCACTTTGGACTTAGGAGAATTTATTTAATTATTGGCGTCCCTTTTTAATGAGCATTAAATACTCATTAAATCACCTTTTAATAATATAATATAAAGTATAATTAAATACTTTATAACTTAGCCAAATAATTAAATATTTTAATATTTCAATAAAGTGACTTTATAATAAAGTCAAATTATTAAATATTTCGTAACTCAGTAATTACTCCTTATTTCTCCGTCAAATCAAACAAGTACTGAACCAGGTCGAATCTGAGCTAAATCACTGCACCAGGTGCCCTGCCCGAAATAGCAGCTTCCGTCTGACCTAACTTTCTAAAAATAGAAAGTTCTCTGAAAAGACTCTCTGGAAGATTCTGCGAAGGCCCAAACCTGACACACTGCAAACTGGAGCTAACCAACACTGAGCAACTGCCAAAATGGATCCTCTGAACACTCCTGTCAGCCTACGAGGATCAAATGATAGGCTAACCTCGTCACCAGCTGTGCTGACTAGGATGGGGACATGACAGAATTGAGCAGAAATTAAATATCAGTGTTTTGGGGTTGTTTTGTGTCTTGAACTTGGGCGCCATCATCTTAGTTGTCATTTGCATCTATTTACTTGCATTTTGAATGAGTGGTGTGAGGTTTGTGAGCATATTTGGTGTTACAGTGTTGCTGATAACAGAAAAACAGTCCTTACTCTGTCATAACAGCGAGCTTAAATTAATCTTTTGAGTTAATTGGAAGGGAAGCTATTGAGAAGACCTGAAGCTAGATGTAATGTTGAAGACTCTCTTATATTATGCTTAACTGATGAATTTTCTGATATTGTAAGCTGTACAGTAGTACTGTCAGCATCTTTTAACATTTCCGCAATTTCTCTATGTTTGTACTGCCCACTGAACAAGTGGAAGAGGCTGGCTTGCCGCCTATTTCTGTTTTGCATTGTAATTTCCTAAAGTCTCCGCCATATGGTCGCCTCATATTCGTCACGGATTGAGTAGCACATACTTGGTGTCGAGCTAATTTTCAGTATTGCATTAGATAGGGATCCTCTGACCGAATGCTCGTCGTTCACCGGCGCATCTCGTGGTTAGAGTTCTTATTCAACATTTTCCTTTGAGATCCTCTGACCAATGCTCACACCTTGCCCACATCGGGATCCTGGTGTACATTCTGGTTAGAGTTACTTTCCGCATCGTTTTGGGTTTCTGCTAACCTTAACGGGTGCGTGTTGCATTGTAATCATTTGTGAAAATTCAAAAAAAATTTGGTCCGGCTCATTACAAAAGTGCCCACATCCTAGTGAAACAAAGTTGTTTTTAAAAAGTGGCCCTTTCTTTTGATGAGGAAAAGACCCTTGGGGAGGAATATTTTATTATCATTTATAAAAAAGCTCATGGGAGGTTATAAAATGAATTTTGGGCTTCTATTTTGGCATTCATTTGTCATTTTTCATATGAACACTTGCAAGTTTGAGCTCTGTAGAAGGGTTTCAGCTTGGTTTCAGTCTTTTCGGAACGAAAACTCCCAAGGGCTATCATGAATTGAACGAGAACCCAGTTCACCTTTGAGGAGGACCTACCTTGGGTCTTCATTTGGGCTTCAATGGAGGAGTTTCATGTGTTTAATTTTCAGACCTGAGTTTGCAACAGTTTTATATCAGCATATTTCTTCAGATCAAGTGAAACTGTTGATAGATCGAGTCTCAACCAAGCCAATACTATCGCATATTTGCATTCTACTTGTTGGCTGTACTATCTTGGCATTATTGAAGAAAGATTTTAGTTAGAGTTTCAGAGAATTTACTAGCAGTAGGCAGCGAAGGTTGTAGAGGTCAGATTTATTGATTTTTGAGACTGTTTGGGCTAGTCGTACCATCCTAAGGGGTACTCGAACTATCATCAAGGGCAGCCGTATCATTTTGTGATGCTGCTAGGGTTTGGACAGTGTATTGGAGAGCCTGATCTGATTTATAATTCTGTACTTCTTTGGAATTCCATCAATAAAATTCATGTGCAAGATAGCATTGGACTCCGGGTATGAATAATTGATGAATGGTGTTACTAAATCTTTAGTTTTACAATTTTATGCATTGCTGTTGAAAAAAAAATTCAGAATTCAGTAAGAGCTTTTGAGATCATTCTTTCATTATGTTGGATGAAGATATTGAAATTGGTTCTGGTTTTAGAGGAGAGCTTTCTTGTTAGGGTTTGTGAGGATGGAAACCCTTGCAAGCAACATTCTTGACACTGTTGAAAGATACAATCTGGAGAATTCTTGGTGATTTCACTTAAAGAATCACAGGTGAGCTTTGTTGCAGATTGAGACTTACAGTTTGGGCATCAAATATTATATTATAGATTGGAGAGTTCCTATTGAAGGGAAGATTTGAATACAATAGCAACAGATTTAAGAAGTTTCAATGTCTTTATTGTTGGTTGTACCATCTTCCTAGGCTAGTCGTACATCTTGGAGAGAGGGCTGATCGTTTGCAAGGGCGGCTAGGGTTTTTGGAGGTTGTAATGATTCATTTGGGGTCGTCCAAGGTTGGAGAGCCCCGTGGTTGCAACATTTCTGCGATTGGAGGTGATTCTTGCAGCTAACGCCCATTTTTGAGGGTTCTTCAAGCACATTTCTCCTGAGTTCCAAAATTGTAACTCCCAGATTTTTTGGGTATTGTTGATTTAAATATTAGGGGATATTTTATGAACTGGGTTACAATTATTTTGGTAAAAAGCTAAGTGTTTAAGCTTGTAGAAAAATATGGAATTTTCAGATATAAATCCTCTATGTAATGCTCGCTTTTGAGTTGAAAGTTTAATTGCAATATCTTCTATTTTGCTACAATATATTATTGTATGAATCATTGTTAAAAAAATCTCAAACACTCGTCAAAACACAATAAAAAAACAAGTGCAAACTGAGCTGCATACTACAGTGTTATCATATCAGTGCATCTTGCCATCCTGGAGGGTTATTTGTGAATGATCAGTTTACAAGTATTGTAGGGTTCATGAGTAACAAGTATATACGAGGTACATTGCAAGAGAAGAGAGAAAACAAACTCATTGGGCTCAACGTTATCCAAAACAAGACACTCTATCAACTGCAATAGTAGCAAGGCAGTGTAACATTGAGGTAGATTCAACTAGCACAATGGGTGACAAAGATAGAGATGAAAGGGGTCTTGAGGAACCTAGTACCCACGATATGCTCAATGATATGATGAGAAGGCAGTGAGAGTTTCAATAGGGTATACAATAGACTTTGGCACAACTAACAGCCTTATTGACACAACATGTGGTCGGGAACAATAACAACAATGATGGCAATAACGAAGGTAACAACGAGGGCAACAAACGTCACGGCAGGAACAATGGTAATGGTGAAGCTTCAGTGAATGATAGAAGGGAAAATCAGAATGAAAAAACCCATTCTAGGCCCCTAATGCCTAACTTCCAGTCAAGAAGCAATCCTTAGAGAATGAACCCACCCAACAAGAGCTACAAGATCAAATTTTATAGGATTGGAGGAATTCAAGATTAGATTTTCAGACCAAAATGTCTTTTCGAGATTATGTGGACCTTAGGATGAAGCACTGGCCCCATAGAGTTGGCAGATAGCAACATTAGGAGTTACAGCGGAAGGTGGGAAAGTTATCCATTCCTTACTTCAATGGTTCAGGGAAGACTATTGTCATGTCCCCGTTTTAGCTGACACTGTTTGTCGAGGGAGTTAGCCTATAATTTCGATCCTCGTAGGCTGACAGGGTTTGCAGAGGATCATCGGAGGCAGTTACTCAGTGTTTGGTAGCTCCAGTTTCGCTGTTGTGGCAGGTTGGGCCTTCGCAGAATCTTCCAGAGAGCTTTTTCAGGAACTTTCTATTTTTAGAAAGTTAGGTCAGGCGGAAGCTGCTATTTCGGGCAGGGCACCTGGTTCAACCTTTCAGCTCAGAATCGACCCAGTTCAGCAGTTTGATGATTAGATGGAGAAATAAGGGGTATTTAATGAATTATTAAATATTTAATAATTTGACTTTATACTAAAGTCACTTTATTGAAATATTAAAATATTTAATTAATTTGGCCTGTTCTAAAGTATTTATTATACTTTATAATAAATATTAAATTTTGACTTAATGAATATTTATTATTCATTAAAGTAAGACGCCAATTAATTATTAATGATTTCTCCTAAAGTTAAAGGCGAATTAAATCATTTAATTTAAATGATTATTTTAAATGGAGATTGGGTCGAATTTATCAAAGGATATATATTTTGTAGTCAAGACAAATTGAACGGGATTATGAAATGTTATTCTAATTTGTCTTTTGCTCTGAGCATCGGAGTTTGCAAACCTTAGGGTTTCTGGCAGACGATCGTTTCTGGAGAACGAAAACTCTTCAGAGATTAGGTAGACTGAGACTGTGAAATACCAGTTTAAGCTTGCATCTGGGTGACTTCATTCAGGAGTTACAGTTGGATTTATTGACAGATTCATCAAACTTTAGCAGAGATATTCATCTACAGATGAGGCGAATTTATCTGAGATCATTCATCAGAGTTGGCACAATTTTCAAGAAGCCGTACTTCATTAAATGCTGCTGCTGTCAGGCCGTACAGTCCTGTACCAGCAAGGCCGTACTTCTTCATCACAGGGAAATACTTCATCTCCTTCAGCTTATATCTTCAGGATCTTGTGCGCCTAGGTTCTCTGGGGCTTCAGCATTGTTTTTCAAGCTTGGATATTGCATCTTTCACACAGCCGTACCATATTCATTTGTATCTGGCGCCTGCAAGAAGGAAATCAGGTTTTTTATAATAAAGCTGTATTCTCATTCATATATTATTATTTCTCTTTGTAAACGCTCTGGAAATTGGAATAAATGATGCGCCTTGGTATTATGAGCATTTTCTATGTATTACAATGCACGTTTGAATTTATATGAATTTATTAGCAATTTCTAGCCAAAATCGCAGCATTTCATTTTGTCTGGAAAACCTCAAAAATACAAAAAAACCGAAAATTTGCAAAAACATTACAAAAACAGTTAGGGTTTCAATTTGAGAACCACCAGGGTTCTGACAACTATAGTGAGAGCATGGGTTCAGAAGTTGGACACATACTTCCAACTCAATCCTATGCAGGAGGATGAAGTTATCAAGTACGCGGCTTTACACTTCGATGGGACTGTTGATGAATGGTGGCATCATGGAATGATTACCGTGGGGCATGATCAGATTCATACATATGCTGAGTTCACAGAGAGGCTAAAAGATAGATTTGATATGAAAGACCCTGAATTGCACTTTAAGGAGTTAGCTCAACTCAAACAGTGGGGCACTGTGGATAACTTTGTTGTAGAGTTCCAGAGACTTTCGGTGCTAGTTACAGATATCTCAGAGAAGAGGTTGATTGTTCTTTTTATTGATGAGCTTTCAGATCCCTTACGAGGTTGGGTTAAGGGACTCAATCTGGCTATTTTGCAGGAAGCCATCAAGAAGGAAAGGGATATGGAATCTTCTACTCCCAGAAGTAAATTCCAACCCAAGGGATTTATGCATAAGAAAGACAAAGACAAGAAGCATTTTCAGCGGGACACCCATCCACCCAAACAAGACTCAAAAAAATTAAATAATGACCAGCTTAATGAGCTTCGAAGGAAGCAATTGTGTTTCCATTGCGGGGAACCTTGGGACAAATCACATCAGTGCAGCGTGAAAGCTAAAGCCAAACAACTGGGATATTTTTCTGCTGATGAAACAGCATCAGAAAAATCAGATCAGCAGTCTGATTCAGAGAGTAGTGATGTGGAGAGTTCCTCCGGAGAGGAGCCAAAGAAGGATGGAACCATTGCCCAACTTTCCAGTACTCAGAGAGCAGTTACGTTTAAGGTGAGAGGTGTTTTATAGGGGCAGCGAATCATAGCTTTGATTGATATAGGTGCCACACATAATTTAATGTCCCATTTTTTATTACATGGAGAAATATAATATTATTTTAATTATTTAATATTTTCCTCCAAATGCTAATTCAAAAGGAAATATTATTAATTAAATAATATTATATTCAAAGTAACTTATTAAATGCAAATTCAAAATTAAGTCACAATTTGGAAATTAAAAGAGAAAAGAAATTCGAACAGTCAGGCAAGCAAAAATCGAAGGGTCAAAGCAAAGGTTAATAAAAGATTTTGGAAGCATTGTTTCAGCAGGCTAGGTTTGGATATTTTATGGTTTTGGAGAACTTGGTTTCTCGTAACTTGGACAAAAACCCTCATGTTTTCAGAATTGGACAAAAACCCAATTTTTGTACTAGCAAAGTCATTCAAATTTTGCAGTTGATTTTAGCATTTGAAGATTGTTGAAATTTATGGTCTCGTTCTGAGAAACTTTTTAGAGTTTGAATGGTTTGGGAATTTTAATGGAAGGATGAGTTTATAGTTGTATATCTTATTTAGTTGTATAATTCTTGGTATCAGTTTACTATAGATGATTTCATATCAGTCCCAAGCCGTGATTGACAAAGAGGCAAACGCTTTAGGATTAAGGGACTGAATTCAATAAAAAATTAAGTAAGCAGCTTGAAATGTTGGCATAGACGAGCTTTATTACCCTGATCAACCGTTTTATGAAGTCGAGAAGTTGGGTTTTGAGGAGCCATTCAATTTTGGAGAACACGGCTAAGAAAGAAATTGCTACTGGTGTATTGGCAGACAATGTGTATTTGAATGAGGCTGATGCTCTAAAGGGAAGTCGCAAAATATCAGGTTTAACATATGAAGTTTAATATTCAAGTAAATGAAGGGTCGGGCTATCAGGAACTCGTCAAAGTCTTAATTCCACGTGAACTGGAGTCGCTCATTTCTACTTAGCATCACGGACTAGGAAAGAATCATTCAGTCTCAACTATGGGAGGGAACGACTATAGTTAACCGCTGCAAGAATTACTTAATATTTGGAATTAGAGTCTATTCATATTCCAAGTGGACGATTTATTGAAATGAAGATTCTTTAAATTAAAATAAGGGAGCAATGGTCTAATACCAACGCCAGTTGGGTGGCCTTTTGATCTAATATTTGGGTTCGGTGTAAGGAGGCATCTAGAGTTTAAGGGACACATGGCAATGTGACAAAAGTTAGACCCGTCAAGCCGTTGAAATAATCAAACGTCTTGAACCAAGGAAGAATCGTGGTCTTTCTTTGAGGGAGCTAGTTAGGTGAAGTCGAGCAAACTAAATAATTTGGTATTCTTTGATAGCGCCGAATGGGAGAAGATGGTGAGTATTAAGACATGGAAACTTATGTATGACCGTCGAAGCATTTCAAAGGGATAGCAGCTTAAAGAGGGGTCGGGAAAGATTAATAATTGGGAGGCTTGATTATTTCATTATTTCCCCGGCTTTTAAAGAAATCGAATTACTTGTGGTTCGAATTGGTAAATGTCCTGTGAGTCATTGGAAGACTACTATATATTGAATTATTATTGTAGCTTGACTGCGTTTTATGTTGGATGTGAATGGTGGGATGTGGTGTGTGTGAAATTTGTAGCAGGCGAAATATCATTGACATCATATTTTTTGTTCTGAGTTCATATCAATAGTCGTGTAGTGTATGTCCTTCATTCATTGAGTAGCAGGGGGTTAAATTTCCAAGCTCTGGGAATATTGATTTCTCTACTCTATTTGGGAAAAACTTCCTTGTACTCATAGACTTGTGCTTATGAGTTAAGTTGAGATTCGAAGTAAGCCCAATGAGGAACTGGAATTGTTGAGTCTGTGTAATATGGAGATTTAGCCAGTAACAAGTGGATAATCATTGTCAATTGTTGTACTCCAACATATAAGCATATAAAGGTTAGAAATTGTCTATCTTCCTTAATTTGTTATTTTCTGCTCAATCGGTAATTCAATGTACTGTTTTTCTACCCTTTGGAATCATTTGTTCACAATTCTGGAAGCTCTGTATATTGTCCAAAACAAAAAATTTACTTCTCTTGTGGAAACAATCTGAATACACAATCTAAGCGGCATAATAGAAAACTGTTTGATGAAATGCCTGAGTAGATAAATTGGTGAATTTTTTTTGGAATAATTTATAAAGAACAAAGCAGCTTACTGTTGTGACCTTTTCACACATCGCCCCATTCAGATGGGGACCCCCTTATTTTTGCTCCGTTCCGGTCTTTTGGCTTGGGTTTTTCCTCGCTCTCTCGCTTTGTCTCTTTTCTGGTGTCCGTCTTTCCGGGGGGTTGTGTCGTCATTGAGCTTAAACGTGAAAATATTGGCCAATTCTAAAATTAGGGTTTCATCATTTTTGGTCAAGTCAAAGTCAAGTACGGCTAGTAAATTGAAAATTGAACTTAGCAATGTTGTCAGTAGGCATCCAGCAGGCTTCCAGCCAAATTTCATCAGATTCTGGGGTACTTACTATTTTTAGTAAGTCTGCAATTCCATGCAGTCTGTCAGCATTTTCGAGATTCCAATCATCACATAGCGTTCAGAGTACATCAGACTGCTTGCATGCCAAATTTGAGCAAAATTGGACAACTTACTATTTTTAGCAGTCCGGCTTCCGGCACGAATTTCAGGGTCCAGATGCAGAGATTTTCTTTGCATGTCTGGATATTCCTTCTGGGTTTTTCGAGACCTTCGCGATGATATAACATGCAAGACGAGATGACCACTTTCAGGATTTAGCCTTCCGAGGCTATTTTTAGGGTTTGCATGTCGAGCTTTTTTTGCATGTCGATGATTCCTCGATGGGTTTTTCAGAGCTTCGCGATGGTGTGACATGCAAACAAGGATTCTCACTCAAGAAGGAACTTGTTATTTTAGGTATGTACGGCTCCCCCAGTTCGTGATTCACGAGTTTATCGCAGCGTCGCGGCGTACAAACCGGAGATCTTTGATGCATGCGCAGTTAGGGTTTCCACCGAGCCTAAAATAGCATCAAAGTCAAAATCTTCAAAACCGATAAACCATCGCGGTCGGCATCCTTCAAGCTACCTGTGGTGAAATTTCAAGTCAAACAGAGCACTTACTATTTATAGTAAGTCAAATTGGAAACGTGCTAAAAATAGTAAATCAGGTGCATGCAGCAGTATCGGCATAAGGTCACGTGGTGAGGATCGCCTCATCCAAATTTCACGTCGTCGGAGCTTGGGAGCTATCGAATCAGAAGCTTACTATTTATAGTAAGCCACCTTCAGAAACAGGCTATAAATAGCAGGGTGACTAAAAGTTGCAGTATCGACAGGTTGATAAAGTCGTGAAGAAGCTGTGTTTAAAATTTCAGGCCATTCCGAGCTTCAGAGGCGCGAATACAGAGAACTTACTATAAATAGCAGGGCACGATGCTGGCGAGATGATAAAATTTTGTCTAAGTCTGGAGTCTCGTCCAGCAGGCAAGGCAAAATGCGCCCAGATTGATGAAGAGGCGTAGAAAATTTTTCAAGATGCAAGTTCATCCTTCACACAGGGCAAAATGCGCCCAAGGTAGAAAAAGTCAAAAGAAAGTCAACAAGATTTCATCCTGTTCAGGGGTCCAAATGCGCCCAAGGTGAAAGAGGGAAAAGTTGAGAAAAATTCTAAGTATGAGAAATCCGCCTCAGGGGTCAAAATGCGCCCATCCTTCTCTCTCATCAAAATGCGCCCAGTTCACAAGGTGGTCAAAGCAAGGTCAAACATGGAAAATGCGCCACCCTCAAGGAAATGCGCCCAAGGTTGATTTTCATCCTTCACACAAGAGGAAATGCGCCCATCCTTCTCTCTCATCAAAATGCGCCCAAATCATGCATGTAAGGACAAAGTTTGGAAGGTGAAAGGTCACCTAAAGACGTTGGAGAAACTTCATCCATCAGCCACATCAAAATGCGCCCAAAGTAGGAGAGGGTCAACAAGGTCAAACATTCTTATCCTCCTCACCCTCCAAAATGCGCCCAAGTTCATGCAAGTCAAGACAAAAACGGAAGTTGAAAAGTCACAAGGCATTTGCAAGTTCGTCCTCCTCCTACAAGGAAATGCGCCCATGTTTGGATTGTAAGTGGTAAATAAAGGTGGTAAATAGGATGAAAAATTTGCCAAAGCGTGGTGAAAAGGTAGTAAAAGATAGGCGTTATTCCCCTCCACACAAAGAGATGCGCCAAGGATGGTGAAGGCAAGGTGGTAGGTTAGGCGTTCAAAGTGATCAAGGTATGTGTGGCGTGATATGCGCCTAAGGTCATAGGTGTTGGAGATTTTTTCTAAGGCGTTGAGGGAGTTATAAGGTGTTAGAAATATCTTGAAGGCGTTGAAATGTTTGAAGGTGGTGAAAATAGGATGAAGTGTGCTAGGCGCCTCAGGGGGGGAAAATAAGATATTGCCTAAGTGCTAAAAAATTTCTCTAAGGCGTTGGGCTTTTAAAATGAATATTTTCCAAGTGATGAAGTAAAGATAAAATGTGCAAGGCGTGCCGGGGATGGAGTTGATATAAAAAAATTTTTTCTAAATGAGAATTCCTCTCCACTGGCGATCAACAAATTTTTTTTCTAAGGCAAGATTTCAAAGGTACAAGAAGATTTTAAAATATTTTCTAAGGAAAGTTATTTTTTAGAAAATACGCCTAGAGCTTCAAGTTGATGAAAATTTTTCGAGGCAAGCAATTTTTCTCAGTGATGAAGTCAGAGATGATGATAACGCAAGGTGATTCATTTTTTTTAGAAGTCAGAGCAACGCAGAGTGATCACAGGCGAAGAACGAGTTTAAATGATGAAAATGATATTTTTCTAAGGTTCAAAATTCGAAAAATTAAATGAACCCGTTCGTTGGGTACCCATGAATTCGAGACATTCTGACGAAAATTTGCTTCTGGGTACTGAACATTTGTGATGATGAATGGATTTCCAGATCTTTCAAGCTTCGCCGACACTTTTTCAGTGAAGAATTTGATCAGTGCTTAAGTTATGAATTTTCCTAAGGAAGAATTTTAAATTTTCTAAGGCAAAAGTGAATAAATGAGTTTTCAGAGTGAATTTGCTTCGAACGATGAATCTGAAGTCAGTTGCCTAGATGATTTTGATTAAATTCTTCGAAGATGAATTTTCCAGAGTTGATGATGAGGTTAAGAATTCGAATTTAAGTGACGGAGCTCCAGCTGGTGAGTAAAATATGATGAAGTTAAATTAAATTTTTCGAAGAGGAATTCAAAACGCCAGTCAAAGTCAAGTTTCTAGAAGAATAATATTCCCGACGACTGGAGACAAGTGTCAGAAACATCAGAGAGGGAAAATTCGAATTCTTGAAGTGGAGTAGTGGAGTTTAATGGCACTGGCTAAAATTAACGTCTTCTAGAATTCGAATTCTAGCTATAAAATGGAGAAGTTTTTCACTCATTTTCACAACTGGAGAAAGGCAAAGTTGCTAAGTCTGACTGAGGTTTGAGGAAGTTCGAATTTTGCTAAAGAGTGCAAGTTGCTGAGGAGGCGCATTTGAGAGTTGCTGAGAAGAGGACGCCTTAAGTTGCTGAAGTTCGAATTTTGCTGAGGAGTGAAAGTGAAGAAAGGTACGCCATTGCTAAGGACGTTTTTGCTGAAGTTCAGAGTTGCTTGTGCTGAAAGTTGAAGGAGGTACGACTTTGCTAGTGGCTGAAATCTGATTCATTGCTAAAGTAAGTACGCCGGTTGCTAAGAATTTGGATTCATACTTGCTTATATTAATTAAGCTTAGTGAAGTAAAACGCCATTGCTGAAGTAAAGTTGGAAGGGACGCCTTGTATTGAGATAAAACATTGAGGAACTTTTAAAGTACGAACTTGCTAGTGTGGGATTGCTGATTGCTGATACGAAGTAGTTAAAATTGCTGATCGCTGGTTGTAGAGTGAAGTCATCAAGGTTCACTTAGAAATCTGTTCTAAGTGTTGGAATTCGAATTTATTCAAGAGAAGAAGCTGAGATGGTTGAAGCGAGGACAACCGGAAAGGACAATGGTGCCTCCAGACAAGCTACGATCAAGAAGCTGAGCAAGACATTCATGCCGGAGACGAAGTTTATTTCAAAGTTGGGCAAGTTGACGGACACGAACCTGGGCTCTGTCAACCTGGAAACATTCAAAACGGTTGGATTGGGAGATCATCGAACTTCGGTCATAGCACAACATGCGTCAGTGGGTTGTATCTGGCTGCTGTTTCGCCCACGGCTATCGGTGTTAGGAGTTGATTATGGAGTGCGTAAGCGTGCGAGAAAGAACACCCGATGCGATCCGTCACGAGATAGCCAAGTATACCAATCTCACTCGACCATTGGTGAAGCTTTGGGGATCCCGGTGCACAGGAACATGATTTACAAATCCAGGGAGCGAGCAGAGCGGATGTATGCTTCTGCTTTTGAACGATGCATGGATACAATTAACACTCACTGGATGAGCACTCCGAAGCCGTCTCGTACGAAGCTGCCGAAGCAGATCATAGCAGAGGACTTGAAGCAGGAATATTGTGATCTTATCATGTTGCTGAGCAGGGTTGGTGGTTGCCCTCAGTCTTATATTTTTGAGCCATGGATGTTTTATTACATCAACCTGGTGTTGGAAGGCAAGGATTATGTCAATTGGGCTGAGATGATTAGTGACAATATACATGAGCAGCTCCTGAGTTTGCGGAGGACTAAAACGTTTTACATGAGCTCCTATCTCATTTACATGTTGGCACGGATGACGAGGTACAGAGGAATTTCTTACAAGGAACCCATCGGTTGTGGCTCTCACCAGTTCAAAATTCATGAGGCGTGTACGCAGTTGCACCTTTCGAGCACAACCCATTACAAGCGTGTCAACGATTCATTCACCATGTACATCACGAGGCTGCTTCAGGAGAGGTTACAGTGCAGAATCTCTAGAAATGCCCAGGAGCTAATTGAAAGGTATGGGTGCTGGTTTATACAGTTTCCAAGATTTTCATATATTAGGCTGCAAGGATTTTCTTCATACCCTTATAGGCTGCCTAAGTACCCAACAGATAAAATAATAATGCTAGAGATAGCTAGACAGTTGCTAGCCTTTGACAAAATCCAGAAGAAAAAGAAGAGAGGAGGGATAGAGTTTCCAGTTGTGATGGGCAACTCGGACGAGTTTATTTCGATACGAGCATGTAGAAGCTGAAAGTGAGCTTCAATTCTATCATTTCTCATATCACACAAGTGAACAACACTATGACCCGCACCATAACATCAGCGGAGTGTTGTCGGAGAATTCAAACACAAAGGCCACCATTGAGGATTATTGGGCTGGTGCAATTGATGGTGAAGTGAAAGAGGATGTTCTCTAAGGTTGCGATTACTGCGATGAGGGAGTGTGAGAGGTAGTTCGGTTCGGACGGTTAATGAGGATATGGATGTTGTGCATCCAGATTATGCAGCTGTTCGGGATACTCCACTTCCACCTGTAGATTGGTCAGAGCCCGAGGTCGCAGATTTAGATACTCTCTCTATCCCGGTTATGACATTCACCAGGGCATGGGTTGACAGGAAGGTGAACAGATTGAAGAGTAGGTCAATTGCTTTGACTTACAACTTGATGGGAGATCCTGGGGCCACCCGCGGGAAGGAAAAGCAGATCGCAAGAGGACCCGAGTCGAAGGAAAAATTAGTTGGCCCGGAACCTCTCCACGAGAATTCTGATATGATACCTTTGGAACCGTTCTCCAGCTTATGAAGTGTCTTTATTTGCTGATGTCCGAGAGGTTCTGATGAATCGGTACGGTAATCTGAGATGATATTCAGCCTCCCGCGAGGAGGGAAGTCGATTGGCGAGTGCCAATGTACATTAGGAGTTGTCAGCGGGATCAGCGAGGATGATGAGGACAGTGCGGCCTCAATTTCAGCAGGAGATAGAGGCGGCCATGAATGATGGCGGCGATGATGATATAGTGTCAGGTGACACTCAGCCACTTGAGGACGATGAGCCTCGCCAGAATGAGGAAGAAGTGGAACAGGTTAGAGAAGTCGAGGCACAGGAGCAGCGGCCTTTTGATATACTATATGAGGTGCCCGATTGGCTTAGAGACAGAATGCGAAGAAGCCCGAGTGAGGAGATTGATCCAGCGGTTGAGATGGAAGAGTTCTTGAACGGTCAGTGCTCCTCCACCGAAGAAGAAGGCAAAAAGAAAATTTTAAGTCTCCAGCGATGAGGATGGCTCTCGTACTCTTTCGTAGCAGTCCTGGTCGAGTGTGACCCGGTGAAACGCTCTGAAAACTATGTGGTCACCACTCTTGACTTGGGACGCCCTCACGGTGCACAGATTGTTGAGGAGTGCGACAACTCCTTCCTTGCCCTCAAGGATAGATTATTCAAGAAAGAAGGAAAATATAAGAAGTTGAAACGAGAACACAAGGTTAGTTGGATATGTTCAGCAGTTGTCTCGTTCTCGAGGGCAGGATGTACCAGTGATAGAGCCTCCAGCGGATATTCCTAGAGAATCGATCAGCGGCTTAGTAGAGTTGGGGAGGATGGCACAAGAGGCAGACAAATGGGTCACAGGAGTTCGTGCGGAGACAGAGAAATTCATGGAGGACTTATCTTTTGCTTTTCAGCAGGCCTCTACTATTTTGGCACGAATGGATGCGGTGGATCATGCTTGGGGTGATGCCTCTATCTATCAGAGTAAGGTGATCCAGCGTCTTGAGGTGTTGAGGCATGTGCCATTGCAGTTGCTGATTGATGGAGGTGTCATTCAAGCGAATGACCGATATGATTTCTCTCGGTGGTATTCTTCGGCTATCACAGGGCGTGGCTTCTTCGATGCAGCACAGGCGGATTCAGCCAGGATTCACAAGGCTATGGCCAATATTATAGATGGAGTTCAGAACACATTCGAGGCCATCTTCGCTAGGCGGCTGAGTCCAGAGGAGATAAGTTTTGATAATTTGAGGGGTTTGCTGGTTCCCTTCTTCGCAGATGTTAAGACCTTCGTACAAGATGACTTTGAAAATACTGCTACATTCTCCACTTTGATCCAGAACACGCAGGACTCATTGGCTGCTTGGAGAAAATCTTGTACGAGGCACGAGCACTCAGTTACAGTGTTAGAGTTTCAGTTAGATTGTGTTCCATCTATTTCAGTTGAGGAGGTTGAGGCCGTACTTAGCAGATTTGTTGAGTTGGCAGTCAGAGAGAAGGCTAATGGGAACACACTACTGGACGAGGATCTTCTAGAAGACTGAGTATGGAGCATTTATTGCATTTGCTATTTTGGGAGTGAGTGGGAATCTTTGATTCATTTAATGTACCACTCCCTATTCTGGCAGTTTTTAGGGTTAGGGCTGAGGTGGCACGATTCTGGCCACTCTATTGATTGTAACCCTAGCCGTCCTTTGGGACTTGGCTAGCTATAAAAGGGGGAGTCCCCCTCATTTGTAGAATCAGATTAGAGATCAGAGATTAGATCAGAGCTAGAATTGAGATAGAGTTAGAGCTAGATTGTAGAGCATTTTGCATAATTTGGAGAAGAGAGAAAGTTTTCCCTTTGAAAACTTTTGAAGAGACTGTTGTGTAACACATTTTGTGATAATAGATCTTTTCATTGATGATGGAATTTGTCTTGTCATGAAATGCTAGCAAGGTTTCTTCTTCCTTTCGTATCCAAGTAGATTAAATTCATGCAAGTAGCTTACTTTGGTGTGTGGTGTTTCATTGAGATAGCTTCATTTTATTCCATACCACTAGCGGCTTGTTGATGATAAGTCTGCCTTGCGTGGTCAACTGGACATTATCTTGTGCTTGACTTCGGTTATGGCTTACATACTTATATGCGTTGTTCTGATGGTGTACGTATGTTAAACTGTAACTTGAATACCTTTCGCTATCCCCTTTGAAGATTGCACCGATTTTGCTGAGGCTGTCCGACGGAGGCTAGGTGAAATCTGGTTGAAGTCTATTGAGACGAAGCCCCACATACCTTGCATTTAGAATAGAGTACAAATTTCTTAGGCCCTTTCCCTTTTACTTTCCGCATACTTCTTGTTAGTTTTAGAAAAGGATACACACTGCCAAATCATGCACGTAAGAATCCCCTTCAAATTACATATCAACTGCTAACTGCGAGAAGTCTGAACAACTACGTAAGTCCCCTTGACATACCAGCAATATCACATCAAGCCAAACTGAGCCTATTCGCACTAAAGGAACCTTGGAGTTGAACGCACGAACTTTCTGGCAATCTTAGCGTGCGGAATACTTTGATCAAGAGAGAATAGAGCGTCCGTTGGGCGACTTTGTTCTGTGTTGGTGCGGTCTCAAAAACCACGTCAACACTTACTACACATAACTTCATTGATGAGAAGTTTGTGGCTAGAAGAGGTCTTGAGACAGAAGAGCATGATGGGTTTAAGGTGATGGTAGCTGATGGTTATAAACTTGCTTGAACTCAAAAGGTTTCAAATCTGAAAATTCAATTAGGTGAATATGAATTGGTAGATGAATTCTATGTGGTCAACATAGGGGACATTGATATGGTTCTAGGGATGCATTGGATGAAGTCTCTTGTGGAGTTCTCTTTCAACCTTCAGAAAATGGAAATGATGTTTGAGGCCAATGGGAAGAAGATAGTACTTAGAGGTCTATCAGATGGGGGGCCTCAAGTGGTGTCCTTCAAAAGGATGGAGCGGCTAATCAAACATGAGCAGGTTGAGTGGGCAGCTGAGTGTCTTGTCATGCCTGCGGTTGCAGATCAAAAGAATAATTACCATCTGGACATCCAAAAGTTAGTATCACAGCATAGTATGATATTTGGGAGCATTCCTCCTGGTGTGCCGCCAGATAGAGAGATAGAACATATCATAGAGTTAGAGGAAGGTACTAAACTGGTGATGATAACCCCTTTCCGACACCCGAAGAGACACAAAGATGAAATAGAAAAGGCAATCAAAGAGTTATTATACATGGAGCATATAAGACCCAACAAAAACCCTTTTGCTTCAGCAGTAGTGTTGGTAAAGAAAAAGGATGGGACAATGCGGATGTGCATTGATTACCGGGCATTGAACAAAAAGACTATTAAGAATAGGTATCCCATTCCACAGATAGATGAGTTGATCGATGAGCTACATGGAGCTCGTTATTTCTCCAAGATAGATTTGAGGTCAAGGTACCATCAGATTTGGATGAGGAAAGAGGACATAGAGAAGACGACTTTCAGGTGCCATTTTGGGCATTTTGAGTTCTTGGTGATGCCCTTTGGTTTGACAAATTGTAATGTCCCCATTTTTGCGAGCATCAGAGTTTGGTGGATTTAGCCTATTCTTAGCCCTTGTAGGCTAATATGTATGGTTAGAGGGTCTCTTGTTGGAGCTTGGCTTGGCTTCGGATTGTCGGAATTTACCAGTTGGCTTCCGTTCAGGGTCATTCGGACATCATTTGCCTGACTTGCTATTTTTAGTAAGTTAGGTCATTCAGCGGAGCACCCCTGCTATTTTTAGCAGTATGGCTTGGTCATGTGCAAAATCAATCACTTATTCACTAGCTTCAGACGGTTCGTGAATCAGACATATTTTGAGGAAGATATTAATATTTTAATTGTCAAATTAAATATTAATTATTTGAAGCTTTATTATAAAGTTATAATATTATTTAATATTATAACTTAAGTGATTTATTTGAGGGGTCGACCAACATTGAAGAGGGGCCACTTTTTAATTATAATTTATAATTAAAAGTGCGTTCGAGACTTTGGAAATATTAAAAGTTAAAATTCAATTTTATTTAAATGATTCCTTTTGAGGAAAAAGTCGACCCTCTTGAGAATATAAGTATTTTTCATTGTGAAGAAAGTTCATTATGCTATGAAATCAATTTTTGGTCAAGTATTCTTCTAGAGAACGGAGCCAAGGGTTTCAATTGTCTTTTTGGCATTGGAGAACGAGCCATCTTCAGTGTTGCAGTTTAGAGGCTGTGAAATATCAGCTGATTTATTGCTTATCAGAGAGGTAGCTTCATTCAGAGGTTATTACAGAACTTATTCAGAGATTGCATCTTCAGGGTTTTTGGTTTGGAATTCATCCGGAAGGGTTCTTCATTTCCAGGCGCCATTTTCCCATATCTGGACACATCTTTCAAGGGTTTTACAATCTGCTGCAAATACCAGGTTTTTACATCAATAATATTGTTGCTTTTTAAGTTGCATGTCATCAGATCTTGCTTGTAATCAGCATGGTAGATCAATAAACCTATTGGTATCAATAGATCAATCAGTTTCCATCATTTGTACATGTGTGGTATTTTATTTATTTTTTTATATGCAATTTCTTTCAAAATCGCACTTCAATGGTTTATTCAATAAAAACGTTCAAAAATAAGCAAAACAGACAGTTTCAGAAAAAACAGTGAGAACAGGGGTTTCTACACAAATGCTTCTGCTACCTTTCAAAGCTGCATGAATCGGGTGTTCAGGAATTAGTTGAGAAAATTTGTCTTGATATTTTTTGATAATATCAAAACTTGGGAGGAACACTTGCAACATCTTGAGGAGTTTATGAGTATTTTGGAGAGTGAGTCTTGTTGATGTGTTTTTCGTGACCGCACCAAACAGCAGAACAAAAATAGTTTAGGGCTACTCTGTTCTCTCTTGATCAAAGTATTCCGTGTGCTAAGATTGCGAGATAGATCACACGCTCAACTCCAAGGTTCCTTAAGTGCGAATAGACCCAGTTTGGTTGATGTGTATTGCTGTGTTCTTACGAGGGGACTTACACAATTGTTCAAATTTCTTGCAGTTAGCAGCTAATGTATGATTTTGAAGGGGATTCTTGCGTGTATGATTTGGCAATGCAGCTTGTTATCCTAAAACTAATCAGAAATGTGCGGAAAGTAAAAGAGTTTAGGGCCTAAGAGACTTATATTCTATTCTAAATGCAGGATATGTAGAGCTTCGTTTCAATAGACTTCAACCAGATTTCAGCTAGCCTCACGTCGGACAGCCTCAGTAAAATCGGTGCAATCTTCAAGGGGATAGCAAAAGATGTTCAAGTTATAATTTAACATGCATACACCATCAAAACGACGCATATAAGCATGTAAACCACAACCGAAGTTAAACTCAAGATAATGTCCAGTTGACCATGCAAGGCGAACTTATCATGAACAAGCCGCTAGTGGTATGGAATAAAGTGAAGCTATCTCAATAAAACACCACACATCAAAGTAAACTACTTGCATGAAAATTACGCTACTTGGATACGAAAGGAAGAAGAGACCTTGCTAGCTATTCATGACAAGACGAATTCCACCATCAATGAAAAGATCTATTATCATGAAAAGTATTACACAACAATCTCCACAAAAGTTTTCAAAGGGAAACTTTCTTTCTTCTCCACTATGCAAAATGTCTATAATATTCTACTATGCAATCTCTCCAATCTCTAGCTCTAGTGCTAATGCCTGATCTAATGTCTAATGAATTACAAATGAGGGGGACTCCCGCTTTTATAACTAGCCAAGTCCCAAAAGACGGCTAGGGTTACAATTAATAGAGTGGCCAGAATCGTGCCACCTCAGCCCTAACCCTAAAAACTGCCAGAATAGGGAGTGGTACATTAAATGAATCAAAGATTCCCACTCACTCCCATAAATAGTAAATGTAATAAATGCCCATATTCAGTCTTCTAGAAGATCCTCGTCCAGTAGTGCGTTCCCACTTGCCTTCTCTCTGACTGCCAACTCCACGAATCTGCGAAGCACAGCCTCAACTTCCTGAACTGAAATCGGTGGAACACAATCTAACTGAAACTCTAACACTGTGACTGAATGCTCATGCCTTGCACAAGACTTTCTCCAAGCAGCCAAGGAATCCTGCGTGTTCTGGATCAAGGTGGAGAAAGTAGAAGTATTCTCAAAGTCATCTTGTACAAAGGTCTTAACATCTGCAAAGAAAGGCACCAGCAAACCCCTCAAATTATCAACACCTATCTCATCTGGATTCAACCGCCTAGCAAATATGGCCTCAAAAGTATTCTGAACTCCATCTATGATATTGGCCATAGCTTTATGTATCCTGGCTGAATCCGCCTGTGCCGCATCGAAGAAGCCACACCCCTTGATAGCCGAAGAATACCACCTAGAGAAATCATACCTGTCATTCTTCTGAATGACACCTCCATCAACCAGCAATCGCAACGGAACATGCCTCAATACCTCAAAACGTTGGATCACCTTACTCTGATAAATAGAGGCATCTCCCCAAGCATGATCCACTGCATCTATCCGTGTCAAAACACTAGAGGCCTGCTGAAAAGCAGAAGCAAGGTCCTCCATAAACTTCTCCGTCTCAGCACGTACTCCTGTGACCCATTTATCTGCCTCCTGTGCCATCCTTCCCAACTCTACCAAGCCGCTGATCGACTCTCTAGGCACATCTGCAAACAATAACATCCATCAGCAATTTAATTTAATAAAATAATACATGACATTGCATAGGGGCTGCAGTCGGCTTCAAGAGCATTTCCAATTTGCAAACCTCAGCTTCTTTTATTGAACTTCAACACTTAGAAAAGTTTCTAAGTAAACTTCAGCCTTCAGCACTTTTAACCAATGTCAATTAGCAACTTTAATAAGCTTGTACTTTGCACCAGCAAGTGCGCACTTCACAACTTAGCACTCTTTAAATTCTCAACAACTTCTCTGCTTCAAGGCGTCCTCCTTAACTGGCAACTTCAACAACAAATCAGACTTTGGTAATCAGCAAGTGCGCCTCTCTTGACTCTCAGCAATGGCACTTCTTAGCAATCAGCAAACTCAAGTCTTCAACCAGCAAGTGCGTCCCCTTTTGGTTTCAGCTATTGCACTTCTCAGCAACTCAAGGCGTCCTCCTCAGCAACCTCAGCAACTTAAAACTTCGAACTCTTCAAGCAATTCACTGCAA
Source organism: Sequoia sempervirens (assembly GCA_007258455.2). Lineage (NCBI taxonomy): Eukaryota > Viridiplantae > Streptophyta > Pinopsida > Cupressales > Cupressaceae > Sequoia > Sequoia sempervirens. The sequence continues at coordinate 382,029,022 of VDFB02270651.1, read as the reverse complement.
TGCTTCACTCAGAGCAAACTCGACTTCTTCTCAGCTGTGAAAACAAGTTAGAAATCTCTTCATTTTATAGCCCAAAATCGAATTCTAGAAGGAGTTAATTTTAGCCAGTGCAATTAAACTCCACTACTCCACTTCAAGAATTCGAATTCTCCCTCTCTGGTATTTCTGACACTTGTCTCCCGACGTCCGGAATCTTGCTCTTCTAGAAACTTGACTTTGACTGGCATCTTTGAATTTGTTTTCGAAAAATTTAATTTAAACTCATCCTTTTAGTTCACCAGCCGAAGCTCTGTCATAGTAATTCAAATTTAACTCTTCATTACTTCTGGGAAATTCATCTTCGAAGAATTCGATCACAATCATCTAGGCAACTCATCTCGACTTCATCATTTAAAAAAAAATTCATTCCGAAAACACATTTTATTCAAACTTGCCTTAGAAAATTTTAAATTTTCCCTTAGGAAAATTCACAATTCAAGCACTGATTAAATTCTTCACTGAAAAAGTGTCGGCGAAGTTCGGAAGACTTAGAAATCCATCTATCATCGCAAATGTTCAGTACCCAGAAGCAAATTTTCTTCAGAACGCCTCGAATCCATGGGTACCCAACAAACGGGTTCATTTAATTTTTTGAATTTTGAACCTTAGAAAATATTATTTTCACCATTTTAAATTCATTCTTCGCCTGTGATCATTCTGTGTTGCTCCAGTTCGAGGAATTTGAATTCATTTTGCATTATCATCCACTTCTGACTTCATCACTGAGAAGACTTTGCTCGTGCTCTGAGAAATTTTACCACCTTGAGCAATAGGCGTATTTTCTAAGAAGAAAATAATTTGCCTTAGAAAATATTTTAATCATCTCTTGCATTCTTGAAAAATTTCCCTTAGAAAATTTTATTTGTTTGCCAGTGGAGGAGATTTTATCAACTTCATTTAGAGAATTTGTATTCGCCTAGCACACTTTTATTTCACTTCACTTGCATTTCACTCCACACTTAGGAAATATTCCAACGCCTTGGAGAAATTTTAAAATCATCCTATACTTCATTTCACTTTACTTAAGGCGCATAGCACTTGAAGAGGTGATTAAAAAAAAAATCACGCCCTACCACATATCACTCCACCACGCCTTAAAAAATATTTCCAACACCCTCCACTCTAGGCGCATAACATTTGATGAAGAAAAACGCCTAGCACACCACCTTGCACGCCTTAGGAAATTTTTATAACACCTTATAACTCCCATTACCCTTGGCGCCTATAACATATTTGAGGGGAAATTCAAAAATCACGCCCAACTCATCACCTTGGGCGCATTCTTGATGTGGAGGAGGATAACGCCTTGGTATTTACCACCCTTCACCACGTCTAGGCAAAATTTTTCACCTTACTTACCACCTCCATTCACCTTTTACATCTAAAATTGGGCGCATTTGAGCATATCCACTGGATGACTCTTCAACTTCCGTCTTTTGTCTTGACTTGAGCTTGCTTGGGCGCATTTCACCCCTTGAGGAGGATAAAAAGCTTTGACCTTGTTGACTCATTCTTCTTTTGGGCGCATTTGGACATAGCTGGTGGATAAACTTTTCCCACGCCTTTGGGTGACTCTTCACCTTCCACTTTTCGTCCTTACATGAATGTATTTGGGCGCATTTTGCCCCTTGAGGAGGATAAAAAGCTTGACTTGTTGACTTCTTTGCAAATTGGGCGCATTTCACCCTGTGTGAAGGATGGCGCATTTTGAGGTGGATGGAGGATTTGAGTGTTGACTTCGCTTTGACCACTTACAACTTTGGGCGCATTTCACCCCCTGAGAAGGATAAACTTGCATCTTGGGCGCATTTTGAGGGTGGTGGCGGATATCCAGACTTAGAAATTTTTTCCTTCAATTTCCCTTGGGCGCATTTTGCTAGGCCTGCAGGATGAACTTCGTTGACCTTCTTTGACTTTCTTCTCCTTGGGCGCATTTTGGCCTAGGTGAAGGATAAACTTTATGACTTAAGAATTTTCTTATCACTTCTTGCCAGCTTAAGTGCCCTGCTATTTATAGTAAGTCTTCTTGATTTTGCACTTCTGAAGCTCGGAACGTCTTGAAATTTTGCACACTGCATCCTTATAGCCTTGTTGTCCTGTCGACACTGCCATTTTTAGTCACCCTGCTATTTTTAGCATGTTTCTGAAGGTGGTTTACTATAAATAGTAACCTCATGTTTCTGATAGCTCCATTGCTCCGATTGATTTGAAATTTTAATGAGGCGCTCCTCACCACGTGACCTGTCTGTCAACACTGACGCATGTAGCTGATTTACTATTTTTAGCATGTTTCCAAATTGACTATAAATAGTAAGTGCTCTGTTTAACCTGAAATTTTACCAGCAGATAGCCTGAAGGATGCTGATCGCGGTGGTTTACACCGGTTTTCGAAAATTCTGACTTTTGACGCCTCTTTTTGGGTCCCGAAGTTGGAAACCCTAATTCGCTCTGCATGCGTATCAAATGAACTCTGTTTCCCTTCGTTTCTGTGGCACTGCGATCAGCTCGTGGTTCTGAACTGCTGGGAAGCGGCTGCTGGGACACACCTGCCAAAAATAGCAAGTTTCTTACTGAGTGAGTATCTGCGTTTGCATGTCACACCATCGCGAAGCTCTCGAAAAACCCATCAGGAATCATCCGACATGCAAAAGAAACCCTGACATGCAAACCCTAAAAATAGCCCTGGAAGACTGAATTCTGAAAGTGGTCGTCTCGTTTTGCATGTTATATCATCGCGAAGGTCTCGAAAAACCCAAAAGGAAAATGCCAACATGCAAAGAAAAACTCTGCATCTGAACCCTGAAATTTGTCCCGGAAGCTGGACTGCTAAAAATAGAAAGTTGTCTGTTTTCGCTCAAATTTTGCGTATGAGCAGTTTGATGTGCCCTGAATGCCGTGTGACTATCGGAATCTCAAAAGTGCTGAAGGATTGTACTCAATTTCGCACTTACTAAAAATAGTAAGTACCTCAGAATCTGATGAAAATTTGTTGGGAGCCTGTTGGAAACACACTGACAACAACGTTAAGCTCAATTTTCAATTTATTCACTTCGTTCGACCTTGGACTGACCAGGAAAGATGAAACCCTAGTTTTCAGAGTTGAGCAATTTCATGTTTAAACTCACTGACGGGCGCAACCCCCGAGAGGCGGACATCAGAAAAGAGACAGAACGGGAGAGAGAGAAGAAAACCGAAGCCAAAAGACCAGAATGGAGCAAAAATTAGGGGGTCCCCATCTTGAATGGGGCGATGTGTGAAAAAGGTCACAACAAGTCTCTTTATGCGAAGGAGTCCAAATGTGACTTGGGTATGACAGAGCTTTTGTACCTTTGTTACATCATTAGTGCAGAGGGGGTAAAAGTTGATCCTGAGAAGATCAAGGCCATAGTTGATTGGACCCCACAACCGAATCTCACTCAACTCAAAGGGTTGTTCGGTTTGTGTGGGTTCTACAGGAGATTTGTTAAGGGATTTTCTCATCCTGCAGCTCCACTTATAGATTTAACTAGGAAGGGAGCTTTCGAATGGTCGGATTCAGCGTAGAGATGTTTTGATCATTTAGAAGAGGTGATGTCATCATGTCCAGTATTAGCCATACCTAACTTCTCCAAACCGTTTGAGGTAGAGTGTGCTTCGAGGAATGAATGCCTCCTAGCCTTGGCTCAACTTCGTGCTTGAGAGATAGCACCTAGTGGAGAAGTTTGCTTATTGTTGAGAGATTTGTAGTGAGGTTTGCATTGTAGCTTGAGTTTTGCTTTGTAGTTCAGTTTATTGCATTTCATATCAAAAAACTGGAGTTGCTGATATCATGGCTGATCTGTAGTTTCATTCATATCTTTGAAAATAAAAATATTTTGGTTCTAGGTATTGCATATTCCTGTCTAACCTCTTGGGGCGCCCCTTTATGCAAGTTTGCAGATTTTTCTGAGGTTTCTGTGATTTTTCCTACAGTAAGTCGCCCCTCTTAGGGCCGTACCATCTGTGGGGCTGCATTGGAATGCGTGTTAACTAATATCAAAGCTTTTGAGTGGGTTCTTTGTTGTAACTTGGGCACCATCATCTTAGGGAGCTTTTGCATTTGATTTGGTATCTTTTGGATGAGTATAGTGTGAGATACAAGCATTTTAGTAGGGTTCTATGTTGCGGGTTCAGTAATTTCAGTCCATGCCCAGTTATATCAGTTTGCATAATATTAGTCATTTGAGTTGGGTAGTGGTGAGAAGTCACTATGAGCATCTAGGAGACATTATACTTCAGTACAACAGTGATAGACTTTCATATTCTATGTGGTTGACAGGCATTCTCTAATTATTGTAAGTTGAACAGTCAACATTCGAACTTCTGCTCTTTTATTTACTGTATTTCCCACTGGATAAGTGGAAGAGGCTAGCTTGCCGCCTACTTTACATTCTGAAGTTGCATTTGTATTTCTTTATATCTCCGCCATATGGTCGCCTCATTTCCATTCTGGATTGGGTAGTGTTGACGTGGTTTTTGTGACCGCACCAATCAGCCGAAGAACAAAATAGTTTGAAGGCTATTCCGTTCTCTCTTGATCAAAGTATTCCGTGTGCTAAGATTGCGAGATAGATCACATGTTCAACTCCAAGGTTCCGAATACTTAGAATACCCTTAGTTGGTTGATGTGTATTGCTGTGTTCTTACGAGGGGATTTACACAATTGTTCAGACTTCTTGCAGTTAACAGTCGGTGTATGCTTTGAAGGGGTTCTTGCATATATGATTTGGCAATATAGTTCGTTTTCCTAAAGCTAATCAGAAATGTGCGGAAAGTAAAAGAGTGTAGGGCCTAAGAAACTTATGTTGTATTCTAAATGCAGGATATGTGGAGCTTAATTTCAATAGACTTCAACCGAATTTCACCTAGCCTCACGTCGGACAGCCTCAGTAAAATTGGTGCAATCTTCAAAGGGATAGCAAAAGATGTTCAAATTTTAATTTAGCATACATACACCATCAGAACGACACATATAAGTATACAAATCACAATCGAAGTTAAACTCAAGATAATATCTAGTGGACCACGCAAGGCGAACTTATCATCAACAAGCCGCTAGTGGTATGGAATAAAATGAAGCTACCTCAATAAAACACCACACATCAAAGTAAACTACTTGGGTGAAATGAAAATTATGCTACTTGGATCCGAAAGGAAGAAGAGACCTTGCTAGCTATTCATGACAAAGACGAATTCCACCATCAATGAAAAGATCTATTATCATGAAAGTGTTACACAACAATCTCCACAAAAGTTTTCAAAGGGAAACTTTCTTTCTTCTCCACACTAAGCTAAGCAAAATGTCTACTCTGCTCTACTCTCTAGTCTGATCTCCAAATCTAATGCTAGTCTAATGAATTACAAATGAGGGGGACTCCCCCTTATATATGTAGCCCAGTCCAAAAGACGGCTAGGGTTACAATCAATAGAGTGGCTAAGATCGTGCCACCTCAGCCCTAACCCTAAAAACTGCCAGAATGGGGAGTGGTACATTAAATGAATCAAAGATTCCCACTCACTCCCAAAATAGAAAAGGCAATAAATGCCCACAATTAGTCTTCTAGAAGATCCTCGTCCAGTAGTGCATTCCCATTTGCCTTCTCTCTGGCTGCAAACTCAACGAATCTGCCAAGTACAGCCTCAACCTCCTGAACTGAAATGGGTGGAATACAATCAAGTTGGAACTCCAACACCGTGACTGAATGTTCATGCCTTGTACAAGATTTTCTCCGAGCGATCAAGGAATCCTGTGTGTTCTGGATCAAGGTGGAGAAAGTAGAAGTATTCTCGAAATCATCTTGTATGAAGGACTTTACCTCTGAAAAGAAAGGTGCCAGCCTACCCCTCAAATTATCAATATTTACCTCCTCTGGACTCAACCACCTAGCAAATATGGCCTCAAAAGTATTTTGAACTCCATCAATGATATTGGCCATAGCCTTCCGAATTCTGGCTGAATCCGCTTGTGCTGCGTCGAAGAAACCACGTCCTGTGATTGTTGAAGAATACCATCTAGAGAAATCATACCTATCATTCTCCTGAATGACCCCTCCATCAATCAGCAATCGCAAAAGAACATGCCTCAATACCTCAAGACGCTGAATTACCTTGCTCTGATAGATAGAAGCATCACCCCAAGCATGATCAACTGCCTCCATCCATGCCAAAATGCTGGAAGCCTGCTAAAAAGCAAAAGCAAGGTTCTCCATAAACTTCTCTGTCTCAGCACGAACTCCTGTGACCCACTTGTCTGCTTCCTATGCCATCTTCCCTAACTCCATCAATCCACTGATTGACTCTCTAGATATCTCTGCTGGAGGCTCTATCATTGGAATCCCCTGCCCGCGAGAACGAGACAATTGCTGTACATATCCAATTAGAGCCATTTGCTCTCTTTTCAATTTCTTATACTTTCCTTCCTTCCTAAACAACCTGTCCTTGAGGGCGAGGTAGGAGTTATCACCCTCCTCAACAATCTGTGTGCCAGTGGGGCGTCCTAACTCCAAAGTTGTGACCACGTAATTTTTTGGCATTGCTTCATCTCGGTCACAATCAACCTGAGGCACTGCTATGTGAAGAGTACGGGAGCCATCTTCATCTGTTGATATCTTCGAAAACTTTCATGCTTTCTTCTTCTGTGGAGGTGCACTGATCCTGTTCAAGAACTCTTCCATTTCAACTGCTGGATCAATCTCCTCACTGGGGCTTCTTCTCATCCTATCCTTAAGCCAATCAGGCACATTGTACTGTATATCAAAGGGCTGCTGTTCTTGTGCCTCTACTTCTCGAACTTGTTCAACCTCTACATCATTCTGGCGAGGCTCATCATCCTCAAGTGGCTAAGTGTCTCCTGAAACTATATCATCATCATCCTCCATAGCCGCCTCTAATTCTTGCTGAAACTAAGGGTCAGTAGTAGTCCCCTCATCATCCTGCTGATCAACCCTACTAGGTGCGTTGACACTCTGGCCAACTGACTCTCTCCGTGGTGGCTGATTATTTTCCTGTACCACTTGCACTTGATTCAATGCATTCCTCTGATCAGCAAACAAGGAAACCTCCTGTATACTTGGAGAACGTGTCTCCAATGGCGTGGGCGATGTAACTGCAACTCGTGGAGGTTCTGGCTGAACGGGCTCCTTCCGAACTGGTTCTTTCCTTTTGGACTCTGGACCTCGTGTGATTTGCTTCTTTCTGCCGGTGGTGGGTGTCCTGTGATCTCCCATCAAATTGTAATTCAAAGAAATTGACCTACTCTTCAACCTGTTCACCCGCCTGTCAACCCATGCTCTGGTGAATGTCAGGACCGGAATAGAAAGTGTGTCCAAGTCAGCAACCTCTGGTTCTGACCAGTCCGGGGGTGGAAGCGGAGTATCTCTTACTGCTGCATAATCTGGATGGACAACGTCCATATCCTCGTTCACCTGGTCTGGAACCAGAACAACTTCACACTCCCTGATCAAAGTAATTGGCAACCGAGAAAACATTCTTTTCCTGACTTCAATCTCATCTGATGCATCAACCCAATAGTCCTCGATATTTGCCTTGTGTTTGAATTCCTCTAACACTACCCATTTGATGTTATTATGTGGATCATAGTGCTGTCGGCTGGTGTGATATGAAAAGTGATAAAATTGAAGCTCGCTCTTGGTTTCTCTAGCTGCCTGTATTGAAGGACACACCTCATCTGAGTTGCCCATGACAATTGAGAATTCAATACCTCCCTTCTTCTTCTTCTTTTGAATTTTATCGTAGGCAAGCAATTGCCTAGATATCTCTAACATCAATATTCTATCGGTTGGGTACTTGGGCAGCCTATATGGATATGACGAAAAACCTTGCAGCCTTATGTAAGAAAACTTCAGAAACTGAATAAACTAGCACCCATACCTTTCAATCAACTCTTGGGCCTCCCTCGAGATTCTGTGGTGTAACCGCTCTTGAAGCAATCTCGTGATATGCATGGTGAAGGCATCGTTGACACGCTTGTAGTAGGTGGTGCTTGCCAAATGCAACTGCGGACAAGCCTCATGGATCTTGAATTGGTGAGAGCCACAACCGACAGGCTCCTTGTAAGAAATCCCTCTGTACTTTGTCATATGAGCCAGCATGTAGATGATGTAGGAGCTCATGTAAAACGTCTTCGTTCTTCTCAGGCTCAGGAGCTGTTCATGCAGATTATCACTGATCATCTCGGCCCAATTGATGTAGTCCTTTCCTTCCAGCACGAGGTTGATGTAGTAAAACATCCATGGCTCAAAAATGAATGACTGTGGACAACCACTAACTCTGCTCAGCATCATGATGAGATCGCAATATTCCTGCTTCAATTCATCCGCTATGATTTGCTTCGGCAACTTTCTACGAGAAGGCTTGGGATTGCTCATCCAATGAGTGTTAATTGTCTCCGTACATCTCTCGAATGCAGAAGCATACATTCGCTCAGCTCGCTCTCTGGATTTGTAAACCATGTTTTTGTGCACCGGGATCCCGAAAGCTTCACCAATGGCAGCAGGAGTAAGATTGGCTAGCACTTGTCCATCTAGTGACATGATCGATCTATGATCCTTCTCATAATAGTTGGCGCACTCCATCATCAGCTCCGAACACTGAATGGCTGGTGGGAAACCAGTAGCTGCATATAATCCGCTTCGAACAATATTGTGCGAAGTAGTCGAAGGTCGATGACTTTCAATCCCCAACATTCTGTTCTTGAAGGTCTCTAGGTTGACGGAGCCCAAGTTGGTATCTGTCAGCTTGCCCAACTTCGAGATGAATTTTGACTCTGGCATGAATGTCTTACTCAGTTTCTTGATCACAGCCTGCTTGGATGCACCATTGTTATCCTTGCCAGTCGCCCTTGCCTCAGCCATCTGCAACACAACAAACATTCATCAGCAAATTAATTTATAAAATAAATAAGACATAGTGGAGGGGCTGCAGTCGACTTCAAGAACTTGAGAAGCTGCAATGACTTTTCTTTTTCGCAAACCTCAGCTTCTTCTTCAGTAAATTCGAGCTTCAACACTTAGAAAAAGTTTCTAAGTAAACTTCAGTGACTTCACTATTCTTTAGCAACTCGAATAAGCAACCAACAAGTTCGCACTTTTTAAACTCTCAGCAATATCCTCTTCAAATTGAAATTTCTTTACTGGCAACTTCAAATCTCAGCAACAAATCAAGCTTCAGCCACAACTCAAGCAAATTCGCACCTCTTTAATCAGCAAGTGCGCACCTCCAGCTTCAACAATACAATTTTCTTCAAGCCTCAGCAAATTCAAACTTCAGCAAACTCCTCTTTAAGTCGAAATTTCCTTAGCAATCATTCACTTCAGATTTCGGAGCTCAAGAACCAAGTCAAGTCGTCCTTCTCAGCTTCACTTCAGCCTTAGCAAAAAAATTCGAACTTTCAAGCTTCAGCAATACTTAGCAACAATCTTCAGAGCAAATTCGCACCTCTCCAGCTGTGAAAATCAAGTGAGAAACTTCTCAATTTTATAGCTAAAAATCGAATTCTAGAAGGAGCCAATTTTAGCCAGTACATTAAACTTCCACTACTCCACTTCAAGAATTCGAATTTTCCCTCTCTGGTATTTCTGACACTTGTCTCTCGACGTCAAGAATCTTGTTCTTCTAGAAACTCAACTTTGACTCGTATCTTTTAATTTACTTTCGAAAAAAATTTGATTTAAATTCATCTTTTTAATTCACCAACCGGAGCTCTGTCATTTGAATTCGAATTTTACCTCTCTTCAGCTTTGGAAAATTCATCATCGAAGAATTCAACCAAAATCATCTAGGCAACTCATTTCGAATTCATCATTCGAATCATTTTCCTTTCAAACGTCGTTTTATTCAAATTTGCCTTAGAGAATTTAAAATTTCCCTCAGAAAAATTTCACAATTTGAGCACTGATTGAATTCTTCACTGAAAAAGTGTTGGCGAAGTGCGGAAGATGTGGAAATTCTTCTATCATCACAAATGTCCAGTACCCAGAAGAGAATTTTCTCCAGAATGTGTCAGATCCATGGGTACCCAACGAACGGGTTCATTTAATTTTTAAATTTTGAACCTTAGAAAAAATATTATTCCACCAGTTTAAATCCATTCTTCACCTGTGATCATCATCTTGCATTGCCATCCTGACTTCACCACTGAATAAAAAATTTGCTCGTGCACCAAGAAGAAAATTCATCATCTTGAGTTCTAGGCGTATTTTCTAAGGAAGAAAATATTTTTGCCTTAGAAAATATTTGAATCACTTTGAAAATTTTGCCTTAGAAAAAAAAATTCGCCTTGGAAAATTTTTATATCCAACTTTGATCATTTTGCCTGTGAGAAAAATTTATTTCACTTAGAAGATCTTTCTACAAGCACATCATATTTTACTTTCATCACCTTCAACGCCTTAGAAAAAAAAATATTATTTTGAAAATTTCAATGCCTAGTAATTTTGTTCCATTCATCATCTCACATTTTATTCCACTTGGAAAATAACATTTCCACTTGAAGCTCCAACACCTTAGGAAAAATTCTCATCACATCATCCTACACTTCACTTTACCACCCTTGGTGCATAGCACTTAGAGGAAATTCAAAATCACGCCTAGCATTTTATTTTGCACTTCACACGCCTTGGAAAAAAAATTCTAACACCTACCACCTTGGGCGCATTTAGGACTTGAAGAGGGATAACAACCACGCCTTAGGTAATATTTCAACACCTTTTACCTCATTTACCACCCTTCATTTACTTTTACAACTTCAACTTGGGCGCATTTAGGCATGCAAGGAGGATGACTCTTCAACTTCCCTTTCTTGTCTTCACTTGACCTCATTTGGGCGCATTTCCACATAGGTGAGGGATAAGAATTGTTGACTTGTTGACTTGCTTTCATTTTGGGCGCATTTTAGCCTATGTGGTGGATGAAACTTCCCACGCCTTGGAGTGACCCTTCATCTTCCTTGTTTTTGTCTTGACATGGCTTGTTTTGGGCGCATTTTGCCTATGTAGGAGGATGAAAATCTTTGACCCCTTTGACTTCTTCTAAACTTGGCGCATTTCCACCTAGGAGGAGGATGGGCGCATTTGGAGGGGTGAGGAGGATATCCAACACTTAAATTTTTTTTTGTTATCGACTCTCTCAAGGTGGGCGCATTTTGGCCTAGCAGTAGGATGAAAAGCATTGACTTTCTTTGACTTTCTCTAGCTTGGGCGCATTTTGGCCTTGATGAAAGATGAAATTTCATACTTAGAATTTTTTATGCTTTCTCCAGTTTCCCTTGGGCGCATTTGAGCTAGGCAAGAGGATGAAAAGTGTTGACTTCCTTTGACTTTCTCTAGCTTGGGCGCATTTTGGCCTTGAAGAGGGATGAAATTTCATACTTAGAATTTTTTATGCTTTCTCCAGTTTCCCTTGGGCGCATTTGAGCTAGGCAGGGGGATGAAAAGTGTTGACTTCCTTTGACTTTCTGGCTGGATGGGTGCATTTTGGCATGTGTGGTGGACGAGTTCAACACTTAGAAATTCTTCCATGCTTCTCCATCAACTTGGGCGCATTTTGCCATGGCTGCAGAATGACATTCCAGACTTCGAATTTTTTCCTCGTTTTCGCCAGTTTTCATGCCCTGCTATTTATAGTAAGCCCTCTGATTTTTGCATCTTTGAAGCTCAGAACGATCTGAAATTTTGAACACTGCATCCCCACGACCTTGTTACCCTGTTGACAATGCTATTTTTAGTCGGCTTGCTATTTTTAGCCCATTTCTGAGGATGATTTACTATAAATAGTAACTGCTCGTTTCTGATAGCTCCACTACTCCGATTGACTTGAAATTTGAATGAGGAGCTCCTCACCACGTGACCTGACTACTGATGTCGGCGCATGCACCTGACTTGCTATTTTTAGCCAATTTCCAAAATGACTTACTATAAATAGTAAGTGCTCCGTTTGACTTGAAATTTTACAATCAGATAGCCTGAAGAATGCTGATCGCAGTGGTTTACACCGGTTTTCGAAAATTTTGACTTTTTACCCTTCTTTTCAGGTTCCAAAGTTGGAAACCCTAATTTGCTCTACATGCGTATCAGATGATCTCTGTTTGTCCTTGTTTCTGCTGCATTGCGATCAGCTCATGATTCTGAAGTGCTGGGAAGCGGCTGCCGGGATGCACCTGCTAAAAATAGTAAGTTCCCTAGTGAGTGATTATCATCATTTGCATGTCATATCACTGCGTAGGTCTCGAAAAACCCACAAAAAATCAGCCGACATGCAAAAGACACCCTGACATGCAAACCCTAAAAATAGCCTTGGAAGACTGAATTCTGAAAGTTGTCGTCTCGTTCTGCATGTTACACCATCACGAAGGTCTCGAAAAACCCAGAAGGAATATCTAGACATGCAAAGAAAAACTCTGCGTCTGAGCCCTAAAATTTGTCCCGAAAGTTGAATTGCTAAAAATAGTAAGTTGTCTGTTTTCGCTCAAATTTTGCATGCGAGTAGCCTGATGTGCTCTAAATGCAGTGTGACTGTCGGAATTTCAAAAATGCTGACGGATTGCTTGTAATTGCATACTTACTAAAAATAGTAAGTAGTTAGAATCTGATGAAAATTTGCTAAGGGCCTGCTGGAAGCACACTGACAACAATGTTAAGCTCAATTTTCAATTTACTCACCCTATTCGTCCTCAAACTGACCAGGAAAGATGAAACCCTAATTTTCAGACTTGGTCAATTTTACGATTAAGCTCAGTGACGGGCACAATCCTCGAAAGGCAGACAGAAAAGAGACAGAGCGAGAGAGAGAGAAAAAACCCAAGCCAAAAGACCAGAATGGAGCAAAAATTAGGGGGTCCCCATTTTGAATGTGGCGATGTGTGAAAAGGTCACAACAGGTAGCACATACTTGGTGTTGAGTTACTTTCAGTTGCAGTTTGATTTAATGTACTGACGATCCTCTTGCTATATGACAGCCTCTCTCTTGTTCAAATTGAGTGTGCATTCTTGGCAACGAGTTAATTGTAACTGCTGGTTTGATTGAACTAACCCTAACGGGTGCTTTCTGCATTGTTGTGTACTTGGCAAAATTTGAAAAAATTGGTTCAGGATATTTCAGCATCATATTCTGATTTTTGTCAGAGTACTTTTGCTTGGATATACGAATACCTAAGAATCTTCATTCCAGAGGGATTGCCTCCTACAATGCCCATCAGAAGAGAAGTAAAGCCTTTCAGGCAGAAATGGCATCAGTGGGAGGCTCTTCCCGCTGCCATGTAGCGAATGATATCCAAAGCACTTCATCTCTTCAGGGGTGGAGTGAATATTCTTTAAGTATTTTAATTTTATGCTTTATCGTTATGTAGTATTGTGTTTCCCCGTTTTGTGATGTTTTGTCGTATTTTAGGTGATTTAGGTAGTCTTGTTTTAGGTGATTTTTAGGTTAGGTTATTAGGAAAACTCCAAGTTTTTTAGGTGATTAGGGAAAAGTCCTGACTCTGATGCCCAAATCATAAGTCACTAGTCTACATAACACAAAGATTCTAGGGTTCTCCTATGCCGTAAGTATCCGACATTGTCACCAGACGGAGCCTAATGTTGTACCCAAACCAAATTTTTGGCGTCATTAAGGCATTTTGCTTAAAAGAGTATAAACCTTGTTAAAATGATGTCAAAATATAGTTTTTGGGCAAGTCAAGTATGGACTTTGGTTAGTGTCATGTCAGTCGTCAGTAGCAATTGGTTGGTACCTGGAGATCAAAACCTGAACCTGGGACTCAAAGCAAGACATGTTATGATGGAAAAGGCACCCTTCTTTTTGAAGGCTCAAATTTAGTTGCATGTGCTTGCAAATATGTTCAATCTCTTCAGAATTTGACCAGCTTTCCGACAAGCTATCAAGCGAAGTCATTTAAAGTGCAGAACTCCGACAATCGAAGGCGGAAGCTGAAGGTACGAAGAGAATGCATGTCATAGAAGCTGTCAAATTTACAATTTTTGCGCCCTTGTAGCCCAGGGGCGCCCTTGAATTTATCCCCTCAAATGGATGAATCTGCAAAATCTGTTTTTGGGGAATATTTTCTAATTCAGTCTAGCTCCGTGATGCACTCGTTCGCAAGATCATCAGACATGTTGAGTGACCGTGACAGTGGTTCCAGTGAGCACGTAAAACGGAGGGTGGACAAACATGAAAATGTCAACCTGTACCTCTATAGGCCAGGGGCGCCTAGCCTGTAGGCCTGCCAGATGGGGTCTTTTGCAGTCACAGTCTTCACGACACTTATGCGAAATCCTCTTGGCTATCCAGTGAATCCAGCCATCAACCCTCGGGATTTGTCAAACGCCCGTACATGAATGGTCAGTGGGGATCGCTGAAGAAATCAGACAACCAAAAAAATGGCTGTGGGGGAAATACACACTCCCTTGGAAAAGGCGCCCTTCTTTTTGAGGTCTTAGAAGAAGTTTTCTCACTTCGTCACCTCTAGAGACATCTCTTCTCAGTGCTTCTAGCTGTGCGGAGAGATTGTCGATGCGTGAATCGGAGTACTCCAACTCCCGGTGTTAGGGATCAAAGTATAGCGTCCGAATGAAAGTTACACTATTGACAAATTAGTGATTGCGCCTTCACAGGCTAGGAGCGCCCTTGCTTTTGGGGTTCCTAATACAGCTTTCAGATGCCTTACATATAGTCGTTGGTTGCGGAATTCTTCTAGCTACACAATGGATCTATCATCCAGTCAACGAGGGCCATCGTTCACCAGCTGCGGCAGTTTGAAGCGCCAAATGACAAAACGGAGAAATGACAAAGTCTAGAGACCTTGCATCAATTTAGTGAAGGGCAACTAATTTTTTGAGGCATCAGACATGCTTTTTAGTAGTTGCAGCTCCTAGTAGACATTTTATCTTGGTTCTGCTAGCTACGCAGTGGATATCTCAGCTCAGTCACAGCATCAATCAGGCACTCAGAAATCAGAGCTCAACAGGGGTAATCGTAACTTTTTAGTGAGCTATAAAATAGGAAGTTAGTGAAAAATCTCATAACTGTTGCTAGGGGACTCCTGAAGAGTCAAATTTCAACTTTTTTGCATGCAAGCATTAATGGGCGATTTTCTTCAATATTCTAATATTGGCACCCTTTTTGATATTAAATTACAAATTCGCATGTAAGGGTGAATTGAATATTTTAATATTATTTCTTTTTTTGGACTCCGAGTCAGTGGCAGTTGAACTAAAGGGGGTCCAATGAAAACACTTCTTTTTATATCAGAGTTCTATTCTTGTAGTGGCACCATAATGCTAAGGTTTTGTCTATTTATTCAAGTATGTTGTCCCATTTCTGTCATACAGCTTGAGCAAAAGGCAAATTTCTTCCTGAGTTGGGCGAATTTCATCAACAGTCAAGTTTTGAAGGCATCAAAAATATTTTTTTGCAGGTACAAGTCCAGATTTATAAGTAGACTTCAAGACAAGATGGTGATTTTAGTAGAAGCAGAGCATTAAAAACCTCTATCTTTTGTCTTAATTTCTTCCATTTCTCATCTTAGGTTTTCTTCTCTTGTCCAAGATTCGACGACTTTTGACAAATCTAATCATTTGGGTTGGTTGTGCGCGACTTCCTCTACAAAACCCATGTGTTAGAATTTTTTAGGAAAATTTGCTCCAGAGCTTCAATTCTCGAAGCTTTGATTTTCTCAACTGAAATTCCTTTGCATTGTGGAGTAAAAGTCAATATATTTTGAATCTGATGTTGTGGGTTGTCTTAGAATCATCTTCCGGACAAAACCCATATTTCAAATTTTCTCGGAAAAATTGCCCCCTGCAGCCCCTGTTGCCCCCATTTGCTTTTTTCATAAAACTTGTTGTATGTCAAGCTAAATGGTGCTTTTTCGCAATTCTGACGTTGTGGGTTTCCTTACATTCCTTTTCTGCAGAAAACCCACGTCCCAGAATTTTTGGTGAAAATTGCCCTCCGACAGGGTATTTTTAGCCTCTTTAGGGGACATTTTTACTTTTTGGAGAAAGTTGTCATAACATAGCCGTGTTTATAGTCAATGGGCGAGTTTTTCAGAATGTAGTTCACACAAACTGAATTCAAGACCAAATCGGTCTTAATTCATGATTCTATCAGAAAAGCTGACACCGATTTGTATCAAGTGTATCTGGAGGGTTGATAGGCGTAGTCACTCAAGTCCACATGGTTTTATGCCTTGAATAGCTGATAGCCTTCCAAGGCTAGTTTAGAGGGTTGATACCATTGGGAATTCTATGTGTGCAGCAAGTTCGTTTGCATTTCTCACAACTAGAGGGTTCGCAGTCAAACTTCGCAGTTTCATCATGCAACACTCTTCCATAGAGAAAGGCGTGAAAAACGTGAAGTGTCAGAAGAATAAAGCTGTAGAAGAAATAGTGGCTATCACTTCAGTTATGGAGCCGCCAAAGTTATCAGTCAGTGAAATGCTAGTTTGAGTGTGCAAAGATTTCCAAGATTGCTCAAGTTGCTGACAAGCAGTGAATTGACAGTTGAGATGTGTAAGTGCCCCAGATGGTGATGCAGTCAACGACCTTGTAGAGGGGTTACTTGCTCGAGATCACGGCCAATAGACTCCAGGTCCCACCTTTCAGGATAGCAATCAGACACAGCAGTTAAGTCGACGCTTCTTTCCGAGTTAACTTGTTCCACATCTCATGCATGTCTGTCTTGGAAACATCTATGTACAGTTGGAGTTTTCATTTAGGGTTTTCGTTAACTTATGGTAGTTTTCCAGTTAACTTGCTTTCAATAAGGACGTGCATGCTCACACATTGTCCATTTAGATTAGATGTACCGATTAACTAATGGTAGGTTTCCAATTAACTGTATAGTTTCCTTTATTAGGGTTTAGCAATAAAATCTTGCATGTATTGCAAGATTGTAGTTGACTCAAGGTGATTTTAGGGTTCCCTACATCATTCGATGTCTATAAATAAGAGCTCTTTACTCATTTGTAAATAAATTTTGCACACGATAGTAATATATGCTGAGCCAGATTTTCTTGTAATATTGCTATTCTGTATCTGTTCACTTTGGTTGGATGATCATTGTTTTGTGTTCTTGTGTTTATAAGCTATGTTTCATATCTACACCTTGGATAGGTGTTGTCACCTCCTTGGGAATTTAGAATTAAGGCTTATCGTTTGTTGTTATTGTGTTAATGAGCTTTGATTCATGTCTACACCTCGGACAGGTGTCGTCACCTCCTTGGGAATTCAGAAGTAGAGTTCATTGTTTGATGTCGTCACCAATAACCTTTCTTTCAGCCTACGCCTCGGATAGGTGTTGTCACCTCGTTGGAAATCCTGTCATAGAGGTTACTGTATAAATCATTCCTGCTCCGTTTCCTCATGTTTTGATTTTCTGAGGAGATTGGATAGTATAAGCTAAGTTAGTTTTGAGTTGTAGTTAAGATGTGCGAAACCAGAAAATCCTTTGCTACAACGTTCGAAGTTTCTCGAAAACACTGTGCCCCTTTCAGCTGAGACAAAAAGATAGGAATTAGTTTAGTTTACTCTTTTCAAGCATTTGTCCGCACAATGAGAGAGCTTCCCCTCCTAATTTGAAGAGCACTCATCACATAGTGTGCATAGCTATCTATACCAACTAGCACTCTAGAGGTGCTAATTGTTATGCCAACAAATGGTAGAAAGGTATTCTCCCCACATGAGAATACGCAAAGCATTAACAACATTGGTGATTCCATATTAGCAATAGACCTTTGAGAAGTTGCTTGTACTGTAATGCAAATCCCAAGAAGATAAACAAGTAGGCTAAGAGCACATTTGTCTCATTTATATGATAAGCTCTAAGTTGTTATCTCCTATTTAGCCCCTAAACCATTTATAGAAATAATCAATGAAAAATTGTAGCACATGGAGTAGGGCATTTGCGCATTGCCAAATGGGGACATCCTTAGTTCAAATTTTTATTCTAGAATGGCAAGCAAAACTTAAGAGGTGGGTGAAGGGGAGGATCATTTGATGGGTTTTATACGAATACAGTTTGCTCAAGGAGGTTGGGATTATGTAGGCTCCAAAAAATGTTGGTTGACGCACAAATCCACAACCTTCAAAGCTGCCAAGCTAGTAGGAGTTACTTTCAAATGAGGCTTTTAGGACTCTACCAAAACCCTAAAATCAAATGCAATTATGTATAATTTTAATATTGCAAGTAACAATGTTTACTAGGAGTGCAAAAACACTCTCAATCTCTTTCACACGTATGGTGAATTTTGCAAGCAAAAGATCTCTTACCTTGATTTGATTTCCTCTCTAATCTCAATTGATCACTACAATCTTTCTGCTTCAACCTCTGAAATGTAGAGGATGGCTCAAGAAAGGTGAACACCATTTCACAAAAGGAGGCTAAATCTATGGATCCCACTTTCAATGAAGTTTCTATGGAAACGGTACGGTCGTGTGAAAAAAACACATCTCTTTTTGGGAGATGTTTCACTTCTTCCGCCAAGTGTGGTGTCTAAATTCCTCATTGAGGAGAAATATATTGAATTGTCAAAAGGATCAGAGTAAAAAATATTTAATTTACAGATTTTTTGTAAAGACCCTTGCAAATTCTGGCCTTAAGTTTCAGTTTTGCAAGTTTAGGAATTTTGTTAAACAGTTGATGTGCCAGCTCGTTTCAGCTGATATCTGATTTCTCTTCGAGGTTTTGAGTTTATATAATGACTTCAAATGCATCAAAGATTCTAACTAATGACTGAAATAAATTTGAAGATGCAATGCAAGATTTATTTTGATTTTTGAATGCAATAAGATGAATGAAATTAATGCAAATATGCAGCTACAACAAGTTGACATTTTTACAAACACTATATGTGCAAACTCCAAACTCCTTTTGAATGACATTGCAAATATGACATGCAACTTATTACAATGCTAAGATACTCCAATATTGTTTGCTTTCAACAAGGATGACTTTCATCAAATGCTAATGACAAATGCACTAATTGACATCGATACAATTTGCAGACTTAACTATCAAATTTACAATATTAATGTTGTTATGACTGCAACTTATATAGACTGAGAATGCAGATTAAAATGCAACCTACTTTGGACGCCAAGATGTAGAAATGGCAGTGATAAAAATCTCAATCGATCCTCTTCAAAATAGACTCCCTTTAATGCTAGGAAGTTGCGCCAAGACTGCCTGATATGATGCGATTTGTTCCAGCAGAATTTAAATATATTCAAGACCTCAATCTCCCAAAATCGAGCTGTATAAAATGCTGGTTATTGCACCCAGACTTGCCAAGAAAAATTCCCAAAATTGTCTTTAAGAAGCCCTGCCCATCAAGAAAGGAAAACCACAAATTTTCTACTGAGTCGTCCCACACTAATAAATTTGATCTTCTCTGTTGGACTGAAAATTAGCTTCCAAACTGCCAAAATCAAAATTCTTCCAAACTGAAAATTATTTCCAAAAATCTGCAATTGTCTTCTACAAAAATCGACTTGTTCTCTCCAAAATTTGGTCATAGACCATCAAATTTTTCCCAAATGGAAGACTGAAGTATCTCCCTCTCAAATCTCTAGCTAGGGTTAATATTGCACAACCGAACCTGGTATCCTGGAGTCTTCAAACCCTTGGACAATACAAGGATACAAGCTCTCACCACATAGGTATGAAAATAGAATAACTGAAGACATGATTAAATGGCTTGCATGCAACTCCTTATAAAGAATTCTCATTCACCTTCAAGAAGCTTCTAGAAAATAATATTATTTTATTCCCAAGTGACTTTATGATATAATATTTATTTGTCACTTTATTAAATTAATTAAATATAAAACTATCTTATGATATTAAATTATTGAGATAACTTTACAAATAATTAATTTAATATTTATTCCCTTATTTCTCCTATTTAGCCTTCGGGAATAAATAAAGGCTAAACGATCTCCGGGGTGGCTACTAAGAAGGGGACATTACAATCCTCCCTTCCTGAAATTGCTTGTACTCAAGCAATTGCAAACTGGAGTGTTGTAGAATCTGCTCTCCTTCCCAAGTGGCATCCTCTCCTGGAAAATCTCTCCATCTCACCAAATACTCCTTAACCACCCTATTCCTCAATCTCTTCTTTCGGGTATCAATTATCCTCTCAGGAATTAGGACCAAATGGCCCTCCTCATCCAATGGTGGTAGCTCCAACAAAGAAGTAACCTGCTGTCCAAGTGCCTTCTTGAGGCACGAAACATGAAATACATTAGGAATCTTGTTGCTCTCTGGCAGCTCCAACAAAGAAGTAACCTGCTGTCCAAGTGCTTTCTTAAGGCACGAAACATGAAATATATTATGAATCTTGTTGCTCTCTGGCAGCTCCAACTCATAGGCTACCTCCCCAACACGCCAGATGATCCTCTAGGGTCCATAATACCTGGGCTTGAGCTTCTTCGCACCGCTCTTCTTCAAAGAAGACTATCTGTAGGGCTGCAAACAAAGATAGACCAAGTCTCCAACCTCAAAACTGCGCTCAACCCTATGTCTATCAACATAAGTCTTCTGCTGATTCTATGCCACCTGCAAGTTATCCTTGAGTGCTCTCAAGATGCCCTAGCTCTCCTAAATCCAATCCTTAGCCTTAGGAGTTTTGCTTTCCCCAAAAGCCAAGTCCATGAATGATGGTGCATCATATCCATACAGTGCTCGGAAAGGTGACATCCCAATCTGGTGTTATAGCAATACTCTCCCAAATGCAACCACTTAATCCGTGCTCTTTGCTGTCCTGAAATGTAATTGCACAGGTAACCATCAATCCATTTATTCACAATCTCACTCTGACCGTCTATTTGAGGGTGATAGCTCGTACTCGGGGTCAACTAAGTACCTACCAATTGGAAAAGATCGTGCCAAAAAGCACTCAAGAATCTATTGTCCCTATCATTGACTATATTCCTCGATAGCTTGTGCAACTTGAAGATCTCTCTGAAAAACAACTCAGCTACCTGCGGTGCCCTGTACTTTGTAGGGATAGCAAAGAAGTGAGCATACTTCGTCAACCGATCCACCACCACATAAATGCAATCTCTCCAATGTACCTTGGGTAGACCTGTGATGAAGTCCATGGAAATGCTCTCCCACTTTTGCTCTAGAATGGGCAATGGCTGTAATAGACTTGCTGGATGTGTATCCTCAGACTTGTTCTGCTGGCAAGTCAAGCACTCCCTGACATGTCTCAAAACATCCTCCTTGAGGCCCTTCCAAGAGAACCTCTCTCTGACCTGTCTATATGTCTTAAAGTAGCCTTGATGGCCTGCTAGAGGAGTGTCATGTGAAGCTTGCATTATCTTCTCTTTCAATTTAGACTTTGGCACCAAGTAGATCCTGTCCTTGTAGAAAATCAGATCATCCACAACCCGGTACCTGTCATCCTGAACTCGCCTATCCATCACCTCACATGCAAATTTATTCTTGGAGTACTCAACTAACAAGAGAGACTTCCAATCAGCTGAAATCTCTGAAAGTGAACAAGCGGCAGGCTTCCTGGAAAGGGCATCAGCAACAACATTCTTCTTCCCTTTCACATATTCTATATCGAAATCATAGGCCTGTATCTTACTGACCCATTTTTGCTGCCTCTCGTTCAAGTCTTTCTACTCCAAGAAATCCCTGAGACTATTGTGGTCGGTCCTCACCACAAACTTTCCTCCAACCAAGTACTACTTGAACTTCACCAATGCATGCATTATGGCGAGCATCTCCTTATCATATATGGAGTAAAGTCTCTCAGGTCCTCTCAACTTGCGGCTCTCAAAAGTAATGGGGTGCTTGTTTTGCATCAAAACCGCTCCTATACCTTCACCCGATGCATCACACTCAAGAACAAACGACTCTTTGATGTCTGGAAGTGCCAAGACTGGGCAGCTACTCATCACCTCCTTGAGCTTATCAAAAGCTCTTTGTGCCTCCTCAGACCAACTGAATACACCCTTCTTAGTGAGGTCTGTCAAAGGTGCTCCGAACTGTGAAAACCCCCTCACAAAGTGTCTGTAATAGTTGCACAGCCCATAGAATCCTCACAGCTCTGTGAGTGTCCTGGATGTTGGCCAATCAAGTATTGCCTGAATTTTCTCTTGGTGACCCTGTACTCCCTGTGCATTGATCACATGCCCCAAGTACAAAATCTCCTTAAGGCCAAACTCACACTTCAAGGCCTTAGCATACAATGACTGCTCCTCCATGATAGTCAAGATCGCATCAAGTTGTCTCAAATGGTCCTCCCAAGTCTTGCTATATATGAGCAAGTCATCGAAGAATACCGAAAGGAACTTACGCAACTGCTTATTGAAGATGTGGATCATGTAGGACTGAAATGTAGCAGGTGCGTTCTTCAACCCAAATCACATGACCAAGAACTCATAATGCCCATAGTGACATCAGAAGGTTGTCTTGTGTATATCCTGCTCTCTAACTCTGATCTGATGGTAGCCTAAGTGAAGATCTATTTTGGAAAATTATATTGCACCATGTAGTTCAACCAATAACTCATCAATCCTGGGTATCAAGTATCTGTTCTTAATAGTTTTCTTGTTGAGAGCTCTATAGTCGATGCACATCCTCATTGTACCATCCTCCTTCACCAGTGTTGACGTGTTTTTCGTGACCGCACCAACGTAGAATAAAGTCGCCAACGGCTACCCTATTCTGTCTTGATCAAAGTATCCAACATGCTAAGATTGCGAGAGAGTTCGTGCGTTCAACTCCAAGGTTCCTTCAATGCGAATAGTCTCAGTTGGCTCAACGTGATTTGTTGGTATTTGAAGGGGACTTACAGAATTGTTCAACAGCAGAGGAAGGGGTTTTCACAATTTGACAGATTTATCAATGAAGCACAGGTTTCCTAGTCTAACTAGAAACTACTGAATTTAAAGTGGTTGCAGGATTTAGAGAGTCTAAATCTATTCTAAGTGCGGGATATGGAGCTCAACTTTAGCAAACTTCAACCGGACTTCGCTTTGCCTTGCATCGGACAGCTTCCACGGAGTCGGTGCAATCTTCAAGGGAGGTGACTAAAGATATTCAAACCACCACTTTGACATGAAAATACCATCACAACGACGCATACCATCATTCAAACTGTGATTGAAGTTAGGCCCACAATGTTTCCAGTTGACCACACAAGGCGAACACACCGTCAGTGAGCCCGCTAGTGGTATGGATAAGCGAAGCTTGCTTAGATCAAACACCGCATTCCATTATTGTTATCTATGTGCATGAAATAAAAGTTACTCTACTTTAAGCCACTACTTGAATCAGAAGGACGAAGAAACCTTGCTAGCTACTCACAACAAAAGACGAAATTCATCATCAATGAAAATTATTTTTATTGGGAGAGTGTTCACAACAATTTCTTACAAAGTTTTAAAGGAAAAACTTTCCTTCTTCAAACTACTCTATCAATCTACGCTATGCTACTTCTAAGCTATCACCTAGATGTCTCTCTATTCTAATCTCTATTGTCTAACTAGTACAAATGAGGGGGGATGCCCCTTTTATAGCTGGCCAAGTCCAATGGACGACTTAGATTACAATCGGCTGGATGGCCCAGATTGTGCCACCTCAGCCCTACACAAGATTCACCCTAAAAACTGCCACCAAGAGGAGTGGGGTAATAAATGAGCCATTAATGTCCATCATCCTTCTCGAAGATTCCTGTTTTGAAACGCGTTCACATTGCTTCAACTTCTCAGACTAGTACGAAAGGCACGTTCTCAATCTTGAAACTTCAAGTCTGCAACTTCTTTCTCTTGCTCGACGATGATTTTCCTCCTTGATGTTGTTCTTCAACTTTGAAGCATTTTGCTTGGGTTTCCATTTTCTTCTCCATCCTGAGCTTTGAAAACATTTCTTCTTTGCCACTTGGGCCGGGCACATACTAAGTCTCAACACTTAGCCATTTTCTCCAAGTACCCGCTTCATCTCCCCAAGTCATCACTGTTTGGTCTCGACGTTCCTCCTGCAAAACAAGCAAGGAGAAGAGCATCAGAACACTTCATAATATAAATTCACTTTACTTACCTGATTTTCACGCTTTAACTTCCAAGGGTTCATCGCTTTTCTCTAGCCAACTTTGCTTTCTTCATGACTTGTAGGCTAGGGCATATAACACTTGCACATCAAATTTCAATGCCTTAGACAAATTTCATCATCCTCAAGGACGTATCATCTTTTGAAAGTGTTAACTTCAACCACATCTTCCTCAAGAAATTTCTTTAATTAGTTGAGGTGTTGACGACTTGATCTTATTCATCTCTGACTTGAGAAGATTTGACTTCGTGAAGAAAATTGAGCAAATTCATCTAGGCAAGCACTTCAAATTCATCATTCAAGGCATTTTATCTTCAACAAAACATTTTATTCCTTGCCTTAGAAAATTTTCAAATTTTCCTTAGGAAATTCATCAATCCTGTGCCCATCCAAAAATCTCCAACTTGAAGGCCTCGGCGAAGTGTGGAAGATTTTAAAATCCATTCCTCATTGCAAACATCCAGTACCCAAAAGAAAAATTTCTTCAAAACGTGTCGAATTCATGGGTATACAACGAACGGGTTCATTTAATTTTTCTTGAATTTTGAACCTTAGAAAATAATTTTCAACAAATTTATTCTTCTTCTTCGATCTTGAAGTATTTCTTTTCTCTGACTTGAAGATTTTGATCAACATTGCGAAGCTGGCACCCTCTAACCTCTTCCCTGCCGATTTATCCATACCTTTGAAAATTTCATCTCCTCCATCAGACTTAGGCATATTTTCTTCTAGAGGTGGAATTTAAATATTTATACTTAGAAAATATTCTATCATTTCATCACTAGCTTGGGCGCATTTGAGCTCTTGTCCTGCCATTTGCAAACACTTAGAAAATATTTCTTGGCTTCCTCCTCATCTTGGGGGCAATTCATGGGTAGTGCTTCCATTTTGTTACTTAGAAGCTTTTCCATGCCCCTTCACAAACTTGGGCACATTTAATAGGTTGAGCTTCAACTTTTACTCCTTAGAAGACTTTTGCTATTTTCATTCTTCAAGTGGGGCACAAATAGGAGGGGTTGCTTTAAATTTGAACACTTAGAAACTTTCAAGGCCCTCACTTCATCCTGGGCGCATTTAGCCCCTCATGCTTTCAATTTTCATGTCTTGGTAGAATTTTCACTCCTCCAGCAGCTTGGGCGCACTTGGGAGGTGGTACTTCAAATTTGTAACACTTAGTGAACTTTTTACTGCATCCTCCACCCTAGGCGCACTTCAAGCTTCAAGTTTTGAGGACTTAGTAAATTTTCACCTCCTTCTTAGGTTAGGGCGCATCTGGGGTCATCTACTTCCAGTTTGTCAACATTTAAGCTTTTAATCACCACCCTCAACTTGGTGGCCGCCCATGGAGGTAGCTGCTTCCAGTTTTGTCACTTAAACTTTTAATTACCTTCTTCAGCTTAGTGGGCGCATATAAGGTGTTGAGGTTTCATTTTAAAGCACTTAGAAAAATTTTACTCTCCCCACTTAACTTCAAGGGCGCATTTGGAGGGGTGAGCTTCCAATCTTGAACACTTAGAATATTTCAAGGCCCTCCCTCCACCCAAGGCGCATTTAGGGGGGTGGTACTTCAAATTTCCACGCCTTATTATATTTTCAAGCTCCCTCCTTGACCCTAGGCGCATTCCACCATGGGAGCTTTCATTTTTTTAGCACTTAGAGAAATTTCCATACCTCTCTTACCCAGGCGCATATGGAAGGTTCTTCTTCAAACTTAGAATATTTTTAGCTCATCCTCTTCTCCTTAAGGCACATTTTGACCCTTCAACTTTCATTTTTGAAGACTTAGAAAATTTCTTACCTTGCTCTTGTCTCTGGGTGCATTTGGGGTGCTGTGGTTTCAATTTGCAACACTTAACCAAATTTCCACTCCCCTTTCTTCTCTTAGGTGCATATAGGGGTGCCTCCTTCAAATTTTCATGCCTTAGAGGATTTTATTTCCTTCTCAACTTCTTGGGCGCATTTAAGGTGTCACACTTCCAATTTCACATACTTTGAGAAATTGTCAACCTGCTTCAAGCTTGCAAGGGCGCATATGTGATAGGGAGCTTCAAATTTGCAAGACTTAGAATATTTTCACTCCACCTCTCAAGCTAGGGCGCATTTAGGGCCCCCAACTTCCAATTTCTTCATACTTAGAAAATTTTGAAGTTCTACATGCAAGTTTAGGTGCATTTTGGGGTTGGTACCTCAAGTTTCAACGCCTCAAGAGAATTTTTTATGCACTCCCATGTCTTTGGGCGCATTTGGCAAGGCTCACTCCAAATTTCAACACTTAGAGAATTCTACATGGCTCTTCAAGCTCAACAAGGCGGATCTGAGGTGTCAAGCTTCCAATTTGAAGTGCTTAGAGGATTTTCACCAACTTTCAGCTTTAATGGAGTTTTTCATTGGTTGGACTTGAAAGTTTATCAATTTTAGTGAATTTCGTGCTCCTCGCCAAATTTGGGGTGGTTCGTTCACGCTGACGCTGGCTTGCCGTAACTTTCTATTTTTAGAAAGTTTCCCAAATTTTGCATTTTAAGTTGATTTTTGGCTCCAAAAAGCCTGATTTTTGCTTTATCTCGAACCTTGTGATGTGATTGAGCTACTGGCACTTGGTGCTTGCATGTACCTGCTATTTTTAGCAACTTACTAAAAATAGTAACTGCTCAGAATGTGCCCAAACTTTGCGTGTCGATTGCCTGAAGGGTGTTGGTCGTGGCTGGATATTGCATTTGCATGACTGTCTTGTTCTGCCCTTGAATTTAGGAAACCCTAATTCCTCTGCACCAGCCTGCTAAAAATAGCAGGTGTCTGATTTTCATCCTCTGCAATTTCGTTTGTCTTAAAACTCGCACCATGGGTCCTCGTTACTAGCTTGACCTGTTCATACTGAGACTTCGTGCTGACCTACTATTTCTGGAGTGGCTTACTATTTATAGCAACTGCTAGATTTTGGGACTTCCACAACTCTGTTTGACTTGAAATTTGAATGTTGTGATCCTCGTTGGTAAACTTGCCAGTCCACACTAGCACCTGATGTTGACTTTCTATTTATAGCCTGTTCCAGGTACGCCTTACTATAAATAGTAAGTGCTCCATTTGTCTTGAAATTTTAGCAGTAGACTCCTTGAAAGATGTTGATCATGGTGGAATACTTCAATTTTGGAAATTTTGACGTCTGACATCCTCACTTTGAGTCCCGAAGCCTGAAACCCTAATTCACCTTGCATGTGCCTCAAATGAGCTCTGTTCAATTCCATTTCAATTGCATGCTACCGTGTTCGTGATTTTGAAGTGTCGGGCAGCTGCTAAAGAGCATCTGCTAAAAATAGAAAGTGGCTGAAAAGGTAACCAACCAGTTGTCAGATGATTTTGCATGTCACACTGCCTGAGGGATCTTGAAAAACCCAGAAAAACCTAGAAAAATCATCAACATGCAAGCACTAGCTAAAAATAGCAAGTTTCTGAAGAGTGACCAGTTTTGCTTGCATGTTACACCGTTGCGAAACTCTTGGAAAACCCAGAAAGATTATGCCGACATGCATTGAGAAAACTTGTATGCAAACCCTTGAAATAGCCTCCGAAGACGGCTCCTGAAAAAGTTCTGATCCTGGCTTGCATGTTACACCGTTGCGAAGCCCTCGAAAAACCCACAAGGAATGTCCAGACATGCAAAGAAAATCTCAACATGCAAACCCTAAAAATAGCCTTCGAAGGCTGAATTCTGAAAATCATCATCTCATTTTGCATGTTATATCATCGTGTAGGTTTCTGAAAACCTAGAAGGAATCTCCGGACATGCATTAGAAAACTTCACATATAAACCCTGAAATTTGCTCCAAAAGCTGAAATGCTAAAAATAGTAAGTTGTTCGTTTCAGCTCAAATTTGGCCCATGAGCAACTTGACATGTTCTGGATGCAATGTGACTGTTAAAACTTCAAGAATGCGGAAAGAACACCCTGAATTGCACACTTACTAAAAATAGTAAGTAGTCAGAATCTGATGAAATTTCAGTGGAAACTTGCTGGAAGCATACTGACAACAATGTTAATTTCCGTTTTCAATTTATTCACTTCATTTGACTTTAGATTGACCAGAGAAATACAAACCCTAATTCTCAGACTTGGCCAAAATTTCATGTTTAAGCTCACAGACAGACACATCCCCGGAAAGGCAGACAACAGAAAGAGACAGAAAGAGAGAGAGAGACAACAGGAAAAATAACTAAAATCAAGCCAAAAGTTCGAAACGAAGCAAAAATTAGGGGGTCCCAATTGCAATGGGGCGATTTGTGAAAAAGGTCACAACAACCAGGACCACAAAAGAAGTAAATGGACTAGAGCTTGGTCATATATGTACCATGTCAAGTAGTTCCTTGATTGCTTTCTCAATATCATCCTTAAATTTCTTAGAATGACAATAGGGGGTGGTGATGATTGGCTTGGCCCCCTCCTCTAACTCAATGGTATGCTCAAACCATCTATCTGGTGCCCTCCCTGGAGGTATCTCCCCAAACACCTTGTCATGCTTCCCCAATAGCTCCTGAATGTCAATGTGATATGGCTGATCCGAACCAGGAGTCTCCTTAGTGGTGATCAAGCACACTGCTGCCCATGCTACATCACCATGGCAGAAAATGCGCTCCATTCGTTTAGCTGATACTATCTTTGGTGCTCCATTAGCCATACCCCTAAGCACCACTCTCTTGCCATTTGCTGCCCTGAACTTAAGCTCCTTATTCTGGAAGTTCTGTGAATACTTCCCCAATGAATGTAGCCACTGAATACCAAGGATGGCATTTGTGTCACCCAAATCCACCACATAGAAGTTATTTGTAATTGTGTAATTTCCCAATGTGATAGGCAACTGAGGAACTCTCTTTGTGCATGACATATTGTAACCATCTCCCACCATAACATTAAAGCCCTCAAAGTCCTCTGTTTGTATCCCTTGCTTTGCCACTAGGGTTTCATCAATGAAGTTGTGGGTGGCCCCACTATCAATCAATACTATGACACACTGGCCCTATAGAACTACCCTAACCCTGAAGGAGTTAAATCTCAGAATGCCTAATAAAGTAGTAATGGTGCTATTCTTGCCCTTCTCTTGGGGCTTCTCCTCATTTGAGCTATTGTCCTCACTATCTCGTGTCTTTCCATCATCTTCACTATCCCCACTCTCTGATATAACCTTGATGAAGTGAACCTTTCCCTTATCCAAGCAATGATGCCTAGGCTCCCAGTGCTCCCTACAATGGTAACATATATGTTTTCTCCTCCATTCTTTGCGGTCCTCTTCTTCCTAATCACTCTTGTTTCCCTTCTTTTGGTTAGGCTTCTTGCCCTTGTTCTTTTGTGGAACGAAGGGTTTAGAAGGAGGTTTATTGTTAGGTGTGGAGTGCTTCATGTCTCTAGCTCAAGAGATCGCATCCTAAAGAGTGCCAGATTTGAAAGCCTTAATCCAACCACGAAGTGGCTCAGATAGACCCTCAATGAAGAGCATGACCAATCTCTGCTCTGATATATTAGTCACCATTACTGCCAACGGTTGGAACTTTGAAATATATGCATCCACTGATCCACCCTGCCTAAGTTGTGCTAGCTCTCAGAGGTGAAGCTCTGGATCCTTCTGATCAAATGTATCCATTAGCTTTTGTGTGAACTCCAAATAGGAAGTGATATTGGCATGTCCCAATGTGACAAGCCCATGATACCACCACTCATGTGCTTCACCTTCCAAGTGTAATGTAGCATACATAATTGCCTCTATTTCTAACATGGTGTTAAGTTAGAAATAAGTATCCAACTTCTGCACCCAAGCCCTAGCTGTACATTTATTGGACCTATCAAAAAATGGGATAGAGAGTTTCCCAACCTTGTGTTGTAGATCCTGATTTTGCTGACCTCTATTGTTGTTCTTGGACCTATTTTTGTACTTGATAGTACAAAAGTCCTGCAAGGACATGGGAGCATGGAATTCGCCACCCAAATATTGATATTCTCTCAAATAATTTGTGAAACCTTCACCCTGTGCTTGCTGCTCCTGATTTCTAGCAAGCTGTCCACCCAAGAATTGAGGCATGAGAGGCCTCGGGGTCACCCTACTAGCTGTCCTAGCATGGCTATGTGTTGATATGTTGGTGTTGCTTGCTTCTGCATTGTTACCATGACCATTTGTCCCATTGTTACCATTGTTACCATGGTTGTTTTTGTCACCTATAAGCTGATTTAGGAGCTGTACTGTTTTTTGTTGATTTCTAGCCAAGTCATTAAGTATCGGATCAATGCTACCTTTAGGTATGTCATGTCTATCATCCATGATCTCTTCCTCGGATCACGAATCAGTAGCAAAAGGACCAAAGCCTCTTCTTCTTTCTCTTCTATATGTTCTATACTCCGGATTCATAACCCAATATTGACCCCACAAGCTGGCAGGAGGCTAGCTCTGATACCACTATAAAGACCCTTGCAAATTCTGGCCTTAAGTTTCAGTTTTGTAAGTTTAGGAATTTTGTCAAACAGTTGATGTGCCACCTCCTTTCAGCTGATATCCGATTTCTCTTTGAGGTTTTGAGTTCATATAATGACTTCAAGTGCATCAAAGATTCTAACTAATGATTGAAATGAATTTGAAGATGCAATGCAAGATTTACTTTGGTTTTTGAATGCAATAAGATGACTGAAATTCATGCAAATATGCAGCTACAACAAGTTGACATTTTTACAAACACTTTATGTGCAAACTCCAAACTCCTTTTGAATGATATTGCAAATATGACATGCAACTTATTACAATGCTGAGATACTCCAATATTGTTTGATTTCAACAAAGACGACTTTCATCAAATGCTAATGACAAATGCACTAATTGACATCAATACAATTTGCAGACTTAACTATCAAATTTACAATATTAATGTTGTTGTTATGACGACGACTTATATAGACTGAAAATGCAGATACAATGCAACTTAATTGAATAAAATGTGGACCTTGCTTTGGACGCCAAGATGTAGAAATGACAGTGATAAAAATCTCAATCAATTCTCTTCAAAATCGACTCCCTTTGATGCTAGGAAGCTGCGCCAAGACTGCCTGATATAATGCGATTTGTTCCAGCATAATTCGAATATATTCAAGACCTCAATTTCCCAAAATTGAGCTGTATAAAATGCTGGTTATTGCGCCTAGACTTGCCAAGAAAAATTCCCAAAATTGTCTTCAAGAAGCCGCGCCTATCAAGCAAGGAAAGCCGTGAATTTTCTACTATGAGTCGTCTCACACTAATAAATTCGATTTCTCCTTTGGACTGAAAATTAGCTTCCAAACTACCAAAATCGAAATTCTTCCAAATTGAAAATTATTTCCAAACATCTGCAATTGTCTTCTACAAAAATCGACTTCTTCTCTCCAAAATTTGGTCATAGACCATTAAATTTTTCCCAAATGGAAGACTAAAGTATCTCCCTCTCAAATCTCCAGCTAGGGTTGTTGCACAACCGAACCTGGTATCCTAGAGTCTTCAAACCCTCAGACAATGTAAGCGTACAAGCTCTCACCACACAGGTATGAAAATAGAATAACTCAAGACATGATCAAATGGCTTGCATTCAGCTCCTTATAAAGAATTCTCAATCACCTTCAAGAAGCTTCTAGAAAATAATATTATTTTATTCTCAAGTGACTTTATGATAAAATATTTATTTTAGTCACTTTATTAAATTAATTAAATATAAAGCTATCTTATGATATTAATTTATGGAGATGACTTTACAAATAATTAATTTAATATTTATTGCCTTATTTCTCCTGTTTAGCCTTTTTGAAATAAATAAAGGCTAAACGATCTCCGGGGTGGCTACTTGTTGATGTGTTTTTCGTGACCGCACAAACACAAAATAAAGTTACCAACGACGACTCTATCCTCTATTGAACAAAATCTCCTGCATGCTAAGATTGCCAGAAAATCATGCATTCAACTCCAAGGTTCCTTCATGCAGTGGATAGTCTCAGTTGGCTCAATGTGATTTTGTTGGCATTTCAAGGGGACTTACAAAATTGTTCAACAGCGGAGAAAGGAATTCGCATGCTCGAAAGGTTTGTCTATAAAGCTCTTGTTTCCTAAACTAACCAGAAAGTACTAAATTGAAATGGTTGCAGGGATAGAAGATGCTATGGACTAATCTATGCATGGGACGTGGAGATCAATTTTCACAAGCCTCAACCAGACTCCGCTTTGCCTCACTTGGGACAACCTCCACAGAACTGGTGCAATCTTCAAGGGGAGTAACTAAAGATATTCAAATTACAATTCAACAATGAAGACACCGTCACAACGACGCATACCAACATGAAGATCGTAATCAAAGTTAAGTCCACAAGTTTCCAGTTGACCACACAAGGCGAACTCACCATCAGCAAGCCCACTAGTGGTATGGATAGACGGAGTTTGCTCAAATTGAAGACCACATTCCACAATTATTGACTACTTGCATGAAATAAAATTTACTTTACTTTAAGCCACTACTTGAATCGGAAGGACAAAAAAATCTTGCTAACTGCTCACAACAAAAGATGAAATCATCATCAATGAAAACTCTTTTTATTGAGAGAGTGTTCACAACAACTTCTTACAAAACATTCAATGAGAAAGTTTTCCTTCCTCTCCAATCTACACTATCAATGTATACTAAGCTATCTCTAAGTTGTCTCTGTTACCTATTTTTCACTCTACGCTCAACAGGTAGAGCTGAATAAAGTTCAGCTATTATAGATACAGGAATTTTTTCAAATTTTGCTGATAAAGTGTTCGTTGGATCATCATTGAAATCATCTTACAAATGTGTCATAAGTTTATTGTGCAAATGTTTAAAACAGAAAATTAAGAAAATTTGCATAATAATACTTTTATTCATTTCGTGAAAATGTTGAATCTCGCACAAGCCGCGAGAGTAACTGAGATTGTTTCTGACAATCAAAAGATGAATACTAAATCTAAGCACAGGCCACACTGCTGTAAATAGTATGAGCGTAAAAAAGAAAGCAATTCATCATTGCCTGTTACGGCGAATCACTTCGTTGGTGCTTTTAGCCATCGAGCCTTCAAGCAGTTGCAGCCTCGCTTCATCGCTCCGCATACCTGCAAAATCATTAAGGAAATAATGTTAGAGTTATACTCTAAGCAATAATGAATTATTTTCTGCCTTACGCCTATGCTACAGACAGAAATGTAATTTGCGTTAAACCGAGCATTCATCAGATGATTGCAAGAAATCAGCAGAAAAACATAATGCAATGGAAGCTTTCAGCTTCTTTTATTTTGCTAACATGTTTGTTTCAGTGTGCAGGAGCAGGTTTTTCATATTCGAATTTATTTCAGCTGATATGTGGAGTAAAACGGGCTCCCACAAGGGTTGAGCCCGGCATATCAGATTTTCAATTACAGAGCAAGAAAGGAATACTGTACTATAATATCAAATGATTAAAATAGTCTAAATCAGCATGACGGAACTGATTGAGCATTTATCTTTTGCTCATAATCAAAGGAACAGTAAAGTATCATGGCGGATAAAGTTTCCATGATCAGTAATTACAATGTCAAGAACAATGCTGTTTTAGTAAAGCATTTACAGTAAAGGAATCATTTTTAAGGTAACACAAATGTAACACCTTCTCATTGTGGAATAGAATGCCCAATGGAAAAATGAAGAGGCAGCAAATTCTGTTTTGAATCAGCATTTGATAATAATAAAAGACACAGATATACATTATCTTTTACCAAACAGAACAATCTAATGTTTCAAGCTAAAGTTATACTCTGGCACATATTGCTGAGTGCGTTTCCATCATAAGATACGGCTATGATTCGAGGCTAGAGAGATAGCACGGAAATAGCGAATGAAATGTTTTGTTCTTTTCATCATGTTCAAGTGAGACAGCATTCAGCATTTTGTTTAGTTTCTTATACTATGAAAGTGCATGCACGTTTTACAAAGGATTCAAGATATAGTTTAACTTCAGCACTATGAAAAGAATTTCCATGTTTGGCAAAGAACAATGAGTGGGAAATAACGGTAAGCTTATTCATATATTGAGCTGAGTAAGCAAAAGTATTATATTCAAGGTAGAAGGAGTGCTGTTCTGGAAAATACATAATGCCTCGAAACTTTTGTTTGAGTCAATGATGAGAAAACAGCAAGTGGCTCTCAGAAGTACAACACTTATTGATTTTGCTGAGCATGATGGTGAACACACATTCAATGCACAGCCCTTTGAAATACATTTGTGTCTGATGGCTCTTATAAATAAAAGGAAAAAAATAATAGCTCATGAGGTTTAGCACAGTGGGTCTTAAAGATCGAATAGCAATGTAAGAAAAACAGATATTGTCTCATAGCCGTTTCCAGAACAGTGATCATGACAGCCACAGCAGTAAAAGAAAATATACAATTATCATGATCAAATCCAGCTATCATGAACGAGGAAATACAATACATTTTTTATATGCCAGTTCATGGAAAGTGCATAAATTCAGATCTAAGCACAATGTTTCAGCTTTTATGCATTGAGGCAAAAACAAATATCATATGCTGCAACCAGTTTCAATGAGCAGATGCTTATGCAATTTAAAAAAAAGTCAGATATATTATATCATGGCCATTTCCAGCTCACAGCCAATAAGACACAGTGCTCATGGCGCCCATCAATTTGAAGGGAGAAATAACAGAATTTGCTCAGTTCAGCAAAAAAGCGAAAATATCAGAAATGCCTCAAGCCGTGGACAGTGCAAAGTAGCCATTATATACAGAAATTATATACAGAAATTTATGCGCCCAGAATGGAATAATATGATGGTTTCTTATGCTCAACTATTATAATGAAACTCAGACACAGGAAGGTGAATTTTCTTTAAAGGCCATAGATCAAGAGCCATTAAATAAGCATGAGTTTGAGCCACGACTTTTCCTATCAAAGACATAGATTCAAAAAACGAATGCTACAGAAGATGCATTGGAAAGGCTAATTACCCAGATAAGTTTTCAAACTGGAGAATGCATTCTCTTTATTTTTATGAATTTTTGAAGTTTCAAACGCAGAAAAACACAAAAACAGAATATTATTTGTAGTACCCAGAAAGCAGAAAGGAAAGCTTACTGTCATGCGCCTGGAGAGAAGTTTTTGCATATACCCATATGGGGTTCTTACTGAGGAAAAGTATATGCTTAGTATATCAACTCGTTTTATAGTGAGAGAGCTTTCAAAAGCTTGCTAACCAGAATACAAAAGGATAAATGTAGGTTGGTTATTTTCAAAAGTTAACCAGTGATATGGCGCCGCCTTTTCATCAAAAAATACATGGTCAAAGTCCAGAAATTGCTAAGAAATCACAAGGATAAATGTAGCCGCAGCCAAAGACAGAAATATCTAATGCTTATGTCCATTCTTAGCTGAGATATTGTGTTAAAATTCAATGACAGAGGTAGGTAAAGCTTACCACGTTTTTATGAGGTTTCATTTTCATACTGGCTTTCTTCAGATTATTCTTCCAGCATCGACTTCAATGGAAAGAAATTTTAACAGAGGACAGAAGCAGATGACAAAATGTCAGAATATCATCATGGTCGCGCCCATAAGATAGCAAAAAATTCCATGTAAATGCCCAAAAAGAGCTCAGGTTTGTGGCGAATAAGTTCCGTCTTACCTGTTACGCCCAGAATATGTCAAAAGATCATGGAAGTCGACAGAAAATTGCAGAAGTCGAGCTTGAAACCCTAGTCAGCCGCGGCCAGCTTCTTCGAGAAGTTTCTCTCTAAAAAGTCAATGTGTGAATGATGATGTTTTAGGATTAGGCGCCTTTTTGGTTATGTTCTCCAAGCCAAAGTTTCTTTATCATCATATGGTCGGTTTTATTTTAATTATTGCTGATGATATGGCCGAATAATATGCTATGTGGTCGCCCTATAATCATGAAGGAAATGATGTGTTTAATTTTTATTAAAAGAAGGATAGTCGACCAAGCTTCCAATTGTATTAGTATATTTATAATTTGCATTATTCAATGAATAGCTAATTTGTTAAATGATATACCACAAATCATTTAATAAATTAGTTATTTTAAACATGCAAATTATAGATATTTTAATACAATTTAAAGATATTATATCAGGCAAAGTTAACTGAGGGTGTTAGATATTTTTATCGTGCACATGTAATAGAAGTGGAGTTTCAGTTCCTATGGGCGAAGTTGATAAAAACGAGGCAGTGTTGCATGCTTTGAGCCACTTTTTCAGGGAGTTGCAGTTCAGTTGGAATAGTGCATGTATCAGTTACGACTTAGCAGTGAATTTGAGCTTAATTGGACTCATTTTTACTTGAGTTTGGCCACTTTTTCAGGAGATTTTCACTTGTGCTCGGATTTCACATTGTAATTGTCATCTTTTCACCTTCTGAAGACTTTCAGTTCTTTTTGCATGCCTTTTTGGAAAGGTTTTTGTATATATTGAAAAACTTAACTGTTTTTCATTCTAGTTCTTGTTTTTCTGCCTTTGCCTTCAGCAAAGAAGATAATCTTGTAACTCAGCTTTCAGATTAATATAGCAGTGTTTTATTACAGGTTAAAAGTGTGTAATTGCAGAAGATTCCTTTGAATTCAGGACTTTAGAGTTTGCCTTCTAGATTTCGAGTATCGTTTTGTGAAGAATTTGATCGAAGAATTACTGTGTTTCGGTTCTGAAACCTTCAATTTTTTTTCTGTCTTTTTCACATATCTGTATGCAATTTAGTTTGAAATCACTGGTTATACATTGTGCTTATTAATGAGTTAATACATTTTGTTGTGAAAACCTTGTTTTCCTTCAATAGTGCATTAGATCACAAGCCTTTGTTTAAATTGTTCAAGTGATTAAATTATTGAATCTGGTTGTGTGGATTTGAGTTTTAAGAAGTTTTTGTGAGTCATAATTGCAAGTCATCATCATTTAGGTGCAATCACCTCTCATAGCTTTAGAATTTCAATTCGAGCAAGTTCTTTTTCTCTTTCCCAGCCAAGTCAATTAGTTTTAGGAGTGTTTTAATTAGGGAACCAGCCCTTTCTGGAGATTGATTCTCGAAATTAGGCAACCCACAGGCCTGAGAATCATTCCATGTTTCAACAGATTGCTAGGTTTAATTAATCAAGCGTTCGGGTGCAATCTGATTTGATAACAGTCTCTTTATCTTCCTATGTCTAAGCTAATCTAATGTCTACTCTAATGAATTACAAATGAGCGGGGATGCCCCTTTTATAGTTGGGCAAGTCCAATGGACGGCTTAGATTCAATTACAATGAAGGGCTCAAATTGAGCCACATAAACCCTAACCCTAAAAATCGCCACCAAGAAGAGGGCTAATAAATGAGCCATTAATGTCCACCATCTTCTAGAAGATTCCTGTTTGTAAACGCGTTAACACTGTTCTTCTTCCTGACTGCAAACTGGATGAGTCTAGTCGTCACTGCTTCAATTTCTGGGACTGGTACGGCAGGCACATTCTCAATTTGAAACTTCAAGGCTGTAACTTTTTAACTTGTTTGATGGTGATTTTCCTCCTTCCTGCCACTGCATCTTGAGCTGTACAAAGCATGCTGGAGAATATCTTTTGGGTCCTTGAATGATTTTACACCTAAGGAGAACTTCTCTACTTTGTTTTTCAATCTGTCATGATGTTAGTCTCCAACACTTGGGCCTTCATCTTTTCCTCCATCTTGAACTTGAAAGATTTTCTTGTCTTGGATTCAATCATTCCTCCTTGCCACTTGCCTGACTGCGCTGGGTGCAACATTGGGCCAACACTTAGTCATTTCTTCCAAGTACTTGCTCCATCTCCCCAAGTCATCATGCCTTGGCCTTGGTGTTCACCCTGCAAAACAAGCAAGAGAAGAGTATCAGAACACCTCATAATATAAATTCACCTCACTTACTTGATTTTCATGCTTCGACTTCCAAGGTCTGAGTGACCTCCGAATCTGATAGGGTTCATCACTTCTATCAAAATTTTCCTTCTTCATAGCCTTTGAACACCTGTGCATTTAGGGACCTATGTCTGGAGTTTGTGCCTTAGAAATTTATCCACCTTGAGGGTGTATTTGGAAACTTGATGCTTGAGTTTCACTTCATCTGCAAATTTTTCGTGCCTAAGACAAATTTCATTTCTTGCTTGTGAGCGTGTTTCACCTCATCAACATTTTTCAACATAATTTATCCTTCTGGTGATAACAGACTTAGGCATTTTTATATTTTATCCCTCTGCCTTAGAAATTTTTTTATTTCCTCTAGAAAATTTCATCAAGCAGGCGCCTAAGTAAAATCTCCATCTTAAAGTCTCAAGCAAGGCATGAAAAGTTTTAAAATCATCTCCCTGTTGAAGATATCCGGTACCCAAAAGAAAATTCCCTTCAGAAAGCATCAAATTCATGTGTCTACAAATGAAGGGGTTCATTTAATTTTTGAATTTTAACCTTAGAAAAATACTTTCTCATCGAATTTCATCTTCACTCTTCATGCTTGGGCGTATTTTGTTTGCTCTGCCTTGACAATTTCCTTCAATCTCATGAAGCTGGTGCATTTTAATGTATCCCCTACCAATTCATCCATGCCTCAGAAAATTTCATCACCTCTCTCAGGCTTAGGCGTATTTTGGACTTTGTCCTACCATTTGCATACACTCAAACGTATTTCCCATCTCCTAGCCAACTTGGGCGTATATAGAGTAGTGAACTTTCATTTTGTTTTCCTTGGAACATTTTCAACATTCTTCTCCTCAAGGTTGGGTGCATTTAGGACCCTGAGCTTCCAATTTTCATAACTTAGAAATTTTTTATGGTTTTCCAACCTTCCATGGGTTACTTCAAATCTTGATGCCTTAGTCAAATCTTAATCACCCTCTCCTCTCCTTGGGCGCATATGGAGGTCCCTTCTTTCAATCTTCAAAACTTAATCAACTTTCAATCACCTCCTCCTAAGGGCGCATATAGGGGTCTCTTCTTTCAATTTTCAAGACTTAGTCAACTTTTCAACTCAGCCTCTCAAGCCAAGGCACATTTCACCACCTTTACTTCCAATTTGGGTGCCTTAGACAAAGTTTTGATGCCACCAATTTTTCTTCAAGGGCGCATATAGGAGGTTAAGCTTCAAGTTTGCAACACTTAGCTAAATTTCTCATGCCATCCCTTTCCAAGGGCGCATATGACCTCTACTTTCATTTTGTGATACTTAGAAGAATTTTCAATCAGCTCCTTGAGGTGGGCGCATTTGGGGGTAGGAGCTTTAAGTTTACCACACATAGAAAAAATTTCAAACTCCATCTCCAAGTGAAGGCGCATTTCACCCTTCATACTTTGAGTTTATTTGCCTTAGAAAATTCTCCACACTTCCTCTTGAGTTAAGGCGCATTTTCTGGGTGCTACTTTCAATTTGCTTGCCTTTGAAAATTTTCAACTCACCTCCTTCAAGGCTAGGCGCATATAGGGTGTCATACTTCAAGTTTAAATGCCTAAGAAACTTTTCTAACTCCCTCAGCTTCTTGGGCGCATATGACCCTTCAAGCTTTCAATTTCAATGCCTTAGAAAATTTCAAGGCTTCCTCCTTCAAGCTAAGGCGTATATGAGACCTTGAGCTTCCAATTTTCATAACTTAGAAAATCTTTGGAGCTTCTCTTCTAGCTGGGCGCATAAGGAGTAGGGCGCTTCAAATTTCAAATACTTAGAATATTTTCTCCATGGCATCTTCATCTTAGGCGCATCTAGAGGTCCTTACTTCAAGTTTTGGACACTTAGGCAAATTTTCAATGCCATCTTCTTCTGAGGGCGCATTCAAGGGTGGCAGCTTCAAGTTTCAAGGACTTAGACATTTTTCAAAGCTCTCCATGCAAGTCTAGGCACATTTGGCTAGGTCTACTTCAAATTTCCAACACTTAGTAAACTTTTTACCCTCCTTCCATGCTAGGGCGCATACGAGGTATCAAGCTTCAAATTCAAATGCCTCAGAAACTTTTCAAGTCCCTTCCAACCTTCCAAGGCGCATTTGGCATGTTGGACTTCAAATTTCCCAGATTTAGTGAAACTTTCATGGCTTTTCAAGCTTCTAGGGCAGATTTGAAGGTGTCAAGCTTTCATTTTATCAAACTTAGATGAATTTTCCAGCTTTTTGTCTGACCTAGGGCGAATTGTTCATGATGCCCTCAGCTTGCCCTAACCTGCTATTTTTAGAAAGTTTCGCATTCTTCGTGTTTTAAGCTGATTTCTAACTCCAAAAAGCTCAATTTTCGCTTTGCCCCGAACCTCGTGTTGTGACTGAGTTGTTGGTGCCTGATGCCTGCATGTATCTACTATTTTTAGCAACTTACTAAAAATAGTAACTATTCAAAATGAGCTCAAACTTTGTGAGTGGATTGCTTGAAGGATGTTGATCGTGATTGGATGCTGCTTCCGTGTGACCCTCGTGCTCCGCCCTACTTTTTAGGAAACCCTAATTCCTTAGCATGGACATACTAAAAATAGTAAGCACTTGATTTCCGAATCTCTACAACTCCGTTTGATCTGAAATTCGCTCCATGGGTCCTCATCATTTGCTTGACCTACTCACACTAGTGCCTCGTGCTGACCTGCTATTTATAGTCCTGTTTCAGAAGTGACTTACTATAAATAGTAAGTGCTTAGATCGCCTTCAAATTTTACCAGTGGACTCCTTGAAAGATACTGATTGTGATGGGATACACCGATTTTTGGAAATTATGGCGTTTGACCCCTCATTTTGGGTCTTGAAGCTGGAAACCCTAATTTGACTTGCATGTTGCTCAAATGGTCTCCGTTTGACCCCGTTCCTGTTGCATGTCGCTGTGTTCGTGATTCTGAAGTGCTAGGTAGCTATTAGAGTGATCCCGCTAAAAATAGTAAGTGTCCGAGAGAGTGATCTTCTGACTGTCAGATGCGTTTGCATGTCACACTACCCGAGAGATCTCAAAAAACCCAGAAAAACCTAGAAAAATGATCAGCATGCGAGCATTGGCTAAAAATAGCAAGTTTCTGAAAAGTGATCAACTCTACTTGCATGTTACCTCGTTGCGTAGCTCTCGGAAAACCCAAAAAGATTATGCTGAAATGCACTGAGAAATCTTGCATGCAAACCCTAAAAATAGGCCCTGAAGCCTGAATTCTGAAAGTTATCATCTCACTTTTCATGTTATATCATCGCGTAGGTCTCAAAAAACCCAGAAATATTCTCCAGACATGCACTGAAAAACTTCGCATGTAAACCCTAAAATCAGCTCCTGAAGGTGAACTTGCTAAAAATAGAAAGTTGTCTGTTTCAGCTCAAAACTTGTAGACAAGCAGTTTGACGTGTCCTGGATGTAGTGTAATGATCAGACCTTCAAAAGTGCTGAGAAAAAGTCCCAAATTAGGTACTTACTAAAAATAGTAAGTTGTCGGAATTCAATGAAATTTTGCTAGGGACCTGCTAGAAGCATACTGACTGCATTGCCAAACTCAAATTTCAACCTATTCACTCCATTTGACTTCAAACAGACCAAAAGATAACAAACTCTACTTCTCAGACTTAGCCAAAATTTCACATCAGACGGGCATATCCCCGGAAAGACAGACAAAACAAGAGAGAGACAACAGGAAAACTAACTAAAATCAAGCCAAAAGTTCGAAATGAAGCAAAAATTAGGGGGTCCCCATTTGGAATGGGGCGATGTGTGAAAAGGTCACAACACTACTGAGAAGGGGACATTACAGTTTTGGGAAACTGACCTTTAGAATCAATTCTTAAGTGGTTCTTTTCTGTTTTGCACAAAGTTGCCATTCCTTATATTTATTTCCTAGAACGAGGCTTCTTTGGCAAGTGTGGAGTCTTCATGAGCCAATGGAACCCTTTTCTCGACCCAAACACAATCAAGTACAATAAAGTCCCTTTGAGGATTAGGTTATATAATTTTCCTCTAATCATGAGATCTCTTGTTTTGATTCACAAATCAGCAGAAAAAGTGGGAGAATTTGTTAGAATCAATGAAGATATATTTCCCCTTAAGCACAGTTTTGTGAGAGTTTATTTGGATCTAACAAAACTAAATTCTAATTTTCTTAAGATCTTGTGTGCTATAAGAGTTTTCTGCTTGTTTGGAAATGATAGGCATATGCCTTTGTAAGATGAAATTTTTGAAGCCAGATTTTGTACGTATTACTTGACCAAGAAATGAATATGGTTTTGAAATTATGAACTAATCTATGTTTGATTAACATATTCTACATCATGGTAAATGATGTTTTTATGTGGGAAATTTCTTATTTTATCGTGGAGTAATTTGCAAGAGAGTGCAATGCATTTGCAGAATTAAAATAAATGGTTTTTATTTTACAAGTTATATCTACGTTTTTGGATTGTCTTGCCTGATATTTCCTGTGACTTGGGAAGAGAGACTTCCATGGAAGATGAATGCAGCAATTGCACATACCACCTAACTAGTTATGATAAACTCGGATTTTAATTTATTGCTTGATTAATAAATTGGTAAAAGATACTGTTGTAATTTGAATTCCAACAATGGAATTGCTTAGTTTTAGTACTCTTCTTTCTCATGCCTTCCTCCTATGATAATTTCT
Organism: Sequoia sempervirens; assembly: GCA_007258455.2. NCBI lineage: Eukaryota > Viridiplantae > Streptophyta > Pinopsida > Cupressales > Cupressaceae > Sequoia > Sequoia sempervirens. The sequence continues at coordinate 381,986,263 of VDFB02270651.1, read as the reverse complement.
TTTCTCAATTTAATCCTTTTTATGACTTGATACGTTTTTCAGTAGTGTTTTACTTGAATGTGTGCATTCTGTCAAAAAATAATTTCTTTCATTTGTATTTTGTCAGGTTACATTCAGCAACGAGTTTAAAGAATCATTTACCAAGCTGAAGGATTTAAATATGCGACAGCAAATAATCAACACATTACTGAGATTGGCTAATGGTTGGCGACAAGCTAGGAAACATGCTTGTTCTTCTCAGGAAAGCCTTATAAATGAATATCTAACCTCAGGATTATATTTAGTGTGGACAACTGATGTTGAACGAGGAGAGAAAGTATCCCAACTATTAAAAATATGGAATGTTCTTACCCTTAAAGAAATTCCTGGCCTTAGACAACGCTTGGAAAATCTTTTCACAACATATACTGCAGGGTACATTCAGAGGTGTAAAGCAAAGTGTTTGGACAAGTATGTTTTATTTTCCTGTTCAACCTCGGTTTGTCGATGAATCTTTATGATTTTTGTATCCTTTTTATTTTAATATAGATTTTAGGATGGTGTCTATTGAAGAAATAAGATTGGTTACACCAATATTTTGTTAGGGTTCCTCCCCCCTGCACAGCTATTTGTACTTGTATTTGTTTTGGGTTTACCATGTTGAGTTTACCCTCTCTTGTCTATTTCATTATTTTCTTTCTTTTCTTTGCTTCATGTTAGTTTTGAGTATACGGCCTTTCTTGCCCCAGTACTGCACTATTATAACTGTTCAATTATTTCAGTCCCATTAACCCATTCTTGGTCAGTTGTGGTCATAAATTTTCTTCTTTCTTTCTTAATTGTGGTGAATGGTGGTTTATGTGATAACCCTTAAAAATATATGCTACTTTCAGGATTCATTTTATTGAAATGGAAATCTACATTGTGTTATTAATGTTTTTAAATATTATTCTAAATAAAGTTAAAAGAATGACATGCTTGTAGCTTCTCTTTACTACCATAAGAAAAGGAGGATAAGGTAAAATGAACTTATTGATCGTAATTGTTTTATTTATTTTCGTCTGCTTATCTGAAGGCTATCTTGCTCTAGGGATGGAAAAACAGTACTACCAATGCAATGGAAGGATGATCCTGAGTTTGTTTGGTATAAGCGTCTACAGAAATCAGAAGTGCTTGAGGCTCCACATTGGGAAGCTTTTGGAAAGGAGACCATTTCACTGGAGCATTCCAGAGTTGAAGAAAGTTTATTGCTGATGAAATTCTATTCTCTGTCTTCTGGCATTGCAAATCAATTGCTAACAGCAAAAGATGGATCAGACATTGGCCTTCAGTTTGAGGTAAATGATGAAGAGTCACGAATAATCAGGTTTCCAAGAAGTTTGTTTATTCTTGGACGCTCTGGTACAGGCAAAACAACAGTACTTACTTCCAGACTTCTTAAGAAGGAACAGCAATTGAATCTTGCTACTCATGGTTTCTCATGGGAGAAGCACACTGATGTAGAAAGTACATTTGGGGGAAAAGATTTGCAACAAGAATATCATAATGCAAGTTGTCTCCGCCAAATGTTTGTAACTGTTAGTGCAAAGCTTTGTTCGGCAATAAGGAATCACATTAGTCACATTGGCAGGTAGGCTATGCCTTTTTCAGTCTCTGAGTTATAGTTGGAATATATTTATTCTCAAATAGAGTGACAAGATTTCTAATCTTGTAGAAATTTTTATATGGATAATGATAAAAGTTTAAAAATCCATTCCTTTAAATTATTGCATTGAAGAAAACTATAAGTTGTCTTTAATTATTTTCTTCTTTTGGGTTTCAGATTCAGATCTGGGTTAAATGTTTGAGTGAAATTTGACATCTAATTCAGTTTTGTTTGAAACACCTAATTATTTCTGAGGTATATTTCCCTTAGAAATTTGACTGTTCCCTCATGCGGTGCACTCAATATCCTCAGTGTATTTAAGATAATGCAAGAAGAAATACAATATCTAGGAGCACACAATGTGGTAGAGTAGAACTTGAGTATCATTGGTGCTAAATAGACATTAATTCAAACTTTGGATAGAAATCAAAGGTTAGAGATCATTTGTTTCCTTAGAATGGTATTGATATCCTCAAATGACTAATGTAGATCAATGAGGCTTGAAAGCACAACAAAGTAGAATAACAAGAGGAAGCAAAAATGAGCCCCAACATTTAAGAGAAGCAGAAGGGTACATACTGAAAGGTAAAAGCATAACAAAATATTCTAAATAGTGTGATCCTAAACTTAGATATAATCGCATGTTAGAAAAGATGCCATGTATTGCAAATAACTATGTGAAAGGGAGAAATGATGTCAATTGCAAAGATCTGGACAAAGATATTTTGCGCAAAATGAATGGGGCAAGAAGCAAGTGAAGAAACCATAAATTTCATTGACACATTATAGCAAAACCATGTGAAGGACAGCTAATAAGTCAAATGAAGTATCAAATACAATTTGAAATAGGTTTATGGACCTTTGGTAGATGTAGGGTCCTAACTAAAGAAGGCTATTCTACCAATTTTGTTAACACTCACAAATGACTAATGGAGATGTAATAACCTCCATAGAGCATTAGCTCAAATCCATATAAATTTTTTGTGAATATTCAAATTTTAACTCTTTTTTATCACCAAGTTCCCGATGTGGGAAAAGTGAAAGCATATGGCTATTAAAATGAGGACAATGAAATTTTATAAAAGATATTGGTGGCTAGCCATCCAATTTACAATGAAAGCAAATCATAGAATAAATCAAGCCAAACTAGCTAATAGTTAATGCAAATTCTGATTAAGCCAAATTGGCTATATGCAAGTGGAATTGCGTCTACGTCAAAATGATGGACTAATTCACTCAATTTCAATACACACCTTGCAAGGCAGAGAATGTATTGAAAATTAAATAGGATGTAATGGATAAACTGACCAGGATCTATTACAATGAAGTTCAAGGATGTAGCAATAAATTTTCCAAGATCTTTGAAAATTAAATATTGGCAATAAACTGTCTAGTTTATAATGAAATCAAAAATTGAAGTTCTAGAACATTTGACTACAAACTTTCTTCAATGTAAGATAGCAACTAAATCACTGAAGTTTCTACTAAAGCTACTGATTTAAGTCTTACAAGTAGATATTCAAAATTGAGATATACCTACAAATAAGATGGCTGACTAGAGATACATATTGTTGATTAAATAACACCAAGCTCCAATAATAACACAAGTATGATTGCTAATAGAAAACTTCGAGAAGGTACAATGTATTGTCCCCATTTTCGGGTTCTCTTGCTTGGTAGTTGAAGCTGACTTTTTGGGTTTGTGTCAACCTGATCAGAGGGGTAATTTGATGTTACCAATGAGCTTAGATGGTTTAGAGGAGTTATTTGATGCGTTCAAATTAGTGTTACAAGACTCGTAGAAACTCACCTAGACTCGATGAGTTGCGAAGCGGGTGACCCTAAACGGGTCCCAAGGACTCGACAACTGAGTACTCACCGGACTCGCCAAGACTCGCTGGACTCCCCAAACTCGCCAAAACTGGCAAGTCTCGTGCCTCAAACTCGGCCATTTTAATTAATTTTTTTTTAAAAATTTGCAATCTTTCATTTACAATTTTTTTAATTAAATGGTGTGCGCCATGAAGGTTTGTGTGGTTTTGAAGATCTTTGTTTGGGCTTGGTGGCGAGGGCTCCGCCCCTCGACCCTGCCCTGTATTGCAACAGGGAACTCGCCCAAGGCGTTGCCCCGGGACCCCGTGAGGGGCGCTACCCTCGACCCCGCTGGGGACACTGCCCTCAGACCTTCGCAAGGGGCACTGCCCCCAGACCCTCACAAGGGGCACTTCCCCTTGACTTCGTTGGGGTGTTTCCCCCAAACCCTCATCAAACTATAGGTCTAAGCATGTTATAGGCCAATGATGAATCATGATCATAAAACCTACAAAATACATATCCCCTGTTGCAAATCTTTGCATCTTTCACAGTCAAAGCCATAATCTTTGCTGAGATATCTTTGGTCAGCTCTGAGAAGTCAGGTACAAATCTCCATATAAAGTTGACTTTGCCGAAGGAGTGTACCCCAGTTTTATTGGTGGGGAGAGTCAAGTCCTTGATTGCATCTTCCCGATTAGGGTCTATCCGAGTCCCTTCTTTAGAGACGATGTGACCAAGCAATTTTCCTTCTGTCACCGCGAAGATAGACTTCTTTGGATTCAGTGATATGTGGTGGTACCTGCATCTCTCAAACACTTTTACTAAATGCTGAAAATGATCTTGCCGCTTCTTTGAGAAAGCGGTAAGGTCGTCAAGATAGACGACTATCAATTTGTCCTTCAAGTTTCCAAACGACAAGTCCATGGCTCACTGAAAAGTAGAACCGGCGTTGATGAGGCCGAAGGGCATCCTTTCGTAGGCGAATGTTCCCCATGGAGTAGTGAATGCTGTCTTAAGTTGATCTTCTTCAACTACTGCAATCTGGTTGTATCCCAAAAATCCGTCAAGTAATGATGGCATCTCCGGACCAGTTACTGTTTGCAATGTATGTTCCATGATAGGCAAAGGATAGTTATCCTTTAGTGACGACTGGTTTAGGTTCCTGAAGTCTACGCAAATCCGGATTTCTTCGCTCTTCTTGCGTACAGGAACGATATTTGACACCCAGGTGGAATAGTGGATTGGGTATATGATCTTGGCATCCACCATCTTTTTCACCTCCGCGTAGATTGTATCTTGGACATACGGGTTGTAGTGTCTCTGCTTCTACTTGAAAGGCTTGATGTCAGACATAAGCGGAATTGTATGGGACAATTCCTTTGGGTTGAATGCTTTCAGGTCTTCATAGGACCATGCAAAGACGTCTCGGTATTGCTTGAATAGAGAGATGAAATTGTCGCTTTCTTCCGCAGTGCAACACTTGCCTAAGTTGACAAGCCGAGGCTTATCTTCTGTACCAATGTTGACTTGTCGATAGTCAACTGACGTCTTGTCATTAGAATTCCTTTGATCCTGAACACGTCTGTCGTGTCTATCAAATATATCCTCCAAAGATACTAGACCCTTGGGGATATTATTGCCTCTTAGTTGGATGATGCTGGATTCTGTGACGTCAGAATCTTCTGCTACAAATTCTTTGGATGGAGAAGCACTTCCGTCAAAGAATAATTCTTGGTAATTGTCTTCCATGTAGAGGAACTCTTTAATATCATCATCATTATTAAGACTTGCCAATTGTCGCAGTTGTTGGGGACAGCTGGCTTGTAAATGAGCTCAATAGCAAAGATACTCTGACGAAAATTAGAATGGGGCATGAAAAGAGCTGTTGATACCGCAAGGGCATCTACTCTACTATTCTGCTCACGTGGTATGTACTTGATGTTGAATGCTTCGAACCAGTCGATCGCATTCCACACCCTTTGTCGGTAAGAAGCAAGGCGATTTTTCCTTACTTGATACAGTCCTCTAACCTGTTGAACGATCAGCTTTGCATCGCCTTCGACTTGAAGGTATTTTATACCCATATCTCTTGCATTTTTTAGGCCAGGTATGAGTGCCTCATATTCTGCAGTATTGTTCGTGTTATCGAACTGCAAGCGATAAGCAAATGGGTACAGTGTTCCTTCGGGAGAGGTAATGACAACTCCCGCTCTTGATCCTGCTGTTGAGCAACTACCGTCGAATTGCATATTCTACATTCTTGAATCTTCGTTCAATGTTTGTGTGGTAAGTGCAAAACTTTCTTCTTCTTCGGTTACTTCTGACAGCATGGCATAAGTGCGTGGACCCGTGCTTTGATGTAACACTTGTGCTTGTGGGTCTTGAGATTTCACCACCGTGAATCTTGACTTAGCCTTAGGTTCCAACTTGAAGGTTCCCTTTTTCAATGGGATTGTCGCGTACGACCAATCCAGTTGAATCTCGCCTCCAAGATCCTTGTAGAAGCTTCTGCTCAGGAGCATTCCATAACTGATTGGGATATCAGCTACGAGAATGGTCATCATGATCTTCTTTTCTGGGGAGGATGCCAATCTTACTTGAGCATCCTTAAGCTGGCCCACCAATGGCACGGGTTTTGATTCAAGTGAATAACACTTGTCTTGTGTTTCCGTGCATGATAGCCCTAAAGATTTCATGATTTGTAAAGGCATGACATTGTTAGATGCCTCTGAGTCAATTATGCAATTGCTGAGCTTATATCCTCCCATATACAAAGATATGTAGAAGGGCTTTGGCTTTTCTCCCGCTGGTATAGAAGATGCTAGCAATGTGGGCTGCATAATGATCAACTTCTGTACTACTTTGAGAATCCGATCCATTTGATCGGGATGCTCCTGGAGATACTCCAGCTGTGAAATTTGTACCTTCGTCTTCATCATGAATATCACTATGTCAAAATTCGTCGAGGATGGATCTTGAGAAGCTAGTGTGACGAACTCATGTGTAGACTTGGGATCAGAAGTGGAAGCTTTTTTTCCCTTTTCATTGGACTTTCGTCTTTCGTCTTCCTCTTTCTGTGCTTTGAAATGTTGAGCACATGTAAACATAGGTGTTGACAGGTTCTCATGATTAACAACAAGATTGTATTGACGGTAGTCTTCTTCTTGATTTACGGGTTCGCTATGAAAGTATCCCGTTGCGGAGTCGCCATCAAAGTTGTCCATTTGAGGTGGAGCAACATTCGCATTTGAAGGTACTGAATTTGAGCTTGGAGCTGCATCTTCAGCATATCCCATGATCTGGTTCATTCTCTGATTCTCAGGGCATGAAGATCCGGTGTGTTCGTCTGAGTCATGGAAACAACAGAGCACATATGATTTCTTAGGTTTTGCCTGTCTTGGCGGTCCTGAAAACTTCGGCTTGAAGTTGTTAAAAAATTGGAAATTATTTTTCTTCGGCTGATAGGGCTGTTGAGGTTGGTACTGCTGGTGAGGCTGGTACTGTTGTTGTTGTTGATACAGCAGTGGTGTGGGCATTGCTTGCTGCCCTTGGTTGGGTGACTGTCTTTTGAGGATTGTCACCTCATTTTCTACCTTTTGTAGTAGTGGATCTGCTGATGCTTTGACCAGCGGTTTGATAGCATCGTCCTTCATCTTTCCCGTGGTGATCATGTGATCTTCGAGCTCGATAGCCTTCTCTTGAGCGACTAGCAAGTCTTCTTCATGACTGCCTTTTATGAAAAAGGCTATCTCTGAGGGAAGGGCGTTGATGAAGCTGCTCATCAGGATCTCATCAGATGGATTCAGTGTGTGAGAAAGTCGTGTAACAAGGTGGTTAAACCTTGCTACAAACTCTCTCATCAGTTCTGTGGACTCCATCTTAGAGTTAGATAAACGGGCAAACAACTGATGACTGTCTTCGGCAGGTTTGAATCTGGCTAAGAACTTTTCACTCATGTCTTCCCAGTTTATGATAATTCCTAGTTGCAAATGATTGAACTAGTCGGTTGCATTTGCTTCAAGAGTTTCGACAAAGAGTCGAACGGCAATATCTTCATGTGGCATAGACAGAACGGAACAGGCCATTGTGAATGCTGAGAGATGTTCATCGGGATGTCTAGTCCTGTCGCCATAGAATCTTGGGAAATGCTTTCGTGATCCCTTGGGAAGTTCATGGTTACCTTGTAAGGCTAACGGACCTATGTTGTTACCCCATGGAAGTGGGGCAGTACATCTTGCAACTCTTGCATTTCGGCCATTGCCGAAAAGATTGTTGACGTAGTTGCCATTGCCATTGACGTTGTTGCCGTTATTACGGCCATTTCCATTATGGATGTTAACGTTATCGGCCATTGCTTGAGCAAGAGGTTCTTGATGTGGTTCTTCTAGAAATTGCTCTCGAACCTCTTGATAGATCTGCTCTGTGTCGGATGCTTCTCAGACTTCTTCTTGAAAGAGAGGATTGGTCCTCCTCCTCGTATACACTCAGTGAGCCAGGATGCTTACTGCCACACAAGTGGTGGTAATACTGGTCTCTTGGCCGCTAGATCAGCCTTTCTTTCTTCCTCGTCCAGAGTATTGGCTACGGCTCTCCAATGAGCAGGTGATGTATTCTTCTGAAAGATAAAGATCCGCAGGCTGCTGATAATATCCGATTGCTCTCCTTCAATATATGTAAGATCTGGTTGAAGAGTTGCTAGAACAAGATCAAGTTGCTCTACTGGGGCCCAAGGACGCCAGATAGTCATTCCCATGACATAAAAGTGTTCGCTTTTCTTGAAGTTTGATGCCTCGTTGCCCCACGGTGGGTGCCAGAAAATTGTTGGCGTTTAAATTAGCACCTTTGGAGTGCTGATTGTAAACGTTCAGCTATTTCAAATGTTTTCCAACACTTCTTTGTTATTGAAAGAGCAACCCCTCTCTACTGAAAGCAATGTGTAAGGAAGGGAATGGTAAACTAAGATTCCTATCTTTTTGTACTTTAGCGGTAGGACACAGGGGTGCACAAACACAATGCGCTGCAGCTAAGCTTTTTCTCTAGTTTCTGCAAATCTTAACTACGACTATTCTAGCTTTTAATCTATCCAATACCTTCAAGGTAAACAGAGCATGAGGGTATAGGAGCGGGAATGGATTGGTTGGATCACCTGAATTCGTCGTCTCCTGATAATATGGCCAAGGCTCTGAACTCTTGGATATATGCCGGGATAAGGTTGGTACAAGAAAACACTCTTTACGGTAAACTGGATTTGAGACCTGCCAAGGAGGAGGAACCCCTATTCGAGGTATGGGCTAGGAAATGGTTTACAAGAAACAACAAATTGACGATGTCTTGGCCGACAACCTTGCTAAAGAGGAGGAACCCCTATCCGAAGTATAGATTGAAGGACAATACATTAAACAACAACAAACGATAACTGTCAATGACAAATATCCAAGGAGGAGGAACCCCTATCCCAAGAGGGAAATGAAACAACAAGCTATTAGATACAAGACGTGGAAATAACTCAAATCCTGGGAGGCCTTTGGTCATTTGTCAGCATCTAGAGGTCCAAAAAGAAGGACGCCTTTCTTTGGAAAAAGCTCTTTTTTCTTTGATCTTTACTTTTGACAGTTGTTTCTTGATACTTCGTTAACTGCCTCTTTTTGCTTCGTTGGCAACTGCTTATGATCAACTCATCAGATGATCTAGCTATTTGTTTCGTTGTTGCGCTAGCAAGCAAACGCTGAGGATGACTGCCTTGGATGATTCAATAGACTGCATTTGACCTTTAAAGATCATGGCCGCCCCTACTTGAAAAAGGCTTTTTTCAGCATTGTGAAATGATCTCTCCTTCGTAACGTTTCTAGAGTTAGTCAAATTTTGACCTTTTTGGGTTTCAGGAATCTCCTCCATCAAACGACATCTTTTTAGATTTTTTTCGCCATGGTTGCATTGTTGAAGCTTTTGAAGCTTACCTTTCAGCACCTAGTACTGGCCAATATGCCATTAATGGCTGTGGAGCTCCTAACTTTGTTCTTGAAAAATAGAAATAGACCCACCAAAGTAAAACATGTCTTTTGATGATTTTGACTTGAACAATGTGATCGTGAAGCCTTTTAATCCTATCAAAATCATTTTCAATCATTTCTGGGAAGGTCCTATTTTCGGGGTTTTCCCTAAAAATAGGGGCGTAAAACCCTGATTTTCAAATTTTCAGAATTTTGCACATGTGTTCCTTGACAGAAACCCACAAAGACCCTATGTTTGGTTTGACCTAAAACAAACTTTTAACGGCATTTTAACAAGATTTAGCTCAATTTATATAGAATGCCAAAAAAAATATTTTGGGTACAACAGTGTTATAGCTCGTTGGAACTGGGATGAAAAGTTTTAAATGTTGGGTTGCTTAAAATTGACTTCCTGTGCCGAAAAATGTTTTAAAATAAAATAAATCACTTTTTGGAGTTAAAAGGTTTAATAAATTGATAAAGTGATTTTAAAAAGGAGTTTCTGGAGAGTTCCCTAGAAAGCTTATAAAAAGGGTAATTGAGAGCTCATTTGGTATGTTCAGTTTATTTTACTTCTCTGATTGAAACCCTTGTGGTTCTGGAGATTGATTTTGGTTCATCTTAGCCTTTGGAAGACGAAAACCCTCTAGGGAAGATCAGTTTCGGTGGTGAAAGATTCCTCCCTAGCTGGTGATTTGGCGGAGTCACTCAAATTTTGTAGTTGGATTCAAATTGAGATTTGGAAATTTGTAATATCTTCTTTGAAGACAATTTCAAAAGGTGTGGTTTAATTTGATAGGATTATCTTCTACTTTGCTCGACATAAGAGTTTATATCTTCTTAGGTGAGAACCAAAGTAGTGTGGTCTTTGTATATTCATGGTGTTATTGGATTGTGAAATTATTCTTGGCAAGAGAATAAGTCTTCTTCTTTAGTGTTGAACTAAGATTGTATTAAGGTATATGTAATGTCCCCTTTTCCATGAGCATTGGAGTTTAGAGGAATTAGCCTATTCCTGGTCCTCGTAGGCTAATAGGACTTGATAAGAGGATCGTTTGGCAGATACCCAGTTGATTGATTGGCTCATTTCAGTACTTCATGAAGGTTTTCCTAGTATCACGATGGATATTTCTATTTTTGGAAACCTTTATTTTATAATGTTATATTGCACTTTAGGAGTTGATTAATATTTTGTATTATTATAAAGTGGAATAATAAAATAATAAAATAATATTATAATATTCCTTCGAGAAGCCAACTTGGAAAAGTTCTAGGAGGCCGACCTCTTGAGGAAAAGAATAAATAGACATGAGGAGCTCATTGCCAATCATCCAAATTTGTTGTTGATGTTGTTGTTTGTCATTTCATCTTTTGGAGCCTAGGGTTTCCGTAGATTATTCTTTATCATAGGAAACGAAACTTCCTATTGATAGCAATTTTGAGGGTGTGAAATATCACTTGAATTATTGCAGCTGGGAGAAAGTTACTTCAGAATTTCTATTTGGGCTTCATGGTAAAAACTTAGTGGCCATTGGCCAAGTTTTTGTATGATTTGATTTGGTGCATTGTTGGAGGCATTTTGGTGTATTGAGTCTTCATCCATTATGCTATTCAAGGATCAATCTGCATTTTGTATCAGTTCTGGAATAAAATTACAGTTATATATATCAGCTTGAGGGAGCCACGAATTTGCATACATCTCTTCCTTTTGGCAACGTTTTTCTTCATTGTATTGTAGCGCTTCATTCTAGGGGAATGGTAATACGATTTCAAGCATTTTTGAGGCAAGCTTAGAATATAATAATTTGATATTGAAGTCTGATACAGACAGCAGAGGCGGCACTATTCGTGGGCCACGATTTCAGATTAGAAGAAGCTGATAAAATCAAATATAACTTTGATTCACATTGTGGATGGTGCACTTGGGGCCAGGAGGATAGACGCTGGAGATTGGAGGTCATGAAGGTTGCATATTATTATATAATTTCTGAAACAGGGGCGGCAACATGAAGAGCTTCAACTTGGGCTTCTAGAGAAATATTTCGAGTTGATATTCATTGCTATTTCATCTACAACTTCCAGCGCTTATTTTGATCAGATTCATTGATATTGCTTATGAGCATTTGAATACTGTAATTGCAGCCATTAGTTTTCAGACTTTAGGAAGGCATTAGATTGTTAAGCCTAGTGTTTTGGCTAATAGTATTTTCTGTCTTGTAATCAGACCATTGCATTAAGAGTCTAAATTTTGAAGTTGCTTGGCAATTGTTTGCATATAGTGTAGTTTTTTCATTTGCAGCTGTAGGTGCATATTTCTTTACCAGGAATCATCATATTTTGTAATCAATGCAAATGCCAAGAGTCTTGGCTTATTGATGAGCATGGTATTGGATCATTGTGTTGTAATAAGAGATACAAATTTGCTGGTTACATGTAGTTGTCATTGAAGCCTTGTAATGTAATTGTATTCAGCTTATTAGCATGCATGTCAATTGTTTGACAAAATGTCAATTGGCTGTAGGAGCATATTTTGCATGTAGAAATCATATATGAGCATTGTTAAGGATGAAATTAAGTCATTGATGCATCTAGGATGTAGTTTATACATTGTAGTTTTGATTTCCAAGCATTTAGAGTACTTTGATATCATCTTCAAGCACACATATCAGTCTGGTCCAACAAACCAGCAAGCTGGAAGGTTGCAAGTGAATTGTTTGACGAAAATCCTTGAGCTCTTTATGAGCATTTTGAAGTCAGTTCGAGCAAGGCTCATTATAGTATATACAAGGAGGACATGTTATGATATAATATTATCATCTCTACCCTATAGAGGTCGTGGACATTGTAAAACCATATGCATTGGCACGAGACCTTGGAGTTATTTGTTTTTCATGTGCATTTGGAAAGATTATTTGTTGGATGTTGATGTTACATCCCGATATTATAGCTACTATTGTATAGGGCAATTGATTGTAATGTTTGAATCTTGATGATGAATAAAACATGGTTGATCTCGTTATTAAATGAATGAGTCCTGTTTAAATGATGGTTTCATTTGATTGTTACTTCTAAATGATTTAGTCTTGATTAAATGTTGCATACAGTTATGGAATAATAGTATTCTAACTTGTGAGATGTTTTTACCTTGTTATGAGCATATGACTGCCGGTGTTATGTCATGATGTGCAGGTATGAAGACTGTTCCTCCGGACAGAGGAGAGACATCATTCGGGGAGGAACTTGGTCGGGTAAACAGTAACAATTACCAAATTGAGCATACACACACGTCAATATAGGTTCTGAGACACCAAGTCAGATAAGTTGGTCTTGATAAGTCATCCATAGACTTTAGGAGTCTAGTTTACTTCTTTGTGCTTGAGAGTGATGAGTGTTTGTTTATCCGACTTACAGTATTATGCTCATAACGTGAATGGACATAAGTGAATAGGTTAAGTGGGTGTGTATATACATGTATATAGTATACTGAGATATATACGAAAATATATGTGTATATATATACACACACTACCTATTATCTATGGATAAATAATATTACTATAATATTTGCCTTGGAATATATATATATATATATTGAAAGTACGTGGACCGACTGGCAAAATATATATTTGGCAATAAATATGTATATGTATATATATTTATATTTGTTAAATATAAATATAGTTATATATAAGTAATTATATATTAAAGATTATATATAATATTATTATAGTTATATTAAAATATATAAGTATATTAAATACTTGGGTATTTAAATATTTATATGTTTAATATTTAAAAGAACTATAATAATATTTATATAATGAAATTATATTTTATTTTAACTTCTTAATATATGGAAATATTACACCTAATTAAAATACATATATGATTAAATATATATATAGATGTATTTAAATAAAAGATTTAAATGAAATTTAAAATAGTAAAATGAGACTATATCATATAACGTTTTCTTAAAAATGACAATTTTTCTCTAAGATATAAATACTTCTTTGAATCGAAATATATTGAAAGTTAAAGATTTGTAAAATACCAAATACTTCAAAGAAGTCGAAATATAAATTAAGGAGGAAAACGAAATCCGTTTTAGGGATTTCATTCCCGTGAAAAAGGAAAACGACGCTGGTAAAGTCACGCGCTTGGAGGAAAACGCGTCTGAAACGCACGGATGGAGAACTGGTCTCTGGGAATAATCTGCATTCTGATCTCATGGCAGAAATAACGACGTGGGAACATTTTAAGCCTTGACCTTTTCATCTGGAATGAAACCTCTTGATTTAATGCTACAAAATAACCTAAAATCTGTAAACGCGTTGAGCTGTCGACCTTGGAAATTCGCCATGTGAAGTTTGTTGAAGGGATAATGATTAAAGTTGAAAATTTCTTCAATTGCTGGCGCTATAAAGGTCGAATCACTCTTTTGAAAGATGACCTATGGTCTAAACACTTGCCAAGTATCATTTTGACTATTTCTGGGCACTTGTTGTCAATCTGCATGCCTACATAAGTGGGAATCTGTTGTATTTCGGGCCCTATATAATGACGCCCTTCCATTCATTGTGAACACACTTTTGAGTAATCTTCTGAGTTTAGTATTTTATTCCATAACCATTTTGTGACATTGCTTGAATTTTCTGTATTACTGAGTTGACAATACAGTGCATTATTACCAGCATTTACCAGTTACAGTGTTTGTATCATTTTTAGCTCAGAGTGAGGTATTTGTATAGCTGAGTAGGAATTGAGTGGTGGAAACATGTCTGAGAGAAGAGTTATAGGAGTTCACTATAGAGTGAAATACTTTCATAAAAAGAAGCCATATTTAGCTGAAACCTGGAAGCTTATTTGAAGGAGAATCTAGAAGAGCAAATTTGGAAGGAGAAGCTTTAAAATCAGGCATGAATCTTCCTAGTTTATATTTTTTATTGAAGCGTTGTTTCCATTTTGATTTTGTGATTGCTGATTTCAATTAGTTCTAATAGGGAAGAACTGTTTTGATGAATAATTAAAGCAATTCATTTAAGAAGAAAATGTGAAAAGGATTCAATGATTAGGGGGAAATTGTGAAAAAGGGATTATTTGGGTAAAGAGCTTAAGGGATTAGATTATTTCTCTTGCATTAAAATGAAATAATGGAAAAGATAAAAAGGAAGGATTTATTTGCATTTTGAATGATTATTGCATATTTTGTATGATCTCTATATATGGAGAATACGTAGACGTATTATTTATCTACTAGGATCGAAATGATAGCAGAATCAAGTGAAGTCTTTTAGCCTAAAGTTATTAGGATAACTAAGGTAAATTAAATACTCCTAGGATAAAAAGTTCCTAGTTAGGAGGATTGATACAAGACACTTGAATACTGTTTTCATTTCTAGTAGGTTCGTGTGATTGTAGGATGTCTGAGATGACGGATTCATCCATTGGAGGACATAACCTATGTGTAGAGTAAGATAGCCCCAAGTCAAATCGACCCTGAGTAGTGTTTATGATAGATGACCTTCATTCGAAGTACTGAATGAGAATACTTTGGCCAAAGTAGTGAAAGGTACGACATCCACCTAGATGTGTGATAGTTGAGACTACACTGTCAGTTCATTGTGATCCGAGTACTAGATCGAGATTGTGAAATAGCAAGGTTCTAGTTGAGTAGGACACAACACTATGCTCAGTTGGTAATCGTTAAAGGATACCCTACCAATCTCTTCTTTGAAGGGAGGGCCGTTCATTGCAAAATGATTGTGCGGGGGACCACATTATAAGTCCGTGGTTGGCGGAAAAGCGCCCGAGTGATGTTTCTCCTCCACAGCAAGCGGCCGATGTACCAAGATTTGAAAGGATGGACTCCTGGACCTTCTTACTTCTATTTGTGCAAAAGCTTACGAGCTATGTATGTAACTGTATTACTTTTAACTCTGATTTATATTTGCAATGAAACATATTGTAACTTGTACGTGATTATCAATAAAGAAAGGAAGAAATTTTATTGTATTATCTTTGTTATATGTTACTTTTACATGTTTTAAGTGAGAATTGGAAAAATTTTTTAATTTACGCTGAATTGGGTCGTAACAGTTGAGATTAGTCTTTCCTTGTTGTTTGCATGAGTCTTTGTTGTGATGAATCTGTTGATGTTTATAGCAGTGGGAGATATTTTTCTCTCAATTTAAAATAATAAATGTTGCTAAAGGCAGGTCGGCCTTTTGATGAACAATAATTTTTTTATATTTTCTATTTTTTATTGGAGGCTGACCTAGATGAAAAGTCACCTTGCTTTGTATATATACAAGGTAAAGTTCATTCATTCAATCCATCAATTCATTCTCATTTCTCATTTGCATTTCTCAAGGAGGAGTTCACACTTAGCAACAGATCGCCATCTTTAGAAGCAGATCAGATTTCAAGGAGATTTATATTCAGTTGTATCAAGAAGAGATTCTCATCATTTATTGTATCAAGTTCGCCCTTGAGAAGGATTTGATTTGTAAAGCAGATTTTTGCTCTTATTCGTTCTATATATAAGAGATATATTTTGCTGGGTTTTTCTCCCTCGAGAAGGGGGGTTTTCCCAGGGTAATTTGTTGTGTTCTTTGAAATATTCCCCTTAATTTTTTCTCAAAATTTAACACACAAACCAGCAACAAGTTACTGATTAGCGTTAGCTCCAAAAGCAAATCAGCATGGAAGTAACTCTAACCAAGAATGTTCACCAAGATCCCAATGTGGGCGAGGTGATAGCATATGGTCAGAGGATCATTAGGAGTAAACTGAACTGAAATTACAATTCATCTGCTAATGCAGGCATCCACAAATAGTGGGGATACTCCACTTATTTAGTGGGTGAGATTATTACATTATTAAAGGCGGCAAGCCAGCCATTTAAATCCTCACTTCCACTTATTAACGTGGCGGGAATACAGTCCACACAACCACTTATTTAGTGGGGGGAAACTTACAATTAAGAAAGATGATTATTTAAACTCAACCACTCAATCGTGGGAGTATGAAATTTAAACTAATTGCAGCAAATAAAATAAATAGCTGTTAGTACTACTAATCAGCTTTACAATGAATTAAACAGCTGCAAATAAGAAAGATATGCTTCCAAATCAATCAATGGTTAGAGTAACACTTCCTCTAACTCTTACAATACAATAATGATATAGAAATGAAGCTCAAACCAGCATTATATCAAAAACTAACAAGTCTGATCAGAAATAGAGAATACAGAAAATCAGACCAGCAAACTGTACATCAATGAAATGCACATAACTTTATCAATTTACCTCCAAATTGAGTGAAATCAATTGCAATGAACCTCTAGAGGATAGGCGCCCATGTCATGATGTTGAAACAGCTTCAAAAAGCAACCATTAATTTACTTGCACAATTCTCAATGCTCCCAACATGGTATGGCCCTTAGCAAGGGCGATTTTGCAAGAATAAAAATAAATACTTTGAAATAAATTCTGATCTTCTATGGGAAGGGGCGCCCATGTGCTAGGAATGCATATCTTCAATACCCAGAAGCAAATAAAATTCATACTAAAAGCTGTATACAAAAATCACTTTCAGCCATGATAAACCAGCAACATAAAAACTGGAAATATCTCACCAAAACTCCACAATAATGCTCAATATGTACTTCTGGATGAAGCACACTCTCAATCCACCACCTACAGAACCATAGTTGTAGGCCCGAAGAATGGAATAAATTTGCTAAGCTTTCCCTTAGCCGGATTCTGGATTCATTCCAGCAGCGTAACTTTGCTCTTCAAAAATATGCATAATCAGCTCTTCAAACCAGCAATATATAAACTTCAATTGGCAAATGAAGCAACAAGAACTCTTAATTCAAGAAGTTGAATCACTTCAACTTCCAAAAGGGATGCCACCTTTTTGCATTTACTTTTTGAAATAATATAATATTACTCAACCTCTTTTTCACTTTGCAACAATAAAGCATTTAATAAATTATTAAATGCATAATTGACCCCCTATAATGGCCCCTCTTTTAAAACAACATGAAGTTATTACTCCTAGGTGGGGTACAAGTGAGAAACATGAAATTTGACTAAGTATAAAACTTCGGTCCATGGAGATAGCAAAACCAATGCCAATACTACTTAAAGTGATGGATAGCAAGATGACTTGAGTTGAGTTGCTGATGATGCTACTGCCAAATTTAGACTTACTAAAAATAGCCAACTGCTATAAATAGTAAGTTCACATCAAAACAATAGATAGCCAAACTGAACAGTAACCTGCAAAGGATTGAACTGCTGCTAGACAGATACTGCCAAAAGATAGACTTGCTAAAAATAGCAACTGCTATAAATAGTAAGTCTGCACAACATCCTCTGAACACCAACTGAGCAATATCTGAAAGAGGAAACCCTAATTTTCCACCTCAGCTTAGCCTACGGATTTCCGGAAATAGGCTAAATCCTATTGAAGAGTGTAGGGCCAAAATGGGGACATTACATTCTTTGTTCAGTGTATTGTATTTATGCTTATTTACATTTCTGGTCTAAAACAAACATGGTATCAGAGTGGGTCTAAGAAAAGATCTGATCAGAATTGTTAAGCAGATTGAAGGAGATATGGTCTGGGCAAAGCTATGGATGGTTTCTTGATTTAGACCTAGTGCCATTTGAGAAAAATTATGTGGATGAGATAAGCAAGCAAGCAACATTAGGATTGATGTATGTTTTCCGCATTGGTGATGTTCAAGCAAATTGAGGTGGCATTTCAGGGGTCAAATCTCTTAGGAATCTGGCTGTGTTGCCAGGCAATGGTGAAAGTCTATCATATGTTCCTCACCAACTAATACTCATTTCATCATTCATTGTTGTGTTCAAGCTAGATATCGATATCGTGGTGGAGGCGAGCATAGAGCCTCTAGCTTTGGCCGCCTTCATTGTGAATGCCGCAATCATCTTTAGCAGTGCAATCTCTGGTCGATGTCATCACAAGCTCTGGGAAATCGCATTCTTTGGCTCATTGACATCAGGCAGACTATGGCGAAGGACAAGTGATCTCATCTGTAACTTGGCGCACCATTCTGGAGATTCATCGCACCATCATTCGCGGATACTAATAGTCAGGTATCTCATCTGGAAATCCCGTGATTCTTCCAAACACTAGATTGCGTCACCTCACAGGCCACAAATGGCATACATAGAATCACTGGCGCTTGAGATCAATAGGAAACACAAGTGTGGGAGTCGTGCGCAGATGAGTCGCCGCTTATTTTTATGATCGTCTGAGATATATCATAGCTGTGCGAGTAAATTGATGCGTTCTGAAGACATTACTCATTGACTCATTGCCGTGAAATTCAAACATGTTCATTTGTTTGCTGTGAAACTCAAACATGTTCATTTGTTTGCCGTGAAACTCATAATAATATCTTTGAGCTTTATTATGTTGACTGGCAAAGCATCCAGTTCATGATTGGCAGAAGATCGAGTATTATATATGTAAAAGGTGCGATCAATAATTAAAAAGATTGGGACCAGTTATCACCGCCAGCATTTGTCATCGGGTGTGAGGATAGTTTGAATAAGACAAACCAATATGTAAAGACTATTATCTGCAGTGCGGGACAAGCAGTGATCAAAAGGAGTCGTAGAGTTCCGAGTGTTGATGGGCATATGGTATGTTCATACATTTTAATAGGAGTCGTGGTTTTGATCATTATGGATATCATGCTATATTTTTATTCTCAGTCCAAACATAATGTAAATGTTACCGATCTATGTTTTCTGCTCGATGAAATTTTGAAATCCTGAGGTGTCGCGTATGGGACTGAATGTGGTATTTGCCATCGAGTCTTCAGCTAGTCTTTCAAGCATAGAACCTTCAATGCATTTTCTCCCTTGTTAGTTTGAGTGCAAATTGTGGTGATCCCCGATAATCTTTTGCTATCATGTATTATATGCATAGGTAGGAAATGGATATCATCTGTGTCGTGCGAATCATCCTTGGCTTTATCAACTTTGACTTTAAGGTGGAGTTGTATTGAATTAGAAGCTTGTCTAATTCTATTCTGAGTGGGGCAATCTGTTAAAAACAGTGTGTGCATGAGTTTATGAGAATACATACAAGGTCAGGCATTTTTGAGTAATCTGAGCAGTTTGAATTCAAGTTCAAACTTCTCTCAGTCTTTGTTTGATTTTTGCAAGGAGTCATTTGTTCGTTGGTGTGACATATGATTAAGAGAAGTCTAACTCTTTATCCATCTGGATATTAATAAGTTTTGATGAATGATGAGAAAATGAGAAAGGCTACAGGTTCTATTCTCCAGGCTTCTTCTGGAGTCACCTACCCATTATTTCCAGGCTATCTCATCACTACCAAGCTAATATGTGATGAGCCCAGCTGGCTCCAACTCAAACCCATGAATTCTACTGACGTGTTTTTATGTTTTGATTGTTTTTAAGAAGAATTTTAGATAGAAGTAGAAGGGGCACCAAGCATAAAATGTACATAAAACTCAAATTTAAGCTAGATTTGAGAAACTATCTATGCACTAAGCATTATTCAAGTACTACAAATAGATCATGAACAACAAACACACCTGAATCTCTCCAAAATAATTAAATAAAGAATTATTGCACTTGCCAGGCAAGAATGGCTGAAACTGGATAAATGCAACGTCTGGAGCCTAGACGAACTTTCTCCCTTGCAGAAACTGGAGGAATGTAGCTGTGAAGTGTAGGTGCCAACAATGGAGCACAGAGAAAGCCAGAAAGAGAGACATTTTTTCCTCCAGCTCCCAAACGCCCTTTATAGGTGACACGCCTTTCAAGGCTAAGTACGACCTCTGAATGTTGAATGAGAATCTTTATTGAAAACTGTAAAATGTGAAGAATGGTGTCCTAGATCTGAAAACCCTCTTCTTATTGAAACCTGTAAACTTCTGAATAGAATAGCTTTGTAAGCATATATGAACTTCTGAATTGAAGCTCCCACAATTGCAACCATTCCATTGGTATTCCACAGTCTCACAATCACACAACAATGAAGAATTTCCGCTCTCCAATGAAGAAGTTTTTTGAAACCCTTGTCCTCAGACAAAAAACCATAGAGAAGAAAAATATCAAGCAATGTCAAAGAAACAAGAAGTGAGTTTGAATTGCTTATTCTTCCTTATATCAAAAGGCACGCACTTCTCCCCAAAAGCAACGCATTTTTGGCATTTAAATACATTGAAATGCATTTAAATTCTTTCAATATTTTTATTCTCACTTTATGAAGTGAGCGCACCTTTAATATGACTTAAGTGATTTATTTCATCACTTTATAATCCTTAAGTCACCTTTTAATTTATTGAAGTGGCTTTTTAATCTTTTATAAAGTCAATTTGACTTTATAATATTCCATT
Source organism: Sequoia sempervirens (assembly GCA_007258455.2). Lineage (NCBI taxonomy): Eukaryota > Viridiplantae > Streptophyta > Pinopsida > Cupressales > Cupressaceae > Sequoia > Sequoia sempervirens. The sequence goes on along the minus strand of VDFB02270651.1, from coordinate 381,965,421 downwards.
AAGTTAAATAATTAACTTAACCACGAAAATAATCATATTCCCTCCAAACTCAGTATTTTTCCGTGTCTGTTGTACCCAAACCAAATTTTTTACTTCATCAAGGCATTTTGCATTTAAAAGTCTAAACCTTGCTAATTTGATGTAAAACACAGTTTTGGGCAATGTCAAGCATGGAGTATTTGTCAATAGTTTGGTCAGTCAAAGTCAGTTTTATTGGTCGAACCTGAAGCAGAGACTCAAAATGAAGATCTTCATGATGGAGGAGCATCTTACGACGACATTTCATATTGCAGACGGTCATTTCAATGATCGAAACAGAGTTTTTAGTGATCAAATCATGGAGATTTCTCAGAGGAAAATGACAAAAGCGCAAGTATAGCCCAGGGGCGCCCAGCTTGTTGGAGGTCAAGATTCTGGTTAAAATGTTCAAGCATCCAGTCAATCTCTTCAGAATTAGTCTGGCTATCCGTCGAGCTATCCAGCGAGGCATTCCGAGACTCACAGCTCCGGTTATCAGCGACAGAAGATAAAATCCCTAAATTTTAGGAGATGAGAAATTTGTCTTTTCCGGGCAAAAGCGCGCCTCTAGCTTAAGGGCGCCCATCTTGAAGCAGGGGTAAATCTCGACAGTTTCGATGCCGGATGCAGTCAATTTGTTCACAACTAGTCTGCTTATCCGACGAGATATCAAGCGAAGTCATCCGACTCTCAGAGTTCAGGCGGCAGTCGTCCGAAGATCAGCTTAAAATGGAGTTTTCACGTTTCTGAGTTTCTCCGTTTATGCCCAGTGCAAGTACAGGCTAGGGGCGCTGGCTTAAAGGACCCTCCAAATGGCATTATTTGCGGACAGAATCTTCATAACATCGGTAATATTCTAGCCCAGCTCCGCGACGCACCATCAAGCTTGTCGATCCGACGTTTCTGGTGGCCGTGGCGGAGATTCTACCAAGCACGTAATTTTACTAACCAACAAATGGTTTTCGCTTGGTATTTTCACGTTCGCAGGCTCTAGCCTTTAGGGGCCTGGCCGATGAGCTCGCTCAGGTGATTCAAGTCTTCACGCACTATTGAGACATCATTTATTTTTCCGAACGGTATTTACCGTACCATCGTACTTTCAAGATTCGCGTCATTGCGGCGCGGCGGTAGGTCTTTGGTGTCATACTACAAAGTGAGGACGTCCAGAAAATGGCTGTCTGGGAGCGGTAATTTTATTTAAAATACGCACTGGAGTTTTTGAGGTCTTAGAAGCAGTTTTCTTGCCTCGTCACCTCTAGAGACTTCTCTTGTAGGCCCTTCTGGCTGTCCGTTAAAACAGATAGTGCCTGAATCGGGTCATCCTAGCTCCAGTTATCAGCGGTCAAAGTAGGGTACTCGGATGGAAGTTTGGTTTTCGTCAAAATGACACCAGTGCAACCTAGAGCCAGGGGCGCTTTTATTTTTGAGGCCCTTAGCACAAATTTTTCAAAATAAGTGGATACTGTTGATGCATCGTCTCCAACATGCAAAGGAGCTTCGCTCGTGACGGGCATAGTGGTTCACCGCTTGTCGGGCGCTACTGCTGAAGCGTCGACTATAGCTTTAGGAAAATGGCTAAGTTCAGAACCAGAAAGCAATTTAACTCAAAGCGCCTAATTTTTCAAGGGGTTAAATCCATGGATTCTACAGCTATGTCTCCGCCAGACATTTCTTCCTGTTCGCGAGGGCTTCTCGCTGATTATCTCGCATCGCCTTCAAGATCATCCTGGCCATCCGGAATCGTCGGTTACCGTGATGTTGTCGCTGCCTATTAAATAGGGAGTTAGTAAAAAGTGAAGTAACTTGAGCAAATGGACGCCTATGAGCTCAAGAGTTGACTTTTCGGAATCGGTGAAGCCTGACGATGAATCTCAGAGCTTCATCAGAGTTGTCAACTGAAGTTCAGAATATATCTATTTATAGATGGCGTTTTCTATTTTTGGCCCCTTTGCATGATAATAAGTATTTTATTATTATTTTCAAATTTGAACTTCCAGTCAGTGGCAGTTCAACTGAAATGGGCCAATCAGAGATCTTCTATTCTTGTCAGGGTGTTGAAGTATTGCAGTTGCTCAATTGGTGCGAATTTCATCTTCTTTAAGCATGGCGCCATCATTTGTAATTCACAGAGCTTTCAATAGAAATTCGTATTTCTCAAGAGAAAATCCAATCTTAAGAGAAGTTCGTATTTTTCAAAGAGAGATTCATATCTTCAAAGGGAAATCGAATTTTATATATTTTCAAAGCAAATTTAAAGCAAAATTCGTTTTTCTTCAAGGCAAAGGCGTATTTTCAAGCAAAATACGTTTTTCTTCATTCAAAAGGCGTATTTTCAAGGGAGATTCATATTTCTCAAACAAAGGCAGATTTCTCATCTATTTCCAAAGGCGATTTCCTCAAGCAATTCTTTTTGCAGGTTAAAGTTCACAGTTCTCAACAATTTGAAGAATTCAAGGGCGATTTTCACAAAAGAAGAGCATAATAAAAAAAAAAAAACGTCTTTTTCCTCCTTGATTCTCAGTTTTCTCTCAAATTTCAATTCGCATGTTCCTGAAATTGGCAAATTCGACAAGTTCAAACATGTGGATCATTTTCATATAATTTCCTCGAGTTAAATTTGTGCGCTTGATTTTTCATGAATTTTTAACTTCAGAACGTTCGTTCTTGAGTTACTAATTTTCTCAAGTGAAAAATCTCTGTAAGATCAAGTAGAAGTTAAATTTTCGCAAATCTGACATTCTGGGTTGTCTTAGAATCCTTTTCTGGACAGAACCCATATCTCGGATTTTTCGCTGAAAATAATTCTTCGAAAGGCTATTTTTAACTCTCGCAGGCTATTTTTAGTTTCCAGAAATCTTGTCAGAGCATAGTCAAGTTCACAGTCAACAGGCGAGTTTTTCAGAGTATAGTACACACATTGAATTCAAGACCAAATCGGTCTTAATTCATGACTTCTAGAAAAGCTGTAGACCGATTTGTACCAAGTCAGCAGAGAGATGTTGGCCATCACTTCAGTTACGGAGTCGCCAAAGTTACCAGTCAATGAGTTGCTAGTTTGAGTGTGCAAAGATTGCTCAAGTTGTTGACATTCAGATGCTGATGCAGTTGACAACTCGTTGAGGGATTGGTTGCTCGAGAGCACGACCAGTAGACTTCAGTTCCCACCTCTCAGATAGAATTATACACATGAGTTAACTTGGCGTTACCCTTTCAAGTTAACTCGATGTTGTCATCACATGCATATCTATTCTGAGATCACTTTACACACTTTGAGTTTTATTTAGGGTTTTACGTAACCTGATGGTAGTCTTCCAGCTTAACTCGCTTTCAATAAGGACGCAGCATGCTCAAGACAATTGTCCATTTTAGATTAGATGTTTTGGTTAACCGATGGTAGTTTTCAGCAACTGCATGTACTTTACTTCATTAGGGTTTGGCATAAAATCTTGCATGCATTGCAAGAATCAGAGATGACTCAAGGTGATTTTTAGTTCCCTACACCTTGATGTATATAAATAAGAGCTTTGCTCATTTGTAATTAACTTTGCTTGAGAGAAATATATGCTGCGCCTACCTTGCCCTCAATATTGCTCTTTTGTATTGGTTCATGTGTCTTCGCTATTGCAATTAATTGTTATGCCACATAGGGTTTCATGCAATTGTAATGGTGGATTCTTTATGTCTTGTGAATCTTTTATCATTTCAATCAAGTGTTATGCCACATAGGGTTTCGTGAGATTGTGATGATAAAATCGTTTTGTGAAGTCTTTACTACTTTCAATCAAGTGTTATGCCACATAGGGTTCCATAAGATTGGCGTGGTAAATTCCTCCCATAGTTAGATCTGTTTGAACATATTTACCATTGAGGTCAATTGTTATGCCACATAGGGTTTCGAGAGATTGAGATGATAAATCTGTTTTGTGTTAATTTACCATTGTGATCAATCGTTATGCCACATAGGGTTTCGAGAAATTACGGTGATAAATCTGTTTTGTGAATCTTTATCATTATAGTCAAAGGTTATGCCACATAGGGTTTCGTGAGGTTGTGATGATAAAGGCTGTTTTGTGAAGACTTTACTATTTCGATCAAGTGTTATGCCACACAGGGTTCCATAAGGTTGTCTTGGTAAATTCTTAAATCTGTTTTGTGCCCAATAAGCTTGTTTAGATTGAGATGATAGTTGCGCCACCTTGCCTTCAAGTAGAGAATCTAAACTCGTTTATCGTCCAATAGTCATCCCAGCTCCATTTCCTCATGCTCTGTTTTCTTGAGGAAACTGGATAGATTTAAAGTAGTTAGCTTAGTTGTAGTTAATGATCTGCGAAACCAGAAAATCCTTAGCTGCAACGTTCTTGGTTTTCTTAACCTTGTGCCTCTTCCAGCTGAGAACAAAAAGATAAGACTTAGATTACTTTTCTTTTCCATGCATTCCAGCACAACGAGGGAGCTTCCCCTCCTAATTTGAAGAGCACTCATTGCGTAGTGTACATAGCTGTCCATACAAACCTGCACTCCAGAGGTGTTAGATTTTACGCCAACAGTGTCGTTAGAAGCTGGCGAACAATGAGCTACAAATGCCTGCACTGAATCCACTATTGAAGTGAAGGAGTGGTAATGTCAGAACCCACCAAAACGACCACTGACCCCCTAACTAGATCTTGTCAGCTTACGAGGGTCCAAGAAATAAGCTAACTCAACTAATCCTGAAACTGACTAGAGTGGGGATATTATAATCCGCCCTCCCCGAATTTGCTTGTCCGCAAGCAAACTCAAAGTTGGATGCTGTAGAATACCGTCACCCTCCCAAGTAGCATCCTCTGTCGGTAGATCCCTCCACTTAACCAGATATTCCCTGATAACCCGCCTTTGAAGATGACGCTCTCTGGAATCCAGGATGGCCTCGGGTAGTAAAATCAGCTTCCCCTCATCATCCAGGGGTGGTAAGTTTGAAGGAGTCACCTGCTATCCCAACGCCTTCTTGAGGCATGACACATGGAACACATTGTGAACCTTAGTGTTCACCGGTAAATCTAACTCATAAGCCACCTCGCCGACATGTCTGAGAATCTTGAAAGGTCCATAGTAGCGTTGCTTGAGTTTCTCTGCGCGCTACTTCCGAAGGGTGGACTGCCTATAAGGCTGAAGCATCAAATACACCAAATCATCAATCTCAAAAGATCGCTCAACGCTCCTTTGATCAGCATATTGCTTTTGCTGATTCTGAGCCTTCTGAATGTTCCCACGAAGTGCTCTCATGATGTCCTGGTTTTCCTGTAACAAATCCCCAGCACTAGGTACTCTGCAATCACTTAGCAATAAGTTGAGGAAACTCGGAGCATCATAACCATACAATGCTCTGTAAGGTGTCATCTGTATACTCATATGGTGAGTGGTATTGTAACATTACTCACAAAGGTGCAACCACTTCACCCAAGCCTTCTGCTGCCCTGAACTGTAATTCCGTAGGTATCCCTCCACCCATTTGTTGACAATCTCTGTCTACCCATCTGTCTGTGGGTGGTAGCTAGTGCTCGGAGTAAGCTCAGTCCCGCATAGTTTGAATAACTCCTACCAGAAGTTACTCATGAATCTGTTGTCTCTGTCACTAACAATGCTTCGAGCCAAACCGTGCAACCTGAATACCTGACGAAAAAACAAATCCGCCACCTGTGTAGTTGAGTAAGTAGTAGTGATTGGGAAGAAATGTGCGTACTTTGTCAATCGATCTACTACCACATAGATGTTGTCTCTCCCTTGAGCTTTCGGCAAGCCTGTAATGATGTCCATAGACAAGCATTCCCACTTCCTCTCAGGAATAGGAAGCGGCTGAAGTAACCCTGTAGGGTATGTATTCTCTTGCTTGTTCTGCTGATAAATAGTGCATTCCCTGACATACTGAAGAACATATGACTTGAGACCTTTCCAAGAAAATCTCTCCCGTACCTGCCTGTAGGTCTTAAAGTAACCGGGATGACCTGCCATAGGGGAATTGTGAAATGATCTCAACACCCTGTCCCTCATCTCAAAACCTGGGACTAAAAATATCGTCCCTTTGTAAATGATAAGTTCACTCACAAGAGAGTATCTACTGTCCTGTACTGTCCCGTCTACAATGCTAGAAGCCCACAGATTCTTGGCATACTCTGCAACTATCATGTGTCTCCAGTCCTCTGTAATCTCTGCCATGGAGCCCAAATGAGGACGGCGAGATAATGAGTCAACAACTATGTTCTGTGTACCTTTGACATAGGAGATGTCAAAATCATATGACTGAAGTTTGCTAACCCATTTTTGTTGTCTCTCATTCAAATCTCACTGACCTAGGAAATGTTTCAAGTTGTTGTGGTCAACTTTTACGCAAAACTTACTACCAACAAGATATTGCCTGAACTTGGCCATTGCGTGCATGATGGGCAACATTTCCTTATCATAAATGTTGTAGCTCCTCTCAGGACCCCTCAACTTCTTGCTCTCAAAAGCTATAGGATGACAATCCTGCATAATAACCGCACCAATACCCTCTCCACAAGCATCACAGTGAAGCTCAAACGGCATGGTGAAATCTGGTATGGCTAAGACTGGACAAGTAGTCATCAGATGTTTGAACTTCTCAAAACACTTTTGTGCTAGAGGTGTCCAAACGAAAGCTCCCTTCTTGGTCAAATCTATTAGTGGTGCAACATGTCGCGAAAAACCACTGAGAAACCGACGATAGAAAGCGCATAAACCTACAAACCCCCTGAGCTGGGTCAAAGTCTCCAGTGTAGGCCAGTCAATGATGGCTCAAACTTTATCTAGATCCATACGAACTCCCTCTCCACTGATAATGTGACCCAAGTATAAAAGTTCCTCCATACCCAATGCACACTTAGACTCCTTGGCGTACAAGGACTCCCTGTCAAGTATGCTCAACACAACATCTAGGTGAACCATCTGCTCCTCCCAAGATCTGTTGTAGACTAATATGTCATCGAAGAACACAAGAACGAATTTCCTCAACTGACGCTGGAAGACCATGTTCATCATGGACTAAAAGGTGGTTGGAGTGTTGGTTAAACCGAAAGGCATAACCAAAAATTCAAAATGTCCATAATAACACCTGAAGGCAGTCTTCTCAATGTCCTCTCGAACTTTGATCTGATGGTACCTTGTTCTCAAATCTATCTTCGAGAAGTAGTAAGCCCCATGTAGCTCATCTATCAACTCGTCAATACACGGAATGGGATACCTGTTCTTGATGGTTTTCTTGTTCAACATCCTATAATCAATACACATCCTGAGAGTATCGTCCTTCACCAATACAACTAAAGAAGCAAATGGAGACTTACTCGGCCTGATGTGTCTCATAGCGAGCAATTCCTTGATTGTTTTCTCTATCTCAACTTTCAATCACTTAGGGTGTCGGTAAGGAGTAATCATAATGGGCTTGGTGCCCTCCAACTCAATAATATGCTCTATGCCCCTATCTGGAGGTCTACCATGAGGTATATCACTAAACACCTTAGTATGCTTCAACTGAAGCTCCTGAACATCAGGATGATAAGGCATTTTATGCTAATCCTCATAAGATGGCTGCATCTGACACACTGCTGCCCACTCAACCATGTCATGCCGAATTAATCTTTGCATTCTCCTAAGTGTTATCTCCTTCAAATTACTGTCTTTGATGGCCTTGAGTACGTGGTTGGTCCCATCAACCTTAAATTTCATCTCCATGTCTCTAAGGTTGAGTGTGAACTCGCCTATTGCGTGAAGCCACTGTTGGAAGACTGAAATCACTGAGAGGTGGGGGGAGGTGGGGTTTTCGAAAACAAGAATTTATGTTTGTTTTAAGTCAAGAAGACGAATTGACAGTATGTATTGCAAACTTGACTTTTAAATCAAGACACCAAAGGACAATTCAAAGAACATATTTTACTTGTGCATAAACAATATTGTATTTGCATGAACCAGGAACTTAAACATGAAATATTAACAAAAGGGAAACATAACATTTTCACATGTATCAAAGCTCACTTTAAAACAAAACTTTTCATCCGTGAAACCTGACATATATATATTGGCATGTGTGAATTCAATATATTTGGTGACACATTTAAAAACAGACAGATAAGAAAACTCACACACATATAAACATCACATAACACCAGAATTTGTTCTGAGTGGAAAAACCCTCTTGGGGAAAAAAAAACCACTCGAAAAATCTTTCCTTTATTCACTTAGAGCACCAACTCTTTCACATTCAAGAGCACCAACTCCACAAAAATCAGAAGCACCAACTTCATGAGATACACGAGCACCAACTCCTTTACAAAGTAACAAATTATAGCATTCTATCAAAACCCTAGAAGTGCATTTTTTGCAACCCTAGAATTACAATAGAAGACTCTGAAAGATTTTCAATAAGCTCACTGAAGAATGTTGTATGAGAATGACAACATCTTCCTCTAAATACAATAATTTGAGTATCAATATACAAATTTTCTATGCAATACAACTTCTGGACTGAATATAAGAAACATCATATTCCTCTTTTCATATACTATGAAAATGTCTGAAGATCATCTTTTAAAAACCCCTGCAAATAATAATCTCTGTATGCAGTTGGAATAACTGTAAACCAACGCGGGTTAGGGTTACAAGAAAAAACCCTAAAGAGTTTTCAACTAACTCTTTTCAAGAATCATATGTTCTCATGTACCTTCATCAAAATTTCAAGATTGGAATAACTGAATGCATTAACCCTTTATTTGTTTGCTAAGAAATAATCAAGGGTTTCGAACAACATTAACCACTGAATCTTAATAACTAATCCCTTAACAAAAAATAATGTTCAAAGCCCGTAAATTGTATTTACCTTAATACCTGTTTAAGGAGGAATGAAAATAAACAAATACCAGAAGAACCATTCCAAAATTGTCTAGCTGAAGTCTTCCATCAACAAGCTCTGTCGTTTCTCTTTCCAACTTCACAGTCGACACTCATCTTCCACAGTCGACACTCATTCTCTTAATCAGAATACTAACAAGTTACATATTTTGCAGACAAATAAAATGTCCATGGTGGCTAGCATTCCACTCAAAGTCTTTTGTCCTAGTTTTTCCTTCCTTTCAAGTCTTTCGAAGACTTCAACCAAAAAGATAATCATTTGAAATCCGATAGAATACACAATGATTAAAATCATTTTGAAGTCCGGTGGGAAACAACATCATATCACACGATTTAATCAATTATTAAAATGCTTTTGAGACCATTGAATGCCGACACATCATTAGTTCTCAAGGACTGTTGAAGCCACATAATATCCGTGTCGACAAAAATAATCATACTGATATAATAGCTGTTGTCGGTGAAGCTTAGTCACATGTATATTGTGACTTATCATTTAAAACTGATACAACAATATCATATGCACAAAGAAACCCGATAGGGTTTAGATTACATAAACCATGCAAACCACTTTAATCACCTTTTGATGCCAATTATGCTCACATAATAGTGTCTGCTTTTTTAATATCCAATGATACAATTATAGTACCAAACATATATGCCAAGAAATATACAAATGTACATAACCAACACATTCAAACACAATAAAATGTGATAATCAAGACCAAAAAATGTGGAGTCCTTATGCATCTGAAAAAATGAATGTTTTGTCACCTGAAGCATTGATTGTTTTGGCAAACTGAACCTGCAAATGCTCAATCAGAATATGATCAAATAACCTGTGCCATGATCAATCTGAATACCCTGTACAATGCCTTATCAAAACTGTCAGTCCAACATAATCAAAAGATTGAAAGAATATTATGTAGAGTAAATCAAACAACTGAACCATCATGGATATCTTGAAAGTGAAGTAGCATCAATCTGAAATCTGAAAATGAATAGTCATGACTCTCATGTCCACAAAAGGATTCCACAAAGTATCATTGCCAACATCAAGTGATTTTGACATCAATCATTGCCAACATCAAGAACACAGTCATCATGTAAAACCTGACTTGTAGCACCCTGAAAAATAAACATTGTCAGTACAAATATGCATCAAGAGCCCATCAAAATGATGTAGACAGAGCCAAGGAAATCATGATATAAACTGAACCAAATCATATGCCACCAAGATTAGACCATTCCAACTATAAAAACCGTGTGCATGTATTATCCAAACCAGGGAGTTTTGTCACAGTGTTACTAAGATGTCAATGACACAACACATGTCAGAGATACATATCATTCACAGACAAACTGAGCATGAGCAACTGAATACACCATCTGCATATCACGGGAACCAATCAACCTAACAACCAATGATAGAATGCATCTTGCATCAGTGTTAATGAACCAGTTGCCAAACAACCAATCAGCAACCTCAAAACCAATCTGCACATCATGTAGCTTGTCAATGTCAATCAAAGAACACCATTATAAGAACTAGTTTTGTCATCAAGGACAAACATCAAACATCAAAAAAAACAACTAAGAGTCAACAACCACTTCATGCCAAGAACCACATTTGTGTTGCCCATCTTCACCACATAGAAATCTGCTTTAAACTCAAAATTATTAAGCTTCATGGGCAGATCCGGAATCATTCTATCATAGGTAAGAGTATAACCATCGGCAACCTTCACTCTAATCCCTTCAAACTCTTGAGTTTGAATTCCTCTTTTCTCCACCAATCGTGCATCTATAAAATTATGTGTTGCACCTATATCAAGAACTGAAATAACTCTTTGACCCGCCAAAAGTCCACGTAGTCTGAAAGAGCCTTCTCTTTGCATGCTTGACATGTGAGCTTCCTGTAGCTCAATCTCAACTTCATTTTCAACTTCATTTTTTGATTTTTCTAACTCTGAATCATCATGTACAGCTTGCTGGTCTGAAAAATCAGTCATATCTTCTCCCTCAAAATACCACTCCATGTGCCTATTTTGACCTTTAGGCTTGAGGGGACAATCATGGTTAATATCATACGGGCCCTTGCAATAAAAGCAAAGCTTCTTTCTACGTAAATCATTGATCGTTTCTCAATCCAAAGGAGCTGCAAACTTTTTCTTTTGGTCTGAGTTTTTTGTTTTCCTTGGATCAGATTTGTTATCATTATAAGATGAAGACGGTTTGGAAGGGAACTTACTACAAGGTGCGGTAAGTTCCATGCTATGAGCTTTCCTCATAGCCTCTTGCAAGGTAGGTGGATCGAATTCTTTGATCCATCCTTTCATAAGCTTGAATAGGCCTTCTATGAAGAGTATAACCAATCTCCTCTCTGATATGTGTTGATGTGATTTTCGTGACCGCACCAACAAAGAATAAAGTTGCCAATGGCTACCCTATTCTATCTTGATCAAAGTATCCAGCATGCTAAGATTGCGAGAAAGTTCGTGCGTTCAACTCCAAGGTTCCTTCTAGGTGTTGGATAGCATCAGTTGGCTCGATGTGATTTTGCTGGTATTTCAAGGGGACTTACGCAATTGTTCGACAGCTAACAACAGACAGCAGATTAAGGGCTTCACGTGGTTCGAATGATTCGACAAGTAAGTGCAAGTTTCCTAACACTAACCAAAAATGAACTGAATTTAAATGAGTGCAGGGATAGGATATGCTATAATTCTACTCTAAGGTGCGGGACATGGTGATCAATTCTCAAAGACTTCAACCGAGCTTTGCTTTGCCTCACTTCGGACAGCTTCCACAAAACCGGTGCAATCTTCAGAGGAGTAATCAAAGGTATTCAAATCACAATTCAACATGAAGACACAACAACTTCTTACAAAGTATTCAAATGGAAGACTTTCCTTCCTTTTCAATCTAAGCTAAACTATCAAACTATGCTACCCACTTGAAATATGCTAACCAATTTTTTTGATAATTTAACACAACATAACCAGCAATAGTTGATTGGATTAGCGTTAGCATCAAACTGAAAACTGAACTTGAATTGAAGAACTACTCAACATCAAGAATGTGCACTCAAGATCCCACTGAGGGCGAGGTGCTAACATATGACGGAGTGTTAAAGATTGAAATTATGAAATGATAGGCGGATAACCAGCCATGAGAAACAGTTCCACACTACCACCAAACAGTGGGGGGAAAAGATTACAATAGAAAACAATTCATCCGCTGCGGCGGGCATCCACAGAGCTGTGGGGATTCACCACTATGAGTGGGTATAAGATATTACAATCAATTTAACCACACTGGTGGTAAACCATCCAGGGGACTTATGTGAGAAGATACAGAAAGAAATTGCAGCAATTCAAACTGGAACAGTACTACTATTTACAGTTTGTACAAATGAGAAATAAGCTGCAAATTACATAGGAAATACAATAATCTTCATACACAAGATAAATAGATGTTTTTCAATGATTGTTTAACTCTCTAACAGCTGATAATGAATCAGAAATCAGAACTTCTACAATCTGATACAAAAAACTGTAAACTGGAAATATCAATCTGCAACTATGAGAATCAATGAAATGTTCATAACTCACTCAATTCTCCTCCGAATGACGTGAAATAAGTTGCAAATACTCCCTAGAAGTCTGGCGCCCAAGATGCAATCCAGAAACAGCCACCAAAGTCTCCAGATTATTTGGCACGAATTCCAATGCACCTCTAGATGGTACGGCCTTCACCAAAAATCGATTTTGCAAGTAAAAATTAAATACTTGGAATTAAATTCCAATACTTTGTGGAAAGTGGCGCCTTCAGTCAACAAATGGATGGCCAAAGTACCCAGAACAAAATAAAATTCACTCCAAAAGATATGAACAAAACTCAGCTTCAGCTGTAGCAAAAACCAGGAACTCAAACTGTGAAAATACTCCAAAATTCATTAATCTTTGATGCTCAATCTGCTAGTCTGATGTTGAGAAGCAGCAATGTAGCCAACTAGGTGTTATATTGCAAACACGAAATTGGATGAAAGGCTAGGAGGTAGACATCCTCGAAGCAATATGTCAATTGTCATTTCGACAGCATAACTTTAGCATAATTTTCATGGATGAAATGTTGGAGCAAAAGCCTTCAATAAATAAGAACTCACCAAAACTCTTCAATTGCCTGAGAAGCAGCTCAAAAGACACAAGAGACCTTTCCAATTCCCAAAGACCAGTCAACTTCTCAAGTGGCGTCCCAAAAGCCTCCAAGAAATTCACTTTATTCAATAATATAAAAGTGGCGTCCACTTTTGCTCAAGGAATAAAGTTCTTAATAAAATTAATAAAGCTCTTAATGAAGGCGTACCCTTCATGGCCCCACTTTAAAAACAACTTAATTCATCTCCTTAGGCCAAGGGGGGTGTCAACAGTGAATTAAAACATAATGCCTTCAATTAAATATTTTTCACCAATTAAAGTTTTCTGAAGACCAAACCATAATAACAATAACTGCTCCAACTGCAAAGGACTAAGAGTAGACAACTGCAACTGCCACAACAAGCATTTACTATAAATAGTAAATAACATGAAATGCCACAAAACTCCAAGCCACGAAACCCTAATTTCACCTCATTCCAGTCTACGGGTTCCAGAATAGACTGATGAATTGCAATGCTGATCACTGATGAGAAGGGGACATTACACCACTATTCTATCAATCTCTCTCTATTCCTTCTCTGCTATTCTAATTAGATACAAATGAGGGGGGGATGCCTCCTTTTATAGCAGGCCAAGTCCAATGGACGTTTTAGATTCAATTACAATGAAGGGCTCAGATTGAGCCACATAAACCCTAACCCTAAAAACCGCCACCAAGAAGAGTGGGGAAATAAATGAGCAATTAATGTCCACCATCCTTCTAGAAGATTCCTGTCCATAGATGCGTTTGCATTGTTCTTGTTCTTCTTCTTGACTGCAAAATGAGTTTGATTATCATGGCCTTCGTTTCTTGAACTGATATCGCAAGTACGTTCAGCTATTTGACGATGATCTTCCTCCTTGGTTGTCACTCTTCAACGCTCGAGCCTTCATCTTTTCCTTCATTCTGAAGTTGAAAGATTCTCTTGTCTTGGATTCAATCATTCCTGCTTGCCATTCGCCTAACTGCGTTGGGTGCATATTGGGTCTTTGAGGAGAAATTCCAGCACTTAGCCATTTCTTCCAACATCTCCCTTCATGATTTTATCATCTTGGACTATTTGCTTCATCACTTCAAGTCATCGTGCTTTGGCCCCGACGTTCATCCTGCAAAACAGATAAAGAGAAGAGCATTAGAACACTTAATATATAAACTCTCCTTACATACTTGATCTCCATGTTTTGATCTCCAATGTCTGAGTGATCTCCGGATCTGATAGGGTTCATCACTTTTCCTCCAACAAACTTCTTCCTCAAATTCTTCTTGCCTTAGCCAAATTTCCAACCCATCTTGTACTCTGCTTCCTATGTACCTTGAAGTTGTGCCTTAGAAACTTTTATCCAACTTGACGGCACGTTTAGAGTGTGCTGCTTGATTTCTCTCCGCCTTAGAAAATTTTCTAACTAACATGATACCCCCTTTTTGCCTTAGCCAATTTTCCAGCCCATCTGCCTTAAAAATAATTTATTTCCTCTAGGAAATTTCATCAACCAGGCGCCTGAGGAAAATCTCCATCATAAAGTCTCCGGCAGGGCATGAAGAATTTCAAAATCATCTCCTCGATGAAGATATCCAGTACCCAGAAGAAAATTCCTTTCAGAAAGCATCAAATTCATGTGTCTACGAACGAAGGGGTTCATTTAATTTTTGAATTTTAACCTCAGAAAAATATTTTGCCATCAAATTTATCTTCATTCTTTATCTATGGGCGTATTTTCTTGCTTGGCCTTGAAATTTTTTTTCAATCTCATGAAGCTGGAGTATTCTGACTCATCCTTGCCAATTTTATCTATGTCTTAACAAATTTCATCATCCCTTGTCATGCTTAGGCTTATTTTTCTAGGGGTGGCATAAATTTCAACACTTAGAAATTTTTTTTTAGTCTCATCACCAGCATGGGCGCATATAGGGGGTCAAGGAGAAAATTTTGAATTTTGCTTAAAATATTTCTCTCCATTCATCTTTTTCCAGTCATGGCGCATATAGCATGTCAAGGTGGAATTTTCACTTAGCATACGTCTTAGCTTCATCTTGGACTTGGGCGCATTTGATGCATTAAGGAGGAATTAACGCCTTAGCTTATGTTTTTACTTCACCTTGCACTTGGGCGCATTTTGCATACTGAGGAGGATTTAACTTCCAACGCCTTAGGACTTGTCTTGACTTCACTTCTAACATGGGTGCATTTTGAGGGTCAAGGAGGATTTAACACTTAGCAACTTTTTCTTAACTTCACTTGGGCGCATTTGGCATGTCATAGAGGAATTAACGCCACTTGACAACTTTTACTCCACCCACTTTTACCTTGGGCGCATTTTGGGGGTGGTGAAGGAATAAGCCAACACTTAGAAACTTTTATCCACCTAGCAACTTGGAGATGGGCGCATTTGGGGGTAGGAGCAGGAAGTTTCTAACACTTAGAATATTTTTTCATCACCACCTTGAGATGAGGGCGCATTTGGCATGATGAGTTGGAAGTTTTCATGCCTTAGCTTATTTTTCATCCATCTTCATGAGATGAGGGCGCATTTAGGGGGTCAAGCAGGAACTTTCACTTGCCTTTGATATTTTTCCAAACCTCACTTCATGGTAGAGCGCATTTAGGGGGTCCTGCAGGAATTTTTTCAGACTTAGAATTTTTTCATCACCTCCATTTCTCCTTGAGGGCGCACTTGAGGGTATGAGCAGGAATTTCCAAACCTTAAACTTTTTCCATTCTTCTGTGTTGGCGTAAGAACTAGCACCTCTGGAGTAAAAGTTGATACGCACAGCCTATGTACACTACGCAATGAGTGCTCTTTAAATTAGGAGGGGAAGCTCCCTCATTGTGCTTGACAAAGTATTTGCAAGGAAATAAACTAAACTAAATCCTGTCTTTTTGTTTCAGCTGTAGAGGCACAAGACTTTCTTGAAAGAACTTATACGTTGCAGCTGAGTTTTCTCTGGTTTTGCAGATCTACCAACTACAACTAAACTAATCTATCCAATCTCCTCAAGAAAATCAGAGCATGAGGAAACGGAGCAAGGTTATGACTAACTGACGATAAACGTGTTTAGATTCTCTACTTGAAGGCAAGGTAGCGCAACTATCATCTCAATCTAAACAAGCTTATTGGGCACAAAACAGATTTGAGAATTTACCATGACAATTTTATGAAACCCTATGTGGCATAACACTTGATCATAACAGTAAAGACTCGCAAAACAGCTTTTATCATCAAAATCTTATGAAACCCTATGTGGCATAACACTTGATCATAACAGTAAAGACTCGCAAAACAGCTTTTATCATCAAAATCTTATGAAACCCTGTGTGGCATAACACTTGATCGTAATGACAAAAGATTCACAAAACAGATTTATCTAAACTATGAGAAGATTTACCATGATAATCTTATGAAACCCTATGTGGCATAACACTTGATCAGCATAGTAAAGACTTCACAAAACGTTTTTATCATCACAATCTTAATAAACCCCATATAAGTATAATGCTTAATCAGAATGAGCAAAAGATTCATGTTATTGGATTTATCTAAATCAAGGAAGAATCCACCAATATAATCTCTTTGAAACCCTATGGCATAACAACAATTAATAGCGTAAGACACATGAACAAACAACAAAAGAGCAATATTATTGAGGGGAAGTTGCAGGCGCAGCGATATATTTCTCTCTCAAGAAAAGCAGCCAAAACGAAATAAAAGTTTTATTTATATACACTTTGGCGTGTGGTGGTAACCCCAAATTACCTTGAGTTTCATTACTAAGGCTTTTGCAAAACATGCAAGAAAGCGCTAAAACCCCAATGAAAAACTATAGTTAATCGGAAAGCTACCACCGCTAATCAAACATCTAAATCAATGGCCAAATGCTACGTACGCCCCATGAAAGCAAAGCCAACGCTACCACCTTTCAGCTAACTGGAAACCCTAACCCCACCGTGTTGATAATTCCAAGGATGAGATAAGCATAGTATTAAGTCGCAGTGAATCAAGATCGAAGTCAAGTTAATCACGCCAGGACTCAACCTCGAATTAATCGGCAGGGTTCCAAATCGCGTATCACCCATGTCACCGCCCAGCACTCGAACACCAAGAACTCATCGACTTCTCTCACATCCGGCACTTTGCTTCTAAAATAACAACATTAGTTCTCTCGCTACTTTCTCAATTGTGTGTATGCTATCTTACACCCCAACATTTTCTAAAAACGCTGCAATTCACCAAATATTCTCTTAATTTAGGCTTAGGTTCACCTTCGCTGTCATCAATCAGCTTCTCGAACCGCTTGTACTTGTCCAATCTGGATATCACGTGCCATCTTGAAGAAGATAACAATGACAGGGGAATGGAACTTCTAACAAATCTAAACCGCTTCTACAAGCGAGCAATCTAACCACATCATCCTTGAGTGAAAACAACTTGGAAGAAATCTTCTCACATATTTCTGTTCTGAGAAGGTGCTGCTCTTTCCAAGTGAAAACTTTATCTTGATCTTCGACCATCTCCAAGGCATCGTATGCAACTGACAACTGAGATACGAGAACACGATCCTTTGCCAAACTCTCTGCAACTGCAATCTCAAGTGACTAAACACCCTGACGAAGCTTATGTCCATCACTTCTCAACTGATACATATCTGCAAGAAGACACCGACAGCAGCTACTAAACTGTCAATCCAGTTGTCCAAAAGTCTGCCATGACTGACTAACTGATCCAATTTTCGTTGTTCTACAGTGTACTCTGAGGAAGAACAGGTGCTCTATTCGGATTCCCGTGAACAAGATCAGAAATGTACTGACGAAGTTGACTATTTTCAGCCTTAAGTAAAGCTTTATCTTCTCCATCCTTTGTAATACGCTCCTCAAGATTATTAGTGACAATCTTAAGAAGAGTCACGTCTGTCTCTCTAGTGGTCCTGCCAAGATTTGCCTTAGTAAATGTAAAGTCACCCACTTCGACCTCATCTAAGCTTTTACCCTCTGGAGGAATGCCAACTTCCATCACAATCTCTGATTCTGGAGTCTTTTCAATATGTACCTGTTTCTTTATCTTCTTGTTTGACCTTTTCTGATAAGGCTCACCAAACTCAGATAAATCAAGATTGTATGACGGTTCACGCCTCTGTCTCCCTAAAGATTTCTCGAGCCAACCAGACTAAACAATATTTTCAATCCGAGGAGAGACTGTCCCTGATGTATCAACCTGTGGTGGTTTAGGTGTCTCCGATCCTGTTTGAGCTAGTGTCTCAGGCTTAGAATCTATGTCAATAGGTTGTACGTGAGGAGAACTAGGAGGTGAAACATGAGGCTCAGTCTGAATAACTGTCTCTATCGGAACCTCAGGAACATTCTCAACCTGTTTCTGCTTCCTCTTACGAGTAGCTCTCTTCCCCGTGTTTCCACTGAGTTTAACCCCTTCAGGAGGTATTATAATGGCTTTGACTCTGGGTCTTGCTCTAGAAGTAGAAGGCAACGAAGAGAAATCGTTTGACGGCTCTACTACAGGAACTGACTTTCGCGTTCGTTTACTCTCCAAGAATAACTTGCTAGTCTTGATAACTGATCTGGAAACCTCTTGAATAGAAATATTCTCCTTGGCGTACCAATCAGGTGAGCGAAGTGGCTGTCGAGCAACTTGATCTTTGACATATGAATTAAGAAGAACCTCTCCATCATCATCCGACAAAACATCAACATCTTCTGACAGGTAATCAGAGAGCTGTCCAATAGTGAGTTTGCAATAGTGACGACGACGAACCTCGAACTCATCTTCACAGTTAGCCCAGAAATCTTAAAGTGCTGACTTGTGTGCAATCCCTCGCTCTAACCGATCTGCATAATGACCGAGAGGATCATAGGAACGCCGTTCAGTGTAAGTCTTGAGTTTGAACCTCTCTATCTCAGTAGACATCAACCTGGCATCTGTCGCCGCATTGCATGTGTAAATTCCCAATGTGAATGGAAAATTAGCAGCAGTCTTATGACGACTACGAAGAAAGAAGTGAACATGTTGCATTTGTCTGAGGAACTCCATGAAAATGAGCTTGTCTGACGGATATCTTGGCAACATCAGGGGCTCTCCAACATACCCATAAACACGAAGGTATGTGAAAGTAGGAAACTGTATGAACCAATCTGCCCAAGTCTCCATCGCTGATTTGGCCTCGGCTGAAATACGAATGTGCATTTCATCATCAAGATCTCTCACGGTTCTCATGGAAAAGTGATCATTGATTGCTCGGAAGTCCTGCTCGGATTGAGAAAACTCCAACTGAGAATAATACTCATGAACACGCTGAACACCGAGAGTACCATTGGTTTTTAGAAGTCTGTAGCTACCTTGAAATGCGACAAAGTACACCAAGTAGGATATCATATGAAACTCATGATATTTGAGAAAATTAGTAATTTGCTGATGTAAGCAATCACTAATCAGCATAGCCCAGTCAAAACGTTCTATACCATCAAGAATTCTGGTAATCAAGTAAAACATCCATGGACGGAAAGTACTAGCATCTGATTGACCGGTAACTCGGTTGAGTAAAGTTATCAAAACAACAGCTTCCTCTTTGAATTCTCCACGACCAACCTTCTTAGGCAAGTTAGTTTTCTGCACTGTCAACCATTTCTAAGCAACCTTTCTCTGTGAACGTTGTGGATCAGCATCCTATATCTTCTCACAAGCTTCAAGAACCACAGTAAAGTTATCCGAGCGAGGAGGAATAGCAAAACATTTCTCCATGTCCTTCGGTTTGAGAATGCAAACAACTCTGCCATCTGCTGATCTGATTTGATGTGAAGACGAATCATAATGCTTGATACAAGCAAGAACGAACTCGAGATCAAAGATAGTAACAGGAATGGATGCCGCTGCCAGCAACCCTGAACGTTCAAGATTCTTCAACGAGTTGCTGCTAACACCCTCCAAACTGCTCAGATTAACCACTGGATAAACATGATTCAGGTCTGTATATGAAGTTTTGATGAAATTGTGTGTAAGGGCTGATTTCACCTTGTAATCAATAAGATTGAACTGCATTTTGAAAATGATGACTTTTGACTGTAAAGTCGAATATATTTGGAGAACTTTCTGAAAACCTCTGGACAAAGCTAAAAATAGCCTCTGACGAAAAAAAATTTCGAAGTTTTTCTGGAACATGGGTTTTGTGCACAACTAAATTCTGAACAAACCCAGATAACTGGATTCTCGAAAAAATGTGTTTCAAGCCCACATGCAAAGAAATTCTCGGAAAAAAGCACAGAGCTTCAGAACGAAGACTAGGGGCGATTTTCTCGAAAAAATCTAAGACGTTGGTTTTGCTGTATATGCTGAAATATGCGAACCCAGATGATCAGATTCTGAGAAAGTGTTGAGTTTCTTTGACATGCGAAGAAAGTACCTAAGGTGAGAAATAGAAGAAATAAGACAAAAGATAGAAAGTTTTGCTTGTCTGCTTCTGAAAAATCTGCAAATCTCTTCTCTGGAATTTGATAAAACCTGCATGCAAAGTGGAAATAAAGTCTAGAATCGCCTTCCTCTGAACAATCTGAACTCGTTGCTTCGAAGAACGCTGAAATCGGACACCTGTATCACCTTTAGCTTGCTGGTCGCTCAAAAAGAATATAAGCTTCAGAGCAAAAGATGATAAAATAATGGACGCCATGGCTGAAATATATAGAACTTCATCATTGAAATTCGCATTAAGCAAGGAATGCATGAAAAATGCACTTGGCTTCTAATTGGACCCCATTTCTAGTTAACTAAAACTTGAATATGCTAAATAAAGAGCCATGCATTAGGGTTCGCCCTTCAACACTTCAGTTAACCACTCTATACGAGTTTGACTTCAGTTAATCATCTTCATTGAGTTCGCCATCCTTCACACTTGCTTTGGATTCACCAAATTTGACCTAAAGCGACCCTTTTGATAACTTCAGTTAGCAATCTTGATTGAGATGAGGAATTCGCCATCTTCATGCAATAAACAATCTAAAAATAGCGACCCTTTTGGAACTTCAGTTGGCCTTCAAGAATGCGCCAACTTCACATGCTTTAATCAATAAAATCTAAATATAGCAACCCTTTTGGAACTAAAGTTGCCATTCCTTGAAAAGTGCGTATCTTCACCAATTCATGCTTCACTATTCAAACCTAAATATGGCGACCCTTTTGGAACTAAAGTTAACAACTTCATGCGCCATACTTCACTAAAATATGCTTCATCATTCAATTCGTCCCTCTTGAACTCCAGTTGACATTTAATGAAGCGCCATCTTCACTAAAAACTTCACAACTGCAACCAAATTCGCCATGCATGTGGACTTTAGTTGACATTCAGTGATAATCTTCAGTTAAGTGGACATGCAATCAAGTTAACTCGACATGCAAGATAGTTAACTGAACATGCAAACTAGTTAATTCGACATGCTAACTGAAAGATCACTCATAATGCCAATATACGAACTGAAGATGACAACCCAAAAATCGTTTAGTCCAACTGCAGTCAGAACTCCAATTAAGGCGTCCATTCAACTCACTTTCGAAAATTCAACTTTGAACTCTCAAGCGAATTCCAGACTTGGCCAAATATCATGAAAATTTAAGCTAAAACCTCTGCCGGGACCTCTGTTCATCCTCTGACACTGGTTGACTGACTTCTCTGATTGACTGGCTGACAGGTGCATCGCGAAGCTAAGCAAAAATTGATCAAAAGATATCTTGAGAGTGCACGTCATAATACTGACATTTGAAGGCTCAAAAATCCAAGCGCCTTTTGCAAAAGCTGCGCTTTTTCTCAGACTTAGTCAAATTTTGACTTCTGCATTTCGTACGAAGGGAAAAATAAATCCTTCATAACTTTCATTTTCTTAACTTTCAGGACTGGAACTCAGGTTCACTGCGTAGCTGACATCATTCTGCATAACAACTGCAAAGGTACATTTCCCAAGAAAACGTCTGAGGGGTGAAAAACAAGGGCGCCTTTTTGAAAAGCTGCTCTTTTTTCACCTGCATTTCTAGCTATATTTCTAAACGATAAAAATAATATAAAAACTCGAACAAGAAGTCGCTAAGACATCTTCAACTGCTAAACAGTAACGAAAGCTGAGTAACACTCTTATTACTGAATATTTAAAATCATCGAAGAAAGACATTAAAGGCTCGAAAAGTTTAGGCGCCTTTTTCCAAAATGTGCTCTTGTTTTTCCCTGATATTTTACCTCCAGACGGACCTACATTATCCTCAAAGTTCCGTGCACTTCAGCAACTCAGATTCACCCACCGACGGATGCGCCGCCAAGTCTCGAATAAATGTGAGATAAAACATCTTGGGTGGCATTTGAACAAACCTACGTCGCACCTCAAAAGATGGGCGCTCAAAAGTCGCGCTTTACCAGCAGCACCGCCATCTCAAGCTTTGGCGTACTGTATCTTTTGTAACTGGAACAAAACAGGTCCGTTTGACAAGCTTGATAGTTCACTGCGAAGCTGACGTGATACCGGACAAATGTCTGCTGGAG
The DNA here is from genome assembly GCA_007258455.2 of Sequoia sempervirens. Lineage (NCBI taxonomy): Eukaryota > Viridiplantae > Streptophyta > Pinopsida > Cupressales > Cupressaceae > Sequoia > Sequoia sempervirens. The sequence goes on along the minus strand of VDFB02270651.1, from coordinate 381,942,786 downwards.
GTGACAAACCCTAAAAACAGGATCTAAGCCCCTAAAAGATAGGGCGCCCATTTGAGAATGTGCTTCCTTCTCCAGAGAGAAAATTTTGATGTTTTTCGTTCAAATTTTCATTTTCCTTAAATCTCTGAACAGACCGACATGACATCACACTCAATCTATATTTAAAGCCTCAAAACCACCTTCTCGACATCACTTTAACAAGATTAAGACTCAATTACAAATGCCTTAGTATTAAAAATTTTGTTTTGGGGTACAAAGATTCTGGGCCATCTTGGTGTATTTGAGAGGGCTAGTTGAATTTTCTCATACTTAGAAAATTTTGGCTTGCTCATTCCCTCTGCTACTATATTGAGTAAGTTTTGCTCTCTTCTAAAGCTTTCTGATTGATTTGAAATTTACACCATAGGATCCTCATGATCTAGTTGATCTGTTCACATTGCCATCTTGTGTCGACCTGCTATTTATAGCTTGTTTATGGAGGTGATTTACTATTTATAGTAATTGCTTGATTTCATGACCTCCACAACTCCGTTTGACTTGAAATTTGAATGACATGATCCTCATGGGATGACTTGCCTGTTCACACTGGTGCCTGCTACTGACTTACTATTTATAGCCTGTTTCAGAAGTGGCTTACTATAAATAGTAAGTGCTCCAATTGCCTTCAAATTTTACCAGTGGATAGCTTGAAAGATACTAATCGCAATGGGATACACCGGTTTTTGAAATTCTTGCATTTTACCCCTCATTTTGGGTCTCGAAGCTGGAAACCCTAATTTGACTTGCATGTTGCTCAAACGATCTCCGTTTGACCCCGTTTTTGTTGCATGTCGATGTTTAGGACACTTCAAAGTGCTTAGGGGTTGCCGGGGCCGCCAAAGGATCCTCATGAAGCCTTGAAAAACCCATAAGGAATAACCTGACATGCACTGAAAAGTCCTACATGTAAACCCTAAAAATAGTCTCTAAAGACAGCTCTTGAAAAAGTCCTGATCTTGGTTTTGTTGTTATACCACTGCGAAGCTTTCGAAAAACCCACAAGGAATGTCCAGACATGCGAAGAAAATTTCAACATGCAAACGCTAAAAATAGCCTCCGAAGGGTGAGTGTTGAAAATCATCATCTCATCTTGCATGTTATATCACTGCGTAGGTCTCAGAAAACCCAAAAACATTCTCTAGACATGCATTGAAAACCTTCGCATGTAAACCCTAAAAATAGCCTCTGAAGGCTGAATACCCGCTAAAAATAGAAAGTTGTCAGTTTCAGCTCAAAATTTGCAGGTGAGCAGTTTGACGTGTCCTAGATGCAGTGTAGCAGTTAGAATTTCAAAAGGTGCTGAGAAAACGTCCCAAATTAGGCACTTACTAAAAATAGTAAGTTGTCAGAATCCAATGAAATTTTGCTGGGAACCTGTTGGAAGCATACTGACTGTATTGCCAAACTCAGATTTCAACTTATTCACACCATTTGACTTCAAACTGGCTGGAAGACTCAAAACCCTAATTCTCAGACTTAGCCAAAATTTCACATTTAAGCTCACAGACGAGCACATCCCCGTGAAGGCAGATAGCAGAAAGAAACAGAAAGAGAGAGAGAGAGAGAAAACCAAAGCCAAAAGATGAGGAACGGAGCAAAAATTAGGGGGTCCCCATTTGCAATGGGTGATGTGTGAAAAGGTCACAACATCTGGCATCCCCATGGGAAAGTGTTGAAAAACAGTTTAAGAATTGAACCTTAGCTAGTCTTTGTCGAACCATCATACAAAAAGGATACTTAGTCAAAAGAGGAGAAGAATCCGATAATGAATCAAAACACCTTCATCCAAGATCCTCTGAGTGTGTGCATATTCATTCCATCTCTAAACCCTCTTGACCTCCAGAATCATCCATGACAAGTTATATAGATATCTTAACTTCAAAAGCATCCTGAACATTCTCTCGTTGCCAGTCAGGCGTCCATAGCCCCGACGAGGTTGTCGCTACAATTCTCATGAATATCGCTCCACTGCCAGCCAAGCGTCCATAGCCCCGGTAAGTGGATAGAATGCTTTGATCCATCCTTTCATAGGCTTGAATAGGCCTTCTATGAAGAGTATAACCAATCTCCTCTCTGATATTCCCATTACCATGACTGAAAGCTTCTGAAACTCTCCAATGTAGGATTCTAAACTACCCAACTGCTTTAGCTGAGCGAGATCTCTAAAGTATAACTCTGGATCCCGTTTGTTCAATCTCTCAACCAACCTATCTATGAATTTCTGATAAGTTGTGATCCTGTCATGTTGTAGTGTAACCATGCCAGGGTGCCACCAGTCATGGGCTACGCCATCCAAGTGTAGAGTTGCAAACTTTATGGCATCCTCTTTTGCCATAGGACTTAGGTTTAGGAATGTATCCAGCTTGCTAACGCAAGCTCTAGCTCTGACTCTGCCACTGTCATCAAAGGTGGTGAGAGTGAGCTTACTTGTAGCTTACTTGAGATCATTGTTCCTGTGCCAAGGTCTCCTATCTGTCCTATTCCTGTTACTCTCCTTTTTGTGTTAGAAACCTGTCAAAGTTAAGGTGATCCTTAACTCTTTGTGGCAAGGCATCCCACTCATCATGTAGAGTCATAATATTGTCTCCAAATATCACATTACCTTCATCTTCATCCTCGTTACCCTCTTCTGGCTCATTTGTGGAAAAGTTAGGGCGAGTAGGCCTTTCATAGGTACGTGTAGGAGTAACTCTGGGACGTGGAACTCCATGGATACTACCTCCCTCATCCTGACCCCGATTTAGGCGCCTTGGAATAGATAGTTGTTGTACTACTGTAGTAAGTTGTTGTAGGACGTTAGCAACCTGTTCTTGTCTTGTAGCCAGACCTCTCAGAATATCTCTGGCTTCCAAATCTTCATTATGAGCATTGTTTCTGGGTGGTTCATTTTCTTCTCTGTCACGCATGTTATCAAATGGTATATCTTCAAATTGATTTCCAAATGGTCTATTCTCAAACAGGAATTGGTTTCTCTGCAACCCTGGTCTCCTACGTGAGTAAAACCTGTGTGGCCCAAACTGATTATGATGCATATGAACGTTTAACCCTCCAGGCTGGCAAGATTAAAAGCTCTGATACCACTGTGATGA
>VDFB02270651.1:381890634-381939558 GCA_007258455.2 Sequoia sempervirens | reverse complement strand
CTTGATCAATCTGATCGATAAGTCGTTTAATCCTATCAAAATTATTTTCAATCATTTCCGGGAAGGTCCTATTTTCGGAGGTTTCCCTGAAAATAGGGCGTAAAACCCTAATTTTCAAGTTTTCAGAATTTTGCACGTGTTCCTTGATAGAAACCCACAAAGACCCTGTGTTTGGTTCGACCTAAAACAGACTTTTGACAGCATTTTTACATGATTTAGCTCAATTTAAGCAGAATGCCAAAAATGTATTTTGGGTACAACACCCTAAAAAGTGCTGCGACAGGCAGAGTATGTAGTGATTTAACCCAGCAAGAACCCAAAACTCGCTAACAACTCCTCCAAACTATCTTCATGGCATGAATGACTCTTTTATACACCCCAACATGCACTCTTATCACTCTATCGCCCATAGGAAGCTACAGGTCTGATATCATGAGCTACCAAACATGAACGGACAGGTCTGCAACTTACTGAAATCAGCTCCACCAGCCTGTTATAATAGGAAATCAAGATTGTAGGTCCACTATATTGACTGCAAAGGTCATGGCAGCCATGAAAATCTTTGGGAATCACCTCAATACAGGAACAAGACACCTTCCAAAGGCTCAGATTAAAACCAAACTCACACAGCAAGCTTCTAGCAGCCTTCAATCACTCAGGGAGGTCAAAGAATAGTCCCGTCATAGGTTTCAGTCATTCGTGGGACTGTATGTGACCCCTTGTGGCATCAACCCCACTCCAAATCACCTCCAAGCTGTTATCAAATAACCCTACTAACAGGCATAACCTCTGTAATTCTTAAAAAACACGCACAGCAGGTCTGATTACCACTTTTCATATGCCTAGGTCTGATATTTACCTTCCATACATCCAAACTGCACCTCATAACTGTCATCAAACCTCAACAATAATAAAGCATTGTCTAAACAACCTCACTCAGAGCATAAAATGGAAAGGAAAGACTGCAGATTGGTTTCAGATTTGCACAGTTCTGGAAAACTAAGTGTTAGAGACAAGGGCAACTAGAAATAAGTGCCCAGAACTCCCTCCAAAGTGAAGAAAGCTAGTTATAAACACCTGCAACTGATGGACAAGACCTGCAGGCTCTTGCAAATCACTATCAAACCACTTCAAAAACCTCTAAAATTCATTACCAAACACTCCCAAAAATATGCATTCAAATATATTGAATATTTTAATTTTTTTGAAACCCTAGAAACCAAAAGCTCCATGAAATACCAAGGTGATTCCTGCGTGAAATCACTCTACCAGCTAGGGAGGATATTTCACCACCGAAACTAGTGATTTGATGAGGGTTTTTGTCCTTGATCAATCCTCGGAAGAACTTCTTTGTTCACTCCAGCAACATATTGTTATGTGTGCAAACTTGAATAATGCAAATGAGAGCCCCAGACCTCCTTTTATAGCTTTTTCACCACTTTTTCGAAAAAGTGCTTTTTGCTATTTGTTGTTTTTCAAAAAACATGCCTTTTTGCCTTTTCCCAAAAAAAAAATGTTTTCTAAAAATAACTCTAAGTCCCCTTTTCCCCTACGCATCCAACATGGGGAAATAACCTTTTTCACTTTATAATATTTAACACTAAAGTAATATGAAAACGTTACTTTATAACTTTAGTGTAAATACCAAAATAATTTCAACCATCTCACAAAAAGCACCCACGACGCATGCAAAACAGAAACTTGTGGCACCAAAAAGCTATTGATGACAAGGGAAGATGCTAGATGCCAAACGGGCACTTACTAAAAATAGTCATGTTCTCCAAGAAATGTGGAGAACCACCCAGATGGCCAAAAATGCAAAAAAAAACATCACCACCATCTTGAGGGCAAATAGAACACCAACACACCACTGGACGCAAAGAAAACCGACCAAAGAGCTCTCCAACAACCTTGGAGTCCCCAAACCACCTCCAATTAGCCACAACAACTCTAGAATAGGCTGACTGATACAATAGTTGACTAGGCTTGAGAAAGGGACATTATAGGTTTGCATTAGGACTTACCCACACACAATGTTACAAGTGATATTGATCTTTTAGCAGGTGTTGAACAAGTTGAGGTAAATAAAAGTGATAGAGAGTGTGGAGAACAAAGTTCTAGGGAAATTTTGAATGATGTTGCTAGAGGGCAGTGTGCTGTGATGTCCCCTTCCTAGTCAGCGCAGCTGGATTTGAGGTTAGCCTATCATTCTGGTCCTCGTAGGCTGACAGTGGTGTGTAGAGGATCATTTGAGACAATTACTCGGTGTTCAAGAGCATTATTCTCTCAGTTGATTCAGGTTGGGCCTTCGCAGAATCTTTTAGAGAGACTTTTCAGTTACTTACTATTTATAGTAAGTCAGGCAGGCAGAACTTGCTATTTTGGGCAAGGCACCCGGTTTAGCTAGTTAGCTCAGAGTTGACCCAGTTTGTCAGTTTGATGGTTAGATGGGAAACAATGGAGCATTTAATGATTATTAAATAATTGATATTTTGACTTTATGTTATAAAGTCACTTTATTAATATATTTAAATATTAATGATTAATGGCATATTATAAAGTATTTTAATACTTTATAATAAAGTGAAATATTTATTATAATAAATAATTATTTATTCATTAAAGTGGGACGCCATTTATTAATATTTTCCTAAGTTAAGAAAATGGCGAATTTAATCATTTAATTAAGAAAAGGGCGAATTTAATCATTTAATTAAATGATTATTAAAAAGAGGCTTGGGTCGAATTTTTGAAAGGGGTTTATATATTCACTGCCAAGACAAATCGAACTATTATGTTATGATTATTCAATTTGTCTTATTCTCGCTTTGAGCATTGGAGTTTGCGAACCTAGGGTTTCAGCAGACATTGATTTTGGAGAACGTTCCCTCTTCAAGATCTGCCATACTGAGACTGTGAAATAGCAGTTAAAGATTGTCAAACTTGGTGACTTCGTACAGAGGTTGCAGTTGAGCTTATTGATTCGATTTAGGAAGGATTTGCAGAGATTTCTCATCAGTTAATGGTAGCGACTTATCAAAGGTCATTTCACAGAGATCTGGGACTTCATACTTGAGGCCGTACCATATTTAATGCTGCTGCTGAGCCGTACTTTTCTGTACCACCAAGGCTGTACTTTTCTTCACAGGAGAATACGCCATCCTTTCTCAGCTTCTTTTTATGGGATCTTGTGCGCCTAGGGTATTTGGGATCTTCAGCATCGATTCCAGGGTCTGAGGATTGATTATTTCATTCAACCGTACCATTCTGCATCTGTTTCAGGCGGCTGCAAGTATTCAGGTTCCTTTTTAAATAAAAATATTGTTTTACCCTTCTATGATCGATTTGATTTATTATATGAATTCTGGAAGTCAATAAATGTATGCACCTTCATCTTCTGAGCAATATTGATGCATATTTATTGTCATTTAATTTATTATGAATTTTTAGAGGATTTTAGAGCAAAATCGCAATTTATTGTTTATTGCAAAAAACCCATAAAAAGGTCAAAAAAACACAAAACAAACAAAAATCAGCATTCGTAGTCAGAAGTTTGGGTTGAGAGACACCTGGTCTCTTACAGTGGTATCAGAGCACAGTTTTCCTGCCATCCTGTGCTTTTTCAGTATACAGAGTGCTTTTTGGTTGCTTTTTCATGAGTAGAGACATCATTCATTATACTAAGGGTATAGGAACAGGCAGAGTTAAGGATTGGATAGGTCCACCTATTCCTGAAGGTGAGACAGTATCAGGAGTATTGGGTATTCACAAATCTAGCTCCAACAGCAGTGAGAACAGTGTCACAACACTGATGGCAAACCGTGAGATTCTTGAAGAGACACTTAGGGATTCAGGGAAAGCGCATGCAAAGGGTGATATTACTGAAGAGGAGTTTAGACGCAGGCACGATAATATGATGGACATGATGTCCCAGTTGATGGGCACTATTAGACAGTATACTCCATCCCAGCCGCACTATATCCAAATCGGACAGTCGAGCAGGACTGTAGGCATGGACCAACCTTTAGCATCAGCACCACGATAGCCATCACCGATCTATCATGAGCGTAGGCCTGGACAACCTACATTCATATCTAGAGAAACCCCACCTTCGACTCCAAAGGCAGAGCAGCAGGGGCATCATCAGGAGTTTCAGCCACACAATGGCATGTTAGTAGCGGATGTGACTAGATTTCATGGTGAGTACCTATCATTAGCACCTGAGATCCAGCAAGCATTGTCTTTTCATGACTTTATGGATGTTCATAAACCTAGAGGGGGAGGTAGATTTGACCGCAGAGCTCCTCAGCACCAACAGCCACAGCCACAGGTGAACAGGGATTTACAGTATGCAGTTAGCAAAATCACCTTGCCATACTTTGACGGTTCCGATAAGACGTCAGCGAGGTCTTGGGTCCAGAAGTTGGACAATTATCTATCACTGAGACCTATGCAGGAGGACGAGGCCATTAAGTTTGCTACTTTGCATCTTGATGGGTTGGCGCATGATTGGTGGCATCATGGCATGTACACACTTGGCCATCATGCAGTCACTACGTACCAGGAGTTCACCAGCAGGCTCATAGAGCATTTTGACAGGAAAGATCCAAAACTCTACTTTAGAGAGCTAGCTCAGCTCAGACAGACAGGTAGTTTGGATGCTTATGTCAGTGAGTTTCAGAAGGTTGCAGCCATGGTGACAGGCATTTAAGAACGGAGACTTGTCATTCTCTTCGTCGAGGGTTTGATGGAGCCTATGAGAGGTTGGGTCAAGGCATTTGATCCTCCTACTCTTCAGGAGGCCATGAGGAAGGCACGTAACATGGAGCTTGCAGCACCTCGCAGCAAGTTCACTTCAGGCTCGACACCATACACGAGGCCTAATAGGTCTTTTGACAGGAATAGGCCCTTTGACATAAGGAGGGATCCACCCGATCCTAAGAGACAAAATGCACCACCCTTTGACAGAGAAATACTAAATGATCTACGCAAGAAAAAATTGTGTTTCTGGTGCAAGGCGCCCTATGATGAAAAACATGTATGCCCTCTTCGTCCCAAGGTTAAAAACAATCAGATGGAATGGTTTTATGAGGGGGAAGAGCAATCTGATCTGTCAGACCAGCAAGCTGATTCTGAGCATTCAGATGATGACAGGTCCGAAAATGAGGGTGAAAACGAAGGAGGAAGGAAGCTACAGGAGGCACATTTGACTAGCCTTCAGAGAGATGGGTCGTTTAGACTCCGCGGGCTCCTGGCAAGTCAGAAGGTAATCACTCTACTCGACATTGGTGCCACTCATAATTTCATTGATGCATGGTTGGTAGAGAAATGTGGTATACAGACAGAAGAGTTTGAGGGTATCCGAGTCAAGGTGGCTGATGGGTACACCCTCAAATGTGACCGAAAGATTACTGATCTTCCGATGCGGTTGAACAACTACGAGTTCAAGATTGAATTCTATGTTGTTAATATGGGAGATACTGATGTGGTGTTAGGGATGGCATGGCTTCACGATTTGGGTGAGTTCACACTCAATCTACGAGACATGGAGATGAAGTTCAAGGTTAATGGGAGACCTCATGTCATCAGAGCCATTAGAGACAGTAATCTGAGGATGGTTTCGTAAAGGCGAATGGAGAGACTCATACATCATGATATGGTTGACTGGGCTGCAGAGTGTATGTTAATGCCAGTACAGCAGGAGCAGCAGAAGGGTGAGTACCATCCAAACATTTAGATACTGAGGACTAAACACTCCAAAGTATTTAGCGACATTCCACCTGGTAGACCTCCAGATAGAGGCACTAAGCATATTATTGAGTTGGAGGAGGGCGCAAAGCCCATTATGATTACACCCTACAGGCACCCGAAACGACTCAAGGATGAGATAGAGAAGACCATCAATGAGTTATTGGCTATGGGACACATTAGACCTAGCAAGTCACCTTTTGCGTCATCGGTTGTATTGGTGAAGAAGGATGGATCACTTCGGATGTGCATAGACTACTGCCAGCTCAATAAGAGGACAATCAAGAACAGATACTCGATACCACGCATCGATGAGTTGATTGATGAGTTGCACGGTGCTATCTTCTTTACGAAGATTGATTTGAGATCCGGGTACCACCAGATTCAGATGAGGGGGCAGGACATTGAGAAAACCGCTTTCAGGTGCCATTGCGGTCACTTCGAGTTCTTGGTTATGCCTTTCGGCTTAACCAATGCACCTGCCACCTTTCAGGCTACCATGAATAGGGTTTTCAGTTCTCAGCTACGGAGATTTGTATTGGTCTTCTTCGACGACATTCTGGTGTACAGCAGGTCATGGGAGGAGCATTTAGCTCACTTGGACACAGTTTTGGGGATCTTGGCTAAGGAGTCCTTTTATGCCAAGGAATCCAAGTGTGAGCTAGGCATGGAGGAGTTGTTGTATCTGGGGCACATCATCAGTGCCAAGGGAGTGAGTATGGACCCTAAAAAGGTCTGAGCTATAGTTGAGTGGCCAGTACCTGAGAACCTTATGCAGCTCAGAGGCTACATTGGGTTGTGTGCTTTTTACAGGAGATTTGTTAGTGGGTTCTCACGTCACGCCGCACCCCTTACTGATTTGACAAAGCAAGGGGCTTTTACTTGGTCACCACAGGCGCAGGAGTGTTTTGACAGGTTTAAGGTGATCATGACTTCGTGTCCAGTGCTAGCATTACCTAACTTTACGAAGTCATTTGATTTATTTTGCGATGCTTTAGGAGAAGGCATTGGTGCTGTTTTGATGCAGGAGAGACACCCTATTGCTTTTGAGAGCAGGAAGCTAAGGGGTCCTGAGAGGTTTTACAACATTTACGACAAGGAAATCTTAGCCATTATGCATGCTTTGGCTAAGTTCAGGCAATACTTGGTAGGCAGCAAGTTCAGTGTGCGTACAAATCACAATAGCCTGAAACACTTCCTTGGACAGCGAGACCTAAATGAGAGGCAGCAAAAATGGGTCAGCAAACTGCAATCATATGATTTTGATATTACTTTCATTAAGGGGAAGCAAAATGTTGTAGCTGACGCCTTGTCTCGCAGACCTCAGTTGAACGCTATGGCATAGATCTCCAAGGATTGGAGGCATCGGATTGTTACTGAGTATGCTAAGAACCCATGGGCTTCTAGCATTATTGATGGGACAGAGCAGGATAGTAGGTACACCATTGTAGATGACTTGATCATTTACAAGGGGTGGATTTTTCTGGTTCCTGGTTCTGAGTTGAGGGATACAGTTTTGAGAGCCTTTCATGATCTTCCTATGGCAGGCCATCCAGGGTACTACAAAACGTATAAGCTGGTTTGGGAACGGTTTACTTGGAAAGGGCTGAAAACTGATGTTCTACAGTATGTTCGAGAGTGTTCTGTTTGCCAGCAGAACAAGCAGGAACACACATCCTGCTGGATTGCTCCAGCCACTTCCGATACTTGACAGGAAGTGGGAGTGTTTATCGATGGACTTTATCATGGGTTTGCCAAAAGCCCAAGGTAAAGATTGCATTTACGTAGTGGTTGATCGGTTGACCAAATATGCACACTTCTTCCCGATTACTACTACATTCACAGCATCGCAAACTGCAGAGCTCTTCTTCAGAGAGGTATTCCGGTTACATGGGTTGCCTCAAATGATAGTCAGTGATAGAGACAGTCGGTTCATGAGCAACTTTTGGCAGGAGTTGTTCAAGCTCTGTGAGACCGAACTGACACCAAGTACCAGCTACCATCTGTAGACAAATAGACAGACGGAAATTGTCAATAAGTGGGTGGAAGGTTACTTGCGCAATTACATAGCTGGACAGCAGAGAGCTTGGGTGAGGTGGATATACCTCTGTGAGTATTGTTATAACTCTACTCACCACATGACGATACAGATGACACCCTTCATGGCATTGTATGGGTATGACGCGCCCAACCTTTTGGATTTGATATTGAGTGATAGCAGAGTGCCGAGTGCAAGAGATATGATGCAGAGTCAGCAGGACATTTTGAGGTCTCTCAGAGACAATATCCAGCAGGCACAGAATCAACAAAAGCAGTATGCTGATCAGAAGAGGGTTGAGTTTTCCTTTGTAGTGGGTGATATGGTGTATCTTATGTTGCAGCCGTATCGTTAGTCTACTCTGCAGAAGAGTGGGGCGGAGAAGTTGAAACCTCGTTACTATGGTCCATTCCGTGTTATCAGACGAGTGGGCGAGGTTGCATATGAGTTAGACTTACCAGCAGATAGCAAGGTTCACAACGTGTTTCACGTTTCTGGCCTGAAGAAGGCATTGGGTCAGCATGTGATACCCTCTCCAGTTCTGCCACCCCTTGATGATGAAGGGAAATTAATACTAGTACCTGAGGCCATCCTTGAGATGAGAGAGAGACATCTTCGGAGGCGGGTGATCAGGGAATATCTGATCAAGTGGAGAGATTTGCCAGTTGAGGATGCTACATGGGAGTCCGAGGAGATTTTACAGCATCCAGAGTTGAGTTTGCTTGAGGACAAGCAATTTCAGGGAGGGCGGACTATGATGTCCCCTTCCTAGTCAGCACAGCTGGATTTGAGGTTAGCCTATCATTTTGGTCCTCGTAGGCTGACAGTGGTGTGTAGAGGATCATTTGAGGCAGTTACCCTGTGTTCAGGAGCATTATTCTTTCAGTTGATTTAGGTTGGGCCTTCGCAAAATCTTTTAGAGAGACTTTTCAGTTACTTACTATTTATAGTAAGTCAAGCAGGTGGAAGCTGCTATTTTGGGCAGGGCACCTGGTTCAGCTGGTTAGCTCAGAGTTTTCCCAGTTTGTCAGTTTGATGGTTAGATGGGAAATAATGGAGCATTTAATGATTATTAAATAATTGATATTTTGACTTTATGTTATAAAGTCACTTTATTAATATATTTAAATATTAATGATTAATGGCATATTATAAAGTATTTTTAATACTTTATAATAAAGTGAAATATTTATTATAATGAATAATTATTTATTCATTAAAGTGGGACGCCATTTATTAATATTTTCCTAAGTTAAGAAAAGGGCGAATTTAATCATTTAATTAAATGATTATTAAAAAGAAGCTTGGGTCGAATTTTTGAAAGGGGTTTATATATTCACTGCCAAGACAAATCGAACTCTTATGTTATGATTATTCAATTTGTCTTATTCTCGCTCTGAGCATTGGAGTTTGCGAACCTAGGGTTCCAGCAGACATTGATTTTGGAGAACGTTCCCTCTTCAAGATCTGGCATACTGAGACTGTGAAATAGCAGTTAAAGATTGTCAAACTTGGTGACTTCGTACAGAGGTTGCAGTTGAGCTTATTGATTCGATTCAGGAAGGATTTGCAGAGATTTCTCATCAGTTAATGGTAGCGACATATCAGAGGTCATTTCACAGAGATCTGGGACTTCATACTTGAGGCCGTACCATATTTAATGCTGCTGCTGGGCCGTACTTTTCTGTACCACCAAGGCTGTACTTTTCTTCATAGGAGAATACGCCATTCTTTCTTAGCTTCTGTTTATGGGATCTTGTGCGCCTAGGGTATTTGGGATCTTCAGCATCGATTCCAGGGTCTGAGGATTGATTATTTCATTAAATATTAAATAATTATAACAAAACGTATGAGTGGTGATAACAAGAACAACAATTATAACAATGGTGGGAACAATGGGAATGAAAGGAATAATTGGAAATGAAGATGGATCAGTTAATAATGTTGGGAAAATATGTCTCAACCTTGCAAATACAAGAGGTGTTGTTGATATGTCAGCACAGGAGGGTTACAGGCGGGCAGTGGGGGGTTACCCCCCCTGTAGGGGTCCTGGGGGGGCTCATCACCCCCGGCTGGGGGTCTGTGGTCAATGCGCCCCCGCAAAGGTTCGGGTGCAGTGCCCACGAAAGCCACATTTTATGTATATTTTATTATTATAAATCTGGACCTTTCATCATTAGGTCTTAGATCCAACGGTCGATATTTTGTTGGCTTGACTTGACCTAGAAGGCAACCGTATTTTGAGGGCGTTGTATTACGGACGGATATTATGATGTATTCTGAGAGTCTAATAGTGGTTGCGTTACCTCTGGATCTCTGGTTGGTGATACTCCTGTGAGAAGCTTGCTTTGCATGAATATTGTAATCTTTGTGATTTCTAAATAATATATTGGGTGGCTTTCGGAGTGTGGGGTTTTTCTCCCGAAAGGGTTTTCCCCACGTAAATCATTGTGTTGCGGTATGCATGATATTTGTGTTTATTTTTGTTTAAGTTTCTATAACTATTAAAGATTTGTAAAAGTTTTGCATTATTCTCCTCTCAAGATTAGTGTAGAAAGTTGTTTTCTTACCTTAGCTTCCTTACAAATAATAGGGTTGTTAATCAGCGTATAGTGACTAGAACAAGCAACATTAGATGCCAACTACCTTATTTTCCTTCAAGGAATAACCCTCAAATTGAAATGGAGCCAACACAACAAGAATTGCAGGATCAAATTTTACAAATTTGGAGGAATTCAGGTCTAGATTTTCAAATTAAATGTCCTTTTGTGACTACATGGATGTCAAGATGAGAGAGGCATAGACCTCATAGGGGCAGTAGATTTCATAACCAAGACTTGTAGAGGAAGGTTGATAAGCTATCAATCCCTTATTATGATGGGGAATAATACAACTAGCTCTTCGGTACAAAAGCAAGATACTTATTTTTTAGCTCAACCCAATGCTAGAAGATGAAGCTATTAAGTATGTTGCTATACATTTGAGTGGTAGTGCTCATGAGTGGTGGCATCATGGAATGATCATTTGGCACATAAACAAATTGAGTGATTTGCAGAGTTTATTGACAGGTTGATTGATGCATTTGATAAAAGGGATTCTGAGTTACATTTTAAGGAGTTTGCACAGCTTAAGCAATGGGGTTCAATTGACACATACATTGCTGATTTACAGAGGTGATCAATGTTGGTAACTGATATTTCAGAGAGGAGGCTAATTGTTTTGTTTATGGATGGTTTAGCAGATCTGTTGAGAGGTTGGATTAGAGAAATGCAGTCTTCCACTTCAAAAGGTAAATTTCAGTCGAAGGGTTTCTTACATAGGATCAACTCAACGATCTTGGAGGAAGAAATTGTGTTTCCAATGTAGAGAGCCATGGGACCAACCTCATAAATGTGTAAATGCAAAAGCAAAAAAAAATTGAGTACTTTTCAGCCGATGAATCAGCTTCAGAAAATTAAGAACAGCAAGCCAATTCAAAGGAAAGTGATGATGAAAGCTCATCTGAAAAGTGTAAGAACCCTGGTGGTTCTCAACCCGAAACACAGACTGAAATAGTTTTGTTTTTGCAAGTTTTTGATTTTTTTGTGTTTTGATGGATTTTTGAGAAAAACAAGAAAGCTGCGATTTCTATAATAAATGCTAGAAAATTCATAATAAATTCAAATACATGAAAATAGCTTGGATCTTGCTCATAATAGGTAGGCGCATCATTTATTTTCACTATCAGAGCTTTTACAATGGCTAATACTGGTATATTAATGAAATACAATTTTATTATAAAAAAAACCTGGTTTTTCTTCTTGATGGCGCCAGGAAAAGAATGAAATCGTACGGCTGAATGAATGGAAGGCTCTCCAGTCTCTGAAATTCGATGCTGAGTCTCTGAATAACCTAGGCGCACCCAAACTGACTGAATGGAGTTGAGTTCTGAAGATTTCTACTGACAAATGAAAAAGTACGGCTGGCTGGTACAGTACTGTACGGCCTGACAGCAGCAATTAATGAAGTACGGATTTCCTTAATGAATGCCAGATCTCTGTGGTGTGAACTCTGGGAAGTCGCCTCTACTGCAAGATGATGATTCTCTGTCAATCTCTGAATAAATAACTCAATGAATCCAATCTGTAACTCCTGAATGAAGTCACCCAGATGCAAGCTTAAACTGGTATTTCACAGTCTCAGTCTGCCTAATTCCTGAAGAGTTTTCGTTCTCCAGAAACGTTTGTCCCAGAAACCCTAGGGTTTGCAAACTCCAATGCTCAGAGCAAAAAGACAAAAGTTGAATAGCAATAACATAATGGTTCGATTTTTGTCTTGAATGAAGATATATTGCCCTTTGAAAAATTCGACCCAATCTCCTTTTAAAATAATCATTTAATTAAATGACTTAATTCGCCCTTATTGACTTTAGGAGAAATAATTAATAATTGGCGTCTTATTTTAATGAATAATAAATATTCATTATGTCCAAAAATTAATACTTTATTATAAAGTATAATAAATACTTTATAATAGGCCAATTAATTAAATATTTAAATATTTCAATAAAGTGACTTTAATATAAAGTCAAAATATTAAATATTTAATAAATCATTAAATACTCCTTATTTCTCCGTCTGATCATCAAACTGCAGAACTGGGTCGACTATGAGCTGAATAGTTGAACCAGGTGCCCTGCCCAAAATAGCAGCTTCCGCCTGACCTAACTTTCTAAAAATAGAAAGTTCCTGAAAATGCACTCTGGAAGATTCTGCGAAGGCCCAACCTGACACAACTGCAACACTGGAGCTACCAAACACTGAGCAACTGCCCCAGATGATCCTCTGCACACTTCTGTCACCTATGAGGATCGAAATAATAGGCTAACCTACACCGCTACCTGACTAGGATGGGGACATCAGTCCGCCTCACGAAATTGCTTGTCCTCAAGCAATCTCAATGGATCTTTGTAAGATCTCCTCGACTCCCATGTACCATCCTCCAGCAAATCTCTCCACTTGACCAAATATTCCCGATCACGCCTCAAAGGTGTCTCTCTCTCATCTCGAGGATGGCCTCGAGTGTACTAGTATCAATTTCCCTTCGTCATCAAGGGTGGCAACACCGAGAGGTATCACATGCTGACCCAATGCCTTTTTCAGGCGAAACGTGAAATACATTATGGACCTTGCTATCAGCTGGCAAGTCCAACTCATAAGCACCTCGCCCACTCGTCTGACAACACAAATGGACCATAGTAGCGAGGTTTTAGTTTCTCTGCCCCACTCTTCCGCAGAGTAGACTGACGATACGGCTGCAACATGAGGTACACCATATCACCCACCTCAAAAGTACGCTCAACCCTCTTCTGATCAGCATACTGCTTCTGCTGATTCTGTGCCCGCTGGATATTGTCTCGGAGAGACCTCAATATGTCCTGTTGACTCTGCATCATCTCCCCTGCACTCGGCACTCGGCTATCGCTTAGTATCAAATCCATAAGGTTGGGCGCCTCATACCCGTACAAAGCCATAAAGGGTGTCATCTGTATCGTCATATGGTGAGTCGAGTTATAACAATACTCGCATAAATAAATCCATCTCACCCAAGCTCTCTACTAACCAGCTATATAATTACGCAAATAACTTCCACCCACTTATTGACAATCTCTGTCTGCCCATCTGTCTGCGGATGGTAGCTGGTACTCGGTATCAGTTCGGTCCCACAAAGCCTGAACAACTCCTGCCAAAATTTGCTCATGAACCGACTGTCTCTATCACTGACTATCGTCCGAGGCAACCCATGCAGCCGAAATACCTCTCTGAAAAATAACTCTGCAGTCTGCGACGCTGTGAAAGTAGTAGTAATCGGGAAAAAGTGTGCGTATTTAGTCAACGGATCAACCACTACGTAGATGCAATCTTTACCCTGGGCTTTCGGCAAACCCGTGATAAAGTCCATCGATATACACTCCCACTTCCTGTCAGGTATCGGAAGTGGCTGGAGCAACCCAGCAGGATAAGTGTGCTCCTGCTTGTTCTGCTGGCACACAGAACACTCACGGACATACTGCAACACATCAGTTTTCAGCCCTTTCCAAGTAAACCGTTCCCGAACCATTTTGTATGTCTTATAGTATCCGGGATGGCCCGCCATAGGAAGATCATGAAAGGCTCTCAAAACTGTAATCCGCACCTCAGAGTCAGGAACTAGGAAAATCCGCCCCTTGTAAATGATCAAGTCATCTATAACAATATACCTGTCGTCCTGCTCCGTCCTGTCAACAATGCTAGAAGCCCATGGGTTCTTAGCATACTCAGCAATAATCCAGTGCCTCCAATCCTCTGTGATCTGTGCCAAAGCATTCAACTGAGGTCTGCGAGACAAGGCGTCAGCTACGACATTCTGCTTCCCCTTAATGAAGGTGATATCAAAGTCATACGACTGCAGTTTACTAACCCATTTTTGCTGCCTCTCATTCAAGTCTCGCTGTCCAAGGAAGTGTTTCAGGCTGTTATGATCTGTGCGAACACTGAATTTGCTGCCTACCAGGTACTGCCCGAACTTAGCCAATGCATGCATAATGGCTAACATCTCCTTCATAAATCTTGTAAAGCCTCTCGGGACCCTGGCTTCACGCTCTCGAGCTAATAGGATGGCTCCCGCATCAAAAGCGGCACCAATGCCCTCTCACCGCATCACGTAATAAATCAAATGACTTCGTAAAGTCGGCAATGCTAGCACCGGACATGAAGTCATGATCACCTTGAACCTGTCAAAGCACTCCTGCGCCTGTGGTGACCAAGTAAAAGCCCCCTTCTTCGTCAAGTCAGTAAGGGGTGCGGCGTGACGTGAGAACCCACTAACAAATCTCCTGTAGAATGCACACAACCCAATGAAACCTCTGAGCTGCGTAAGGTTCTCAGGTGCCGGCCACTCAACTATAGCTCGGACCTTTTCAGGGTCCATACTCACTCCCTTGGCACTGATGATGTGCCCTAGATACAACAACTCCTCCATACCAAGCTCGCACTTGGATTCCTTAGCATAGAAAGACTCATCTGCTAAGATACCCAAAACAACATCTAAGTGAGCCAGATGCTCATCCCATGACCTGCTATAAACCAAAATGTCGTCGAAGAAGACTAACACAAATCTCCTCAACTGAGCACTGAAAACCCTGTTCATAGTCGCCTGAAAGGTGGCAAGTGCATTGGTTAACCCGAAAGGCATAACCAAGAACTCATAGTGACCGCAATGACACCTAAAAGCGGTTTTCTCAATATCCTGCTCCCTCATCTGAATCTGATGGTACCCTGATCTCAAATCAATCTTCGTAAAGAAAACGGCTCCGTGCAACTCATCAATCAGCTCATCAATGCGTGGAATAGGGTACATGTTCTTAATTGTCCTTTTGTTGAGCTCCCTGTAATCAATACACATCCGAAGTGATCCGTCCTTTTTCTTCACCAATACAACCAATGAAGCAAAAGGTGACTTACTAGGTCTGATATGACCCATAGCCAACAACTCGTTGATGGTCTTCTCTATCTCATCCTTGAGTCGTTTCGGATGTCTGTAGGGAGTGATCATAACGGGCTTTGCGCCCTCCTCCAACTCAATGATATGCTCTATGCCTCTGTCTGGAGGTCTGCCAGGTGGAATGTCACTAAACACTTTGGAGTGTTTAGTCCTCAAGATCTGAATGTCAGGGTGGTACTCACCCTTCTGCTGCTCCTGCTGGGCTGGCATCAACATGCACTCTGCTGCCCAGTCAACCATATCATGACGAATGAGCCTCTCCATCCGTCTGAATGAAAGCATCCTCAGATTACTGTCTCTAATAGCCTTGATGACATGTGGTCTCCCATCAACCTTGAATTTCATCTCCATGTCGCGCAAATTGAGTGTGAACTCACCCAAATCGTGCAACCATGCCATCCCTAACACCACATCCGTGTCTCCCATGTTAACAACATAGAATTCAGTCTTTAATTCATAGTTGTTCAGTCTCATCGGAAGATCAGTGATCTTTCGGTCACACCTGAGAGTATATCCGTCGGCCACCTTGACTCGAATACCCTCGAAAGCCTCTGTCTGGATGCCACACCTCTCCACTAAACGTGCATCAATAAAATTATGTGTAGCACCAGTATCCAACAATGTGATCACCTTCTGACCTGCTAAGAGCCCACAAAGTCGAAACGAGCCATCTCTCTGAAGGCTAGTTAGATGGGCTTCCTGTAGCTTCCTTCCACCTTCATGTTCACTCTCATTTTCGGACCTCTCATCATCTGAAGGCTCGGAATCAGCTTGCTGGTCTGACAGATCAGATTGCTCTTCGCCCTCATAAAACCATTCCATCTGATTGTTTTTGACCTTGGGACGAAGTGGGCACACATGCTTTTCATCGTAGGGTGCCTTGCACCAAAAACATAGCTTTTTCTTACACAAATCATTCAACGTTTCCCTGTCAAATGGTGGTGCATTTTGTCTCTTAGGATCCGGTTGATCCTTCCTCCTGTCAAAAGGCTTATTCCTGTCATTGTTTCTATCAAAAGGCCTGTTAGGCCTAGTGTATGGTGTGGACCCTGAATTGAACTTGCTGCGAGGTGCTGCACGCTCCATGTTTCACGCCTTTCGCATGGCCTCCTGAAGGGTAGGAGGGTCAAAAGCCTTAACCGAACCTCTCATGGGTTCTGTCAAGCCCTCAACGAAGAGTATAATGAGTCTCCGTTCTGAAATCCCTGTCACCATAACTGCCACTCTCTGAAACTCGCCAATATATGAATCCAGACTACCTGTCTGTCTGAGCTGAGCCAACTCCCTGAAGTAAAGTTCTGGATCCTTCTTATCAAATCTCTCTATGAGTTTGCTAGTGAACTCCTGATAGGTATTGACTGCATGATGGCCTAGCGTATACATGCCGTGGTGCCACCAATCATGCGCTACTCCGTCAAGATGTAAAGTAGCAAATTTTATGGCCTCGTCCTCCTGCATAGGCCTCAATGAAAGATAGTTGTCCAATTTTTGGACCCAAGACCTTGCTGATGTCTTATCAGACCCATCAAAATATGGCAAGGTAATCTTGCTAACAGCATACTGCAAGTCCCTGTTCACCTGTAGCTGTGGCTGCTGATGCTGAGGGGGTCTACGGTCAAATCTACCTCCTCCTCTGGGTTTATGGACATCCATAAACTCATGAAATGTAAGTGCCTGTCGGATCTCCGGTGCTAGTGACATGTACTCACCATGAAATCTCGTCACATCTGCCACTGACATGCCATTATGTGGCTGAAACTCCTGATGCTGCCCCTGTTGCTCTGCCCCTGGAATCTGAGGTGGAGTCTCCCTAGGTAAGAAAGTAGGCTGACCTAGCCTACGCTCCTGATAGATCGGTGACGGCTGTCGAGGTACTGATGCCAATGGCTGATCCACTGGTGTAGTTCCACTCGTCTGTCCAATCTGTATGTAATGAGGCTGTGTGGGCGTGCACTGTCTAATGGTACCCATCAACTGAGACATCATGTCCATCATGTTAGCATGCCTCCGTCTAAACTCCTCATCTGTAATATCACCCTCTGCATGTGCCTTTCCTGGATCCCTACGTGTCTCTGCAGGAATCTCTCGATCTGCCATTAGGGTTGCAACACTATTTTCACTACTGTTAGAACTGGATCTGTGAATACCAAGTACACCTGACAATGTCTGACCTTCAGGGATAGGTGGACCTGTCCAATCCTCGTCTTTGCCTGTTCCTACGCCTCTAATATAATGAATAGTATCTCGGCTCATGAAAAGGCAACCAAAAAGCACACTGTATTATGAAAAAGCAACTGAAAAAGCACAGGATGGCAGGAGATCTGTGCTCTGATACCACTGTAAGAACCCTCGTGGTTCTCAACCTGAAACATAGACTGAAATAGTTTTGTTTTTGCAAGTTTTTGATTTTTTTGTGTTTTGATGGATTTTTGAGAAAAACAAGAAAGCTGCGATTTCTATAATAAATGCTAGAAAATTCATAATAAATTCAAATACATGAAAATAGCTTGGATCTTGCTCATAATAGGTAGGCGCATCATTTATTTTCACTATCAGAGCTTTTACAATGGCTAATACTGGTATATTAATGAAATACAATTTTATTATAAAAAAAACCTGGTTTTTCTTCTTGATGGCGCCAGGAAAAGAATGAAATCGTACGGCTGAATGAATGGAAGGCTCTCCAGTCTCTGAAATTCGATGCTGAGTCTCTGAATAACCTAGGCGCACCCAAACTGACTGAATGGAGTTGAGTTCTGAAGATTTCTACTGACAAATGAAAAAGTACGGCTGGCTGGTACAGTACTGTACGGCCTGACAGCAGCAATTAATGAAGTACGGATTTCCTTAATGAATGCCAGATCTCTGTGGTGTGAACTCTGGGAAGTCGCCTCTACTGCAAGATGATGATTCTCTGTCAATCTCTGAATAAATAACTCAATGAATCCAATCTGTAACTCCTGAATGAAGTCACCCAGATGCAAGCTTAAACTGGTATTTCACAGTCTCAGTCTGCCTAATTCCTGAAGAGTTTTCGTTCTCCAGAAACCCTAGGGTTTGCAAACTCCAATGCTTAGAGCAAAAAGACAAAAGTTGAATAGCAATAACATAATGGTTCGATTTTTGTCTTGAATGAAGATATATTGCCCTTTGAAAAATTCGACCCAATCTCCTTTTAAAATAATCATTTAATTAAATGACTTAATTCGCCCTTATTGACTTTAGGAGAAATAATTAATAATTGGCGTCTTATTTTAATGAATAATAAATATTCATTATGTCCAAAAATTAATACTTTATTATAAAGTATAATAGGCCAATTAATTAAATACTATGCTCCACGGGGTTTCGGGGACGGGGAGTACCCGGTACGGCGGGACGAGTTTCTGGTACGGGGGTACTTTTGAGTCATTTTTTAGGGGACGGCAGGGGACGGCTGATAAAAAAATAGGGAATTTTTTAAAAACATATAGAAATTTCAAATGTTCATAGCATAACATTGATAAAGCATTCATTCTAGACATTTGTATAAGCTTAATACATATCATTAGACTTGAATTGAGATTTCACATGAGAATCGACAAACAAATTAAGAAAATTCAAATGCTTTTCATCATCAATGTGCACACGTATCATATAAAAGTCTGATAATTATAACCAAAATGCCCAAAGGCTCTAAGTCTCAACTATGAAATGACATGACTAAGAAAATATATCGCTGTCCAAGGTCCCTAATCAGCATAAGGTAGGTCTAAATCACCATCGCCCTCGCCATTAGAGCTCGAGTCTAAGTTAGTGTCAGTGTCCATGTCAATAGAAGGATCTACCTCAACCAATGGAACCCCAACCAATCCCTCATGTGCATTCTCCTCAATCTGCATAGCATCTTTGGGATTAACATCCCAACGTAAGGCTGGAGTCTGACGATACTAACTAGTTTGGCAATCCTTCACTTAGCTGCTCTTCTTTTGCTCTCCTTCACTTCACAAGCCAAATGTAAAAATGAGTTTCTTTTTCTCATTTTACTATATTGGGCATAGCAACTGGGTTTGAAGAGGTTTCTAATATCAACGTGAGCTCGTAGTTCAGAACAGTGAGCAGACATGGATCCTTTCACAGTGGCTGTGAGTGAATATCTGTGCCCAGTTAGCTTGAATATTGGTCACCTGGAGTGGGATATGCCTTGGCATGAAGATTACTCAGACCTGCACTCATTTGCAAGGAGATTCCAGTGACTATTTGGCCCAGGCGTGAGCTTATTCCAGGTCTGGTCTGAGATATATAATTATCTGTAAATTGTTGTTGCTGCTGTTATTCAATCAGTTAGTTATCTGTAGTTTCCTCACTGCTGTAGCCCATTCTCAGCATCATATATATGCAAATCTGTCCATATTAGTTTCCAGTTTGAATATGTGTAAGGCTGTAGCTATATTGTAACATTTTATGATAGTAAAATTTAAGGAAATGAAACTCAGAATTTGATAATCAGATCAATGTATGAATGCCATTTTAAAGTCTATTATATTTTATGTAAACTATTTTAGGGCATATATAAGGCATAAATTAGGTTAAGTGGCATGGGGCGTCCCTTGTGGGCCCACCCATGCCTTTTTTTCATTTTAAAAAACTTTAATTTTTTATAAAAATGTATTTTTTTTGTTGCTGGGCCATAGGGTACTTCTAGAAGTACCCGGTACGGATGGGGGACGGCTGGGAAGTTTCGGGTACTTCTAGAAGTACCCTACGTCCCCTACCTTTTGCCAAAAGTCCCCTAGAAGTACCGGGTACTTGGAGGGAAAAAGGGACGGCCAGGGGACGTTTCCTAGCCGTCCCCGCGTCCCCGTTTCGTACCGGAAACGGCATAAAAACACAAGCGTCCAGGTGAGCATAGATTAAATATTTCAATATTTCAATAAAAGTGACTTTAATATAAAGTCAAAATATTAAATATTTAATAAATCATTAAATACTCCTTATTTCTCGTCGATCATCAAGCTAGAAGACTCTAAATCAGAATTTGAACGGTGCCAAAAAAAATAGCGACTTACGACCTAACTTTCTAAAAATAGAAAGTTCCTGAAAATGCACTCTGGAAGATTCTGCGAAGGCCCAACCTGACACAACTGCAACACTGGAGCTACCAAACACTGAGCAACTGCCCCAGATGATCCTCTGCACACTCTTGTCAGCCTACGAGGATCGAAATAATAGGCTAACCTCGTCACCAGCTGCGCTGACTAGGATGGGGACATCACAAAAAGTCCGAAAAAGAGCAAGGAGGTAATGGTGTAATGGCCCACCTATCTACCTTTCAGAAATTTTGTTCTTTTAGAGTTCGAGGCATGTTATGTGGGCAGCATATAGTAAATCTTATTAACATAGGTGCTACTCATAACTTTATTGATAAGGGTGCTATAGCTAGAAGTGGCATCAAAACAAAAGATTGTGAAGGCTTCAAAGTAATGTTAGCTGAGCTGAAGGTTTCACTCTTACTTGCACCAGGAAGATACCAAACTTGAACATTCAATTGGGTGAGTATGAGCTTAGAGATGACTTCTATGTGGTGAGCATAGGAGATGTTGATATAGTCCTTGGTATGAAGTGGCTTCATTCCATCACGGAGTTCTACATGAATATGGAAACTATGGAAATGAAATTTGATGCAAGTAGCAAGATCACACTTAGAGGCATGTCAAATGGTGGGCCACGAACAATCTCTTTCAAGAGGATGGAGAGGCTTATTAGACAGGACTAGGTAGAGTGTGGAGTAGAATGTATTCGCATGCCTACAGTTTCAAAGCAGCCAAAGAGGGTTTATCATCATAATGTAGACGTTCTGATGTCTAAACACAACATAGTTTATTAGAGCATACCTCTAGAGATACCTCCTAATAGGGGCATGAAGCATGTCATAGAGCTTGAGGAGGGATCCAAATTGATGATTTCCACACCTTATAGACACCCTAAGAGGCATAAGGATGAAATAGAAAAGTGTATTAAGGAGTTGGTTGATATGGAGAACATAAGCCCAAGCAAAATCCCTTTCGCTTCTTCAGTGGTGTTGGTTAAGAAGAAAGATGGAACAATATAAAGAACCCTAGTTCTTCCAATCCTGAAACTCTGTACTTCTAATGAGGGTTTTCTGAATTTGCTGTGTTTTTTTGTATATTTGCTTTTATTGTGTATTTTTGAAATATAATGCCAAACGTGAAATTAAATACTGGAAATGTAAATATAACCCTATTGCAGCAATAAGATAATTTTATTGATTCACCTTTGAAAAACTTTTACAATAGAGCATATCCGGAATACAATCTTCTGATATTGAAAGATGAAGAAACTCTTATCTCTAAAACTCTCCTTAAATCCGATGAAACACAAACTTGACCTCTAGATGAAGCCAATAGTTAAGCACCTTTAGCTGATATCTCACAACCTCAGAATGTTGTTGCAATGAAGCAGCTATGCTCTCCAATGCCGATATGCTGGCAGAAACCCTAGGGCTCCCTTCTCCAAACGCCGAAGAGAAATCATAAACAATTATCAAATCCTGGATGTCAAAGAATGAGCTCTTGAGTTCCTTTTATTCTTTTCTTGTGAGAGCTCAAACACTTCCCTTGTCAATGTGGGATAAAAGATATATTCCCACTTTAATTTCCACTTAATGCACTTTATTAAAATTTAAAGTGACTTTATAATAACATTAAAATATTTAAATAAATCACTTAAGTCACTTAAACTTTAATATCTCTTGAAATACTTGTTTGATTGCTATGCCGTTTGAACCAGGAGTCGACTCTCCCTATTCTCCATGTGATCGGATGACCGTTTAAAAATAGAAACCCTGAACAGTGACTTACTATAAATAGTATGTGAAACTGAGTCAACCGAAGGCTAAGCTTGAACCCACACGAGGCACTGAAGGAGAAAAACCACTGATCACTGCCCAAAGGGACCCTCTAACCAGACATATTAGCCTACGAGGGCTAGGAATAGGCTAAATCCACTGAACTCTGATGCTCGCGAAATTGGGAACATTACAAACAATGTGCATGTGTATTGATTACAGGGTACTAAATAAAAAAAACAATTAAGAACAAGTATCCTATTCCTCGGATAGATGAGTTGATTAATGAGTTGCATGGAGCTTGTTACTTTTTTAAAATTGATTTGAGGTCAAGCTACCATCAAATATGGGTTCAAGAGGAGGATGTGGAGAAGATTGCATTCAGGTGCCATTATGGTCATTTTGAGTTTTTGGTGATGCCCTTTGGCTTAACCATGCCCCAAATACTTTTTAGTCTTGTCTGAACAAGGTATTCCGTAATTAGCTCAGGAAATTTGTCCTTATATATTTTATGATATCTTGATTTTCAGCAAGAGTTGGGAGGAGCATATAAAACATCTTGATGAGGTGTTGAGTATTCTAGAGAGGGAATCACTTTATGCCAAAGTAAATGTGAGTTTGGTTTCACAGAGCTTCTTTACCATAGCCATATTATTAACTCCAAGGATGTTAGAGTTGACCTTGAAAAGATCAAAGCAATTGTTGATTGGCTTCCACCCACGAGTCTCTCACAGCTTAAGGCATTCTTTGGGTTATGTGATATCTACAGAAGATTTGTCAAGGGATTTTCAAAGATAGCAGCACCTCCTACAAACCTGACTAAAAAGGGGGCTTTCAAATAGTCAAACGCAGCACAATGATGCTTTGATCACTTCAAACAGATCGTATGTACTTGCCCAGTTTTGGCTATTCTGGATTTCCCCAAACCTTTTGAGTTGGAGTGTGATGCTTCAAGAGAGGGAATAGGTGTTGTCTTGATGCAGAACAAGCATCCAATTGCTTTTGAGAGCAGAAAGTTAAGAGGGGTTGAACAGAATTATTTCATTTATGATAAGGAGATGTTGGCCATTATGCATGCTTTGGCCAAAATTTAGCCCTTACTTAATGGGAGTAAAGCTTATAGTAAAAACAGGTCATAACAGTCCCAAATACTTCTTAAATCAGAAAGACCTTAATGATAAACAATAGAAATGGGTGAGCAGACTCCAGGCATATGACTTTGACATTGTGTATGTCAAAGGAAAGAAAAATATTGTAGCCGATGCTTTATCCATGAGACATCATTTGTGTTCGTTAGTTGAGATTATTGATAATTGGAGGGAATTGATTTTAGCACAATATGCTAAGGACTCTTGGGCTACAAGCATCATTGAGGGTACTACACATGATGATAGGTATATGATGGCTAATGAGTTGATTATTTATAAGGAGAGAACTCCAATTTAGAGCTTACGGAAAAACATTTGAGAGCTTTTCATGATGCTCTTGTGGTTGGAAACACGGGCTTCTTCAAGATATACAGGCAGATCCAAGAGAGGTTTACTTGTAAAGGAATTAAAAATGAAATCCTCAAGTATGTTAGAGAGTGTCCTACATGCCGACAGAAAAAGGATGAGCGCACCTATCCAGCTAGATTGTTGCAACCCCTGCCCATTCCCAATCAAAAATAGGAGTGTATTTCCATGGATTTTATCACAGGGTTACTGAAGGTTTAGGGTAAGGATTGTGTATATGTTGTTGATAGATTAACAAAATTTTCCCATTTCTTTGCCATTTCAGCAACATATATAGTAGCACAGGTGACTGATCTTTTTTCAAGGAGATATTCAGACTTCATGGGATGCCCAAGAGCATTGTTAGTGACAAGGACAGCAAGTTCCTAAGTCTTTTTTGGCAGGAAATCTTTACATTGAGTGGAATTGAGCTCACTCCTAATACCAATTATCACCCACTGACAAATGGGCAGATGGAGATTGTAAGCAAATGAGTGCAAGGGTACCTTAAGAACTATATTTCAAGGCAGCAAAAGGCATGGGTGAGATGGTTATACCTCAAGGAATATTGTTACAATTCTACTTACCACATGTTAATCAAGATGTCACCATTCATGGCATTGTATGGTTACAAAGCTCCAAGTTTCATTGATTTACTTTTTGGAGACAATAAAGTACCAAAGGCTATAGATTTGATACAGGAAAGTCAGAACATAATGAAATCTTTGAAAGAAAACTTACACCAGGCACAAAATCAGCAGAAGTTATATGCTCACCAACACTACATAAAGCGTAGTTTTGAGGATGGTCACATGGTATATGTTACAACCCTATAGGCAATCCACACTCAAGAAAAGTGAATCAGAAAAACATAAGCCACAATTTTATGGGCCTTCCAGAATCTCCAAGAGGATCGGAGAAGTGGCTTATGAGTTGGAATTACCTACAAATTGTAGAGTACACAATGTTTTTCATGTATCTCACCTCAAAAAAGCGTTGGGACATAATGTAGTTCCCTCTTTTGAGTTGCCACTATCGAACGAAGAAGGGAAACTCATTCTCATTGATGAGGCTATTATTGATTTAACGGAGTGTACTCTTAAGAGGAGGACCATTAGAGAGTACCTGGTGAAGTGGAAGAACTTGCCAATTGAGGATGCTACCTAAGAAAATGAACAAATCTTGCAGCATCTAGAGTTGAAATTGCTTGGGGACAAGCAATTCTGGGGAGAGAGGACTCTAATGTCCTCTCTCGAGTTGTAGTCAGTCATATATTATTTTAATTAAATGCTAACATTTTTAAGTTAAATTTAATATTTAACTTAGCATTTAATAAAATAATATTAAAAGGGAGACATAACATGCTTTTTCAAAAAAGAGTGAATTAAATAATTTAATGTTGGGAAATTAAAAGTGACATCAAATTTAAATTAAAAAGGGAGAAAAAAAGAGAATTTCAAGAATTGTGATGGGAGTTACAGCTGAAAAAAGGGAAAAGGAAATTTTGGGCACATTTCCCAACATAGAGGAATTTTGGAGAAAGAAGTAATTTTTGCTGCTATTTACAGAAGTTTGTGGGGGACAGAATGCTCCATGAAGAATATAACTTTCGAAACTGAAAGATGTTTCCTAGATGATTGCTGACAATTCCATCCAGGCGTTGTGTTGGAGCTAATTTTGCAAAGAATTTAATAGAATTTGTTTTGGTTTGGGGTTGATCAATTAAAGACAAATTCCACCATAAATATTTTTGCAAATACTTTCAGAGTTTTCTTGGTCTTAAGTTTATAAATTAACTAGTGATAATTTGTTGGTCGTACCATTGTTGGAGAGTCTACCATACAATCTTTGGTCACGAGTTTATTTTTTGGAGAGTTGAAACCGTACTTACCTACAGAAAACTATCATACCATTCAAAGCTTGTCGATATTAAGAAATTGTAAGAAGGAATAATAAATGGCTTTATTTATATTTAATCTTCCACCGTTGCCAAGGAAAAGACTTCTTTTCAAATCTTATGTTGAATCACAGCTATTGAAGATAGTCTATACCTTTGCAATGGTTCATACCATTTTATATAAAGTTGTACGGTTTTAAAAGGTGTGCAATTGGTCAAAGCACCATACATTTAAAATATTAATAAATTCTGCCATTTTAATGAGTCATCGTACCATCCTTTGTTGATGTCGTACAATGGTAAAAAGGTGTCGTACTTTTAACCTATCGTACTCTTTGGGAAGCACCAGTACCAAGTAAAAGAGGTTGACTCAGCTGCTGGGTGACAAATAGGTGCATGATCAGAATATTTTTGCTAAAGGTGTTGTTCCAAGTCAACATTTATTTTCTGATAAATAACTATTTGGATTTTCTAAAAAGAAAAATTCTTTTGTAACCAATCATACTGAAGAATGAATCAATTCTCTGTTTAATTGATGTGTTATAATTTGATATGGAGCTGGAAATGTCTTTATTAGCTGAACGTGGCATTGTGATTAATAAATGTGTTATGTTAAACACCAAACAAACTTAAAGCAAAAAAATCATTGAAACACGAAGTGTTTGACTAAATGTTTGCATGTTAGAAGGTAATTTCTTTATGGTTCTTTTGCAAAAAGTGGGATTCAGTTTTGGGGTGGAACATTACAGTTTTCTCCCGCAAGGATTTCCACATAAATCATGTGTTCTTAATTGCTAGATCTTGCATGTGTGCTATTGCTAACATTGATTAAGTTTTGAAAAGTAAATGATTGTGTTATACTGATTCACCCCCCCTCCCTCTCAATATAACTGTGTGCTCATCAGAGTATCACAATGAAACTTATCTATTCCAATTACTTCTAAATTTGTTTTCAAATTTTTAATGAGTATCATGGCATAGCGAGTAAATGTGTTTTAACAACTACAAATGTTTTGACATTTTCTAATCTTGTTGGGCTTGTACCCACAAGGTACCTAGGGCAGCAGGGCAATGCCCTAGCTGTCTAATCCACAATCCTCCTAACCCCACTCCCAAACCTTGACCCATTCAGTCCCGCAACAGCACCCAAACCCCAAGAACCTAGTAACATAGATTGTTAGCCTTTGATTGACATTTGTTTCATGGATCCTCTATTTGTGAAACTTACCTCAAACCAGACCCAAAACCAGATATTCTATTTGTTTGAAGTTCTTTCCAAAATGATCAGTTCTTCCTCAATGGCGTTAATGGTTCTCTCCAAGTAGAATGGATCTCATATCCTTCATATATTGATAAATCAATTATGCTCTACCAAGATCCAGTATAAACTCAAAGGTCCCTGTCTGCCTGTCCTTTCAAGGCAAGATGTCCAAAAACTGCCCTCTGTTATGAATCAATATCTCCATTTGCATTGTGTGTTAATTTAGGTCTATGATATGATTTGGCTTTTTGGAAAAACAATTTTCCCTTGTCTGTTAGTGTAATGTCCCCAATTTTGCGAGCATCAGAGTTAGGTGGATTTAGCCTATTATGCGACCCTCGTAGGCTGATAGGATGGATAGAGGGTCTTGATGGAGCTTGGCTTGGCTTCAGTTGTCAATTGTTATCAGTTGGCTTTCGTTTGGGCTCGTTGGGACACTATTTGCTCGGATTGCTATTTTTAGCAGTTTTTAGCACTCAGTGGAGCACCCCTGCTATTTTTAGCAGTATGGTCTGGTCACGTGCAGAATCACTTTCTTCTTCGTCAGCTTCAGACGGTTCGTGCATCGGGCATATATTGAGAGAGATATTAATATTTAATTGATTTAATTAAATATTAATTATTTGGAGCTTATGTTATAAAGTTATAATATTTTAAATATTATAACTTAAGTGATTTTTGCTGAAGGGGTTGCCTATCATTGAAGGGGCCACTTTTAATTATATTTTATAATTAAAAGTGCTTTCGAAAACTATTGAAAAATTAAAAGAGAAAAGTTCGAATTTATTTAAATGAAACCTAATTGAGAAAATTCGAACTCTTGAGGAGATATAAGGGTTTCATTGGGGATTTGAGCTCATTATGTTTTATGAAATCAATTTTTGATCAAGTCTTCTTCAGAGAACGAATCCGAGGGTTTCAGTTGTCTACAGGCATTGAAGAACAAGCCATCTTCAGTGTTGCAGTTCAGAGGCTGTGAAATATCAGCTGATCTATTGCATTCAGAGGGATATCTTCATTCAGAAGTTATCACGGAACGTTCACAGAGTTTCTTTCAGCTTGCTGCAATAATCAGGTTTTCATCGAAATATTGTTGCCTTTTTAGTTGCATGTTATTGGATCTTATTTGTAATCATTTCAGAAGATTAATAAATAGTCTGGCATCAACATTTTCAATAGATTCTATCATTTCTGGTGTTGCATTATTTTATATAAATTTATTCAGCATTTTCTTTCAAAAAAACGAGAAAAAACAATCAAAGCAATCAGTTTTCAGAATCAGAGGAAACAAGGGTTTCTACAGTTAGTGCTTAGAATTATACATACTTTTAAGATGAACACTAATTTATAAATTATCTTAACACTCCTATTTGGCCATTAGTTTGAAGATAAATATTTGTTGGCATAGTCAGCTTTATATCTATTATGGATCAAACGATTCTCCCAAATATGCTCAATATTTTGGTGACTATCAAAAACAATTGTTTTCACCAAACCAAAGTGTATTCATACATTATAAAAGAAAGCTTTACAATATCTAGAGCTAACACAGTTTTCTGACAAGATGATCATCTTAGGAAATCTATTCATTCCTCAAAAAGCAGTCATGTCCATGATGAGTAACCAATCATACTGAAGAATGAATCAATTCTCTGTTTAATTGATGTGTTATAATTTGATATGGAGCTGGAAATGTCTTTATTAGCTGAACGTGGCATTGTGATTAATAAATGTGTTATGTTAAACACCAAACAAACTTAAAGCAAAAAAATCATTGAAACACGAAGTGTTTGACTAAATGTTTGCATGTTAGAAGGTAATTTCTTTATGGTTCTTTTGCAAAAAGTGGGATTCAGTTTTGGGGTGGAACATTACAGTTTTCTCCCGCAAGGATTTCCACATAAATCATGTGTTCTTAATTGCTAGATCTTGCATGTGTGCTATTGCTAACATTGATTAAGTTTTGAAAAGTAAATGATTGTGTTATACTGATTCACCCCCCCTCCCTCTCAATATAACTGTGTGCTCATCAGAGTATCACAATGAAAAACTTATCTATTCCAATTACTTCTAAATTTGTTTTCAAATTTTTAATGAGTATCATGGCATAGCGAGTAAATGTGTTTTAACAACTACAAATGTTTTGACATTTTCTAAATCTTGTTGGGTTTGTACCCACAAGGTACCTAGGGCAGCAGGGCAATGCCCTAGCTGTCTAATCCACAATCCTCCTAACCCCACTCCCAAACCTTGACCCATTCAGTCCCGCAACAGCACCCAAACCCCAAGAACCTAGTAACATAGATTGTTAGCCTTTGATTGACATTTGTTTCATGGATCCTCTATTTGTGAAACTTACCTCAAACCAGACCCAAAACCAGATATTCTATTTGTTTGAAGTTCTTTCCAAAATGATCAGTTCTTCCTCAATGGCGTTAATGGTTCTCTCCAAGTAGAATGGATCTCATATCCCTCATATATTGATAAATCAATTATGCTCTACCAAGATCCAGTATAAACTCAAAGGTCCCTGTCTGCCTGTCCTTTCAAGGCAAGATGTCCGAAAACTGCCCTCTCTTATGAATCAATATCTCCATTTGCATTGTGTGTTAATTTAGGTCTGATATGATTTGGCTTTTTGGAAAAACAATTTTCCCTTGTCTGTTAGTGCTTAGAATTATACATACTTTTAAGATGAACACTAATTTATAAATTATCTTAACACTCCTATTTGGCCATTAGTTTGAAGATAAATATTTGTTGGCTTAGTCAGCTTTATATCTATTATGGATCAAACGATTCTCCCAAATATGCTCAATATTTTGGTGACTATCAAAAACAATTGTTTTCACCAAACCAAAGTGTATTCATACATTATAAAAGAAAGCTTTACAATATCTAGAGCTAACACAGTTTTCTGACAAGATGATCATCTTAGGAAATCTATTCATTCCTCAAAAAGCAGTCATGTCCATGATGAGTAATAGGAAAACTTCAAAAGGAAGTCCGGAGTGACTGGCTCCCAAGGCTTTCATGCATTTAATGCATTGTTTTATCATTTTATTTACAAATAACCCAAGAAGATCCAACAGCCTCAAACTATTAAAATAGATGAAATGGAGAGAGACCATGATCAAAGATCAAGAAAGCTAATAGATTATAGTAGAGGTAAAGCAACACCTTATAACTAAAAAACTCCAAGAATTCAGTGGCTAGGAAAGTACTAACCTGGTAAAGCACTTCATCAGCAACCCAATTTCCAATGCCTGCAATGAAGCCCTGGCACAGAACAATAGCACAATATTACAGCAAACATATGGTATTCATCAAGCTTTTGGTTATCAAAACATTATAACAAAAAAATAATAAACAAAATATACAACTAAATTCCAACCCATGTTTTATAACAAACATGAAAGAGTGCATAGCCAAAACAATAGACCTATTAAATAATGTATTTGGGTTGATTTGCTTGCACAATGATTATGGTTTGAATTTGAATATTTAATTCATCATATTCCTACTATATGCTTTCCACTTATGGGAGAGTCCAATCCACCCCTGAGATGATATTCAATATTTTTAACATTCTGTTGTTCATAAAAACAGGAAGCACATCTGGAAATGTCCATTTTTTCTTCCTTTATAGCCTCCCTCAAACCCCTTCTTGAAATGGCTTGGATTCTCTGTTAATTATAGCTCTATGGGAAAGGCCTATGATCATGCTAATTAGACTCAAAAGCAAATGACATTGTATAGATTGTATGAGAAGCGCAAGAACTATAAGAATAGGGATATCATATTTTTTGATAAAATTTATAAGAACAATATTATTTGAAAATCGAGCAATCCATCAGGCTTGACCTCAGTAATGAAAAAAACACACGGGTATCTTACTAATTACAAAGATGGAATCATTTCACTGAAAGATCAAAATCACCCTCCCCTCCAAATTGTGTACATATATTAACTACTTTGTACAGCCTTCAAGTAAAATCTCTATACAACAATAAATTAAGGCTTTATATACTAAAAGCTAATCTTGCATATGGAATTCAGTCCCTGAAAGCATGCGGTTCTTACTTAGCCTGTTCAATGGAAACCTATTGAGTATTAGGCATATTATCATCTGTGGTGTACTACAGTGAAGATAGATAAGACAAAAATCTGCAATATTTACAGTTTTGAAGAAACACGGATATTTTAATTTCTTTAAAAAAACT
Source organism: Sequoia sempervirens (assembly GCA_007258455.2). Lineage (NCBI taxonomy): Eukaryota > Viridiplantae > Streptophyta > Pinopsida > Cupressales > Cupressaceae > Sequoia > Sequoia sempervirens. The sequence continues at coordinate 381,908,530 of VDFB02270651.1, read as the reverse complement.
ACATTTCATCAAACCAGCTAAAAAATCAAAATAGATAATTATGTTGAACAGATTAAAACATCAAAATATTGCTTTCCAAGCAAGGAAAAAAGCATTGGTAAGGCGAAAAACTTGCACCTAAATTAACATTTAATAAGTATCATGGATAAATCAAAAACAAGGATTGTTAATTAGAAAGTCTCCATTAGTAAGTAATTATCAATAATGATGCAAACAACAAAATTTATAGTATTCAAGATTACCAAGGTTTAACCTACCATACAAATGCAACTTCTTTTACCTGCCTCTCCCTTTTTATCAAGGAAAACGTATTGCAATACAAAAAATGCATTCCTTGTAATAAAAAAGAAGCACTAACCTGATCAAGCAAAAGACTTTTTATTGCAATTTGCCTCTTGCTCAATGCACTAATAAAATCATCCTCTGGCATTAGGTCCAACAGTGCATCAGGACCTAGCTCGGAAATTGGTGGAACCATCTCTGGCTGCATGAAAGAGAATAAAAATTTTAATATTACAATCAACAGAAATAAAAAAACCCGGCTTTCAGCAAGGTAAAAATTCAGAAATTCATTCCAAATACTATGAATAATATTAATTAAAAATAAGCAAGGTACATAAAATCCAGATGTATTGGCAAACCATAACACGGCAAAAATGTCATTCATAAAGGATGGAATATAGAGAATACATTTTCCAGCAGACGGACTCTAGCAAAGCGCCTCTTGTCAGTAAATGATATCTCTGTACCATCATCTAACTGCAAATATAAATAACAAATAAGAAGATGAAAGGCTTCTTAAAATAGCGCTTAAAGGACTATCTTTCAAAACTATAAATTATAAAACTAAATGGAAATATAGAAATTGGAAGTTTGATCACAGTTTTCTGATAAAGATATATCCATGCATGCCAGTCCTTACCACCCAGGCCAGGCCAGTCAAGACATATTCCCAACAAATTGTTGACAAAAGCATGTGTTTCATGCACACAGATCTATAAATTCCATCCATTCCTGTCTCATTCTTCTATCGTTGAGAGTTGAGATCTCTATGTGAACTAAAAAGCCTTCTTAAATCCTCATTATCTCAATCAATGACAGCTAAACTTGATGGACTCAAAAAAATTTCAAGGGATTTTTCTGAATCGAAGTTTAGTGGAACCACTCGAGTTTAAACAGAAAGATCCCAAGCAATCACAATAAACACAATCAACATAAGGTGGATTAACAAAATATATTTTATTAATATAAGCATTGTAAAAAATAGAAAAGGAAGGTGGACAAAAGTAGTGTTCCATAACCATGTTGCAACAAGTCCTTCATGATGATCCCCCCATTCACGATCTTGACTTTTTATTGAATGGAGACCCCCTAATACGCTTAGAAGTCCTACATAGAAAACAGCCATTGGGAGAACAACTCACCAAACATCTAAATCTTGTAAATGTATCAACAATGACAGTCACTCACATAACATAAGACTTCATTCTATTATTAATCACTCTAGGCATAAAATACACATATATCATAGATTCATAAGACTTCAATACGGCAAAGCGTCATCATAAAATAGGGCTTAAAAAGTTAAAAGAATGGACCTTGGAAGAATTTTATAGATAAGTTAAATAAAATAATAGCATACAAGCATCATGTACAAAATAATTAACTAGGGAAAACTGGAGGGTAGCTAGAATCTAGACACAACACAAAAATAGGTTATTAGCTTAGTGATAGAGCTTGAAGTTGACTTGCAAAATATATGCAATGGTCAAAATCAGAAACATTTGTGGGTTTTTCCAGAAGCCTACTGCCTTCAAAAAAACCAGCCTTTTTTAATTCACTGCCAAACTTTTGGATTTCCACCCACCACATAAAAGAAGAGCAAATAAAAAAGTGGAAAAAAAAATATTTTACATCAATTTCACTCCCATTTTCTGCTGCTTCAGTCTTTATTCTTCTTTTTCTGCCTTGACACTAATTTTATGCCTCCAATAATCATTTATTCTAAGATAACTTTTGGCATTTGCCAAATTGCTTTCAGTCTGAGTGGCGAGAATCAAGATATTCAATTGTCGGAAACAACTTTCTCAGTATTATTGCAGAAATTTTCAGATTTTCTTGTAGTTATTCCTAGGAAAAAAAATTGCCAAATTAAAGATCTCTAATTTGATTTATTTTTCAAGGACTTCCTCCTTGGTTTTTTCAGACACCAAGTTGATTTTGAGTTTTATCAACACTTCCTAGCATTGTATTGCATGCCAACTTGCACATCAAAATCTTGTATACTATGTGGTTTAGTCAACCGTACAGAGTTTATTCTCATATACCATAGTTAAAACATAAGCATCCTTCTTGAGGATTTCGTTTCACTATAATATCAAACTAATTGTCTTCGAGACACTCAAAGTTGAAAAGGACACCTACTAGTGATCACATCTTTTTCTCTTTCAATCCCCATTTTACCATTCAATATAGCGCATAAACAAAGATACACGAAGTAACAACCTCCTTTCTTTCAACACAGCTTTCACAAGAGATGCCAAGTCCCTTTTTCCAATTAAGCTAAGGAAATAATTAAAATGATATTTTAAATTTGTCCAAATGACTTTATTTTGTTTAAAAGGGACATCTTATTATTTTAAAAGGAAAGGTCCATGTCATGTTATTTTCCATCAATAAGTCTATAAAAATAGGGTTGGGTATAGAAGAGAATCATCTATTGTATTGTTTCCAAAACCCCACTCTCGAAGATCGAGCAATTGGTGTTCATCTTTTGGTCGGAGGACAAAAACCCTCTTGGTTTTCTGATTTGATTTGGAGAAGAAAACCCTCGTATCCATTAGAGGCAATTACAACCAGAGATTAAATATGTGCAGAAAGATTATTTCAAGAGCATTTTGAAGATTTCAAAAGTTGTGCCAAAGATTAGAGGATTTGGAGATTCTTAGAGTTGTTATTTTTTCAATTTCAATTGGTGTTGCTATTTCATGTGAGTTGGAAGATTGCATAGTTAATATCAGTTTCAAGTGATTTTAAAATATTTTATTTTATTGAGTTTTCAATGATAAATCTGATTAGGTCATATCATTATTGGTTTGCCATACTATTCTGCTAATTATATTTAATAACATTCTGGTTGTTCAAATTTTAAGAGGGAGTTGTATCATTTTATGAATATTAAATAACTCATTGTTTACCTTACTTCGTTGAATGATTAAAGGGGGGGTCTGTGCTAGTAAAGCGCCATACCCTTTGGATATTAAAGGTAAGCAAATAATTTTCCTTAAAATGCAGAAATTTAAGGGTAAGCAAATAGTTTTTGAAACAATTATGCTATGAAATGCAGAAATTTGCATTCAACATATTTATATTTCAATCCATATGATCCACCTTCCAAACACAAGATTGTAATAGTAACATTTTTATATGCATAGACTCTATACAAATAGACGAGGTATCAGGGCATGATGTCTTTCTTCAAAATATCTGTTCAGCTAGCAAAGAAACAATTGAGATAAACTAGAGTAGACCCCTCTCCAAAGCTTTGCCATGATAATACAAAATCTGAAGTAAATGCCCCAAATCAAAATGATATACTCAACTTCAATCTATCTAAGAGAAATATTGTATTGAATAAATCAATGGCAAGAAACAATAGTACCACATACCTCCACAAAGACTTTGGAGAATTTTGAAGGCCATTCATCCTTATCATTAATAGCAGACCTATAGAATATACAAATTACATTGATTAAACAAGAAAAAAATGTAAATTTAATATGGACCCACAGTATATGATTATGTTAAAAAAAACATACAACCAAAAAAGGTCAAAAACCACAAAACACAATACAAATTTGGCTTTAAGTTCACAAGAAACATGCTTAATGTTTGACATCTATAACAATTTGGTTTGTCCCGGACAAATCTAAAGATATCTTGTCATCTTTTTCAGACATACACTTTTATGGGTAATTAAAGCCTATCATCATCCACACAAAAATGAGTGATAGCATGTATTAATCATTTATCACTCCTTTAAATTCCCTCTCAAGTGCTAGTAAGAAAGGTTTTCGTATCAGAATTGAGTTAGACATAAAAGAGTTTCATCAAGTCAAATGGGATATATAATACTCCCCTAAAAAATAAGTTCCCTCTTAACTGCACCATAAACAAGAAAGTTTTTGTATCCAATTTGAATTTGACAATAAAGAGTTTCATCAAGTCAAATGGAACATACGATACTCCCCTAAAAAATAACATGAACGTATGCATCATTAACATTCACTTGGAAACCATAGCTTTCTGTGAAACATGATGACTGAGGACAAAAAAGAAAATTCCAAGCAAAGATAACTAACTCAAATGCTAAAGTAGCATTCTGTTACATTTTTTTATTATATTACATTCCAAATTGCAATTAATTGATATATAGAATTACTGCATGTGATGTAAGAGGAACTCAAGTAATGCTTCCATGCAGAAACAATTCAAGAAACTATATATGATATATTTATAAATTGTGTGGCACATCATTATCACTGTAGCACTTACCTCAAGGATTCTAATTTAACAGGAATTCAAAACCTTATGTGAATAGTCTACAAATTTTGGAACTACAAATCATTTACTATAAGGAGATTTGTAGCTGGAATTGTGATCATTTAAGGAATAGTCTAATGCAAGTGAGCATAATCATCATGTGTAAGCTAATTCTAGACTCTCGAGCAGGCCAAATTTAAGGAGCATTGATATATAATTTCTGAGATTCCTACTTGTTCAAAAATAAGTGCAGACTATGAACTGTTCCAACTTGAATTCCACTTCAAATCATAGCAATTGAATGTAACTTGTGCAAGAAGAAGTGTGTATTGTTGCTTGAAATGAAACATGAACAGTAATAATATAATTCAAATGAAAACAACAACAGGAACAAAAGGAATTTCACCTTAGAACCACAGTGTGGTAAAGATAGCATCATGCAAAAGCATCCTGAGCCTACAAGCAATCTTATTAACCAAAACAATTTCCTTCTCTTTCGTCTTTTACAAAATTATTAATTCAGTGGCAGTCATTTTGGTTTGTCACAAAACGATTTTCTATACACAGTTGTCATTTTGGGCATCTAGAACTAAAGACAAAATCTTCTATGTGGTAATCCATATGTACCAATTTGCCATGAGATTTTGTCTAACACATAAAGAGCATGTCCACATGTCATTTCTGTATTTAATGTTATTTGTAAGAGGTGACTTGTCAAACCAGCTATTGAAGGTCTATTACATGTGCACTATGTCTTTGGGATTTGGATCAACAAATATTGTTATTGATTCCAGGCTTGTTAATGTTTAGAACCACATCAAGCTTGGAGTCATATAGCTTACCACAAAAGAAAATAAGACCATTTTCATGTTTCACAAATATGCATCAAGTTCCAATGCAAACTTCACTGAGAAAACATTTAATATTGATTGCATGATATTTTATAATGATCACCCCCAAAAATATATGCAGAATTTTTTTTTCTTTTTTACACAACACTTCAATGAGAATAATTCGTTAAACAGATCTACGTGTATTCCCGTTTAAAGAATTTTTTGTCTGCAGATTGTTTGGTAACGATTGCTAATTGAAAGGAAATACACTACCTATATGTTCTCATGAAAAATCCATGTAATACACCAAAGTATTGCAGCAAATTCCACATTATTATATTCTAGAAAAACTGAACAGGATATTTATTATAATCTGAATATTTAAGAACAGATTACAGAGAAAAGTTGTGATCTGACCCGTGCACCCATATTTCTGTTCCTACTCCAGCACCATCTATCAACAGCAGAGCCAGTATATCTCTCCAATTCACCATCAATTAGGAGAACTCCCACGTCTACAGGCTTCAGTTAACGCCCCATACTGCTCTCCTCACGCCACAGCTATTTAGCAATTTGCCACAGCTAGCAATCTGTCTCTTAGCAACTCTGCCAGACCTCTAATATACGTGCCAGGTCAATGTCTTGCGATCAGCTTGAACCTCAGCTGCGGGTATTTACACCCAGAAAACAAGACAACCTACCCTCTTAAGTGCCCACAATGAGTCTACAATACAGTCCCATGCATAGTCTCGTGACTGTAATAACCATTCTAACCTTCACCCATGAATTATTGAATATGGTGTTTTAAACTGTAAACATTGCCCAGTTCGAGCAGCACCAGTCAACCCTTTTTAATTGTTGTACCCAAAACATTTTTTTGCTTCATTAATGCATTTTGATTAAAATGGTCTAAACCTTGTAAAATTGTCATCAAAAGTTAGTTTTTGGGCTAACAATGCATGGGCTTTTTGTGGGTTTTGTGTCCAGAAGATACTAGCAAATTTTGAAAATTAGAGTTTCTGGGCCCCTATTTTTAGAAAACCCCTAAAATATAGGATCTTGCCAGAATTGACTGAAAATTATTTTGATTGGCTCATTTCACTTCACGATCATAGCAGTGAAGTCAGAATCAAGAAAAAGTCAGTTTAAGTTTGGTGGGTTGTTTTCACTTTTTCAGGAGAAAAGTTAGGACCTCCAAGGTTAACCATGGCAAATGGCTAGATACCAGGTGTCGAAATTTAAAAGCTTAAAACACTCCAACAAAGATTCTATGGCGAGATATGTTCAAAATAATGCTTCGTCACGGAGTGGATTTTTGTTGAGGAGAAAATCATCTAAAATTTTCTAACTCTAGAAATAAAAAAGCCCCTGGAGGCCAAGGGTGCCCTAGGTTTCAGAGGCTCAAATCATCTCTTTGATATTTGTCACTTCCAAGAGATCTTCTCCGAAATCCTGCCAGCTTCGCGTTGAGCCTACCAGCCAGTCCAGAAGATTTGTCTAACACCTAGATTTGCAGATTAAACGAAGAATGAGGAAGATGAAAATGATTAAATTTTGAGTAACACTGGAGCAGAAAAGTGCCACTGCTAGCCAAGGTGCCGAAATAACCCCCTTATAATTTTTTCAAATTTTTGCAAGAATACTTCAACAAGGCACCCGTTAGTGTTAGCCAAAATCATAAACCAACACTAGAATGTAACCCTACACAAAGAATGTACACAAGGATCCCAATGTTGGGCAAGGTGTGAGCATATGGCGCCAGGGATTCTTAGTCTCCAAATTGAATGTGGTACAATGTTGGAAAGTAAAGTTTATGCAACTCGATCGCGTATTCCAATGAGAGTGATTTGACAACATAGCCGATCAGCAATATGAATGCAAATACAAAAAGTAAATGGACGGCGGCAAGCCGACCCCAGTACAATATGCAAGACAGTGAGGCCTGTCTCTTCCACCAATGGTGGGAATGATAATGCTTAAACACAAGTCAACAAGGCAGCGGGGCTAGCCTCTTCCACTAAAAGTGGGAATACAATAGAAATTAGCAGAATGTAAATATGAGTTCATCAGTACTACTGAAAAAGCTTTACAATTAGAATCAATCCTACGAGAAGCCAATGGTTAAGCTGTCCAAAAAGCTGCAATATTATTATTTGATCTCCAACGTTCAAAGACTCACTAAATATGAACACACCCCAAAAACTCCAACTTCTACTAACTGCAATATTAGACCAGTGTAGATGGCCATGTTAATAAATAATTATATTGTAATCGACCGTACTAATTAAATAAATGTTGTAGTTAGTCGTACTGGGAATAGATAATAATAGTTTAAATAATACATGCAAAGTTTGAAGTAAAAGTTGGATTAGTTGTCGGGCAGGTAGTTAGGAAGAGTTGTCGACGATTGGTATCCCAACCAACCTCGGCCATCTATATATGTATCTTGTCATTTGTAGTCAGTATCGGAACAATTGCTATGTATTGTGGAGATACTTCATGAAATCAATCAATCCATTGTGTTGTGCAATTACTCTTACAATTGTTCTGTGATTCAAATGTGATTCATATTCTAGTACGTGCATTATGTTTGTGAATTATTCTTGTTTACTCCCGAAGTACGTTGAACACTACCCAGTGAGTAAACATTTGGCGCCGTTGCCTGAGTGGACTAGGGAATCACTCGTCATGGCAGCGTAATGGGTATCTCGACAGATGAACCCGTGAATAGCAATGAGAAAAGGGAAGACCTATTGACTGAAGATTTTATCAATCTGTGGAAGATATCATTACGAGATCACATCCGTAGGGGATCCCGCAAACGGGAGATCCATGAGGAAGTTATCAGGGATAGGTTGGAAGTGAATGATGAGGTGAAGCGCCTCCTGAATCGTATGCCCAGATTGCTGGCCCATTATTTCATTATTCTGCAAGACTTGCGAGAAGAGGAGGGTCGGGAACACCGAAGGCAACAAATACTGCAGCGCTATGAAGAGAGAACCAAACGAGAAGAAGAGGAACGCGACACTAGCCAAAGATGTACGTCCGGTAGTCAACAATGATTGCCTGAATAAATTTTAATGTCCGTACAGCTGAACAAAGACAAGAACCGAGTACCTAGCGGGCACGAGACTCAAGAGGAGAAGGTTCAGCGATCACTCAAGCCGCAAGAACAAGAAAATCGGTGAAGAAGACTGCAGCAAGTTGGTAAGGAATTTGATGAGGATCTAATTGAAATAAACCAGAGTATTAAAAGAAGACATGAGAATCTGACACGAATAGACACATCCATTGAAAGAACACATCAAAGTTTGGTGGAAGGGAGGGATGAAGGATCATTCGGCACCCCGTACGTAGGAAGGTATGATCCTTATGAGAACAAAGATAAATTAAGTAGTAGCATCAAACTTTTTGGGAGTTGTCCTTATCAGACGACGATGAACGACTGTCGAGTGGAAGATCTAAGCCCAGTACCCCAAGGCAGAGAGAGTACCGAAGGGAACCCCAGGAGACTCAAGGTGTCGAGGACGCCGAAGGAAGACATGGGAGTGACTCATACGTGGCCGAGAGTGCAAGTGATGCAATGGAACGTAGTGGGGAAACCAATCTAATCGGGTCCAACACACAAGGAGGACAGTGGGGAAAGATGGCTACTCTGGAGCGGCAAAAGCTACCGAAGTTTTTGGGGAATGGGTCAGAAGATCCAGTACGGCACTGTAAGACATGTGAAACTATCTAGATAGCCAGCGGATAGGATGATCCGGACCAGTGGCTAAAAGCATTCCCAGCGACACTCAGAAATAGTGCCATTGATTGGTACTCTGAATTGGATCAAGCACAAAAAGCTACATGGACGTTATTGAAGCAAGCTTTCCAGGAGGAGTTCAAACTTCTTCGAGATGACAACGAGATTGTTGCGGAGATATACAATACCAAGCAAGGAAAGCACAAGAGTGTGCGGACCTATAACCGAAGACTCAAAGACTTGCTGGGGAAATTGGAGGCACAGCCGGCCGACGGGTTGAACAAAAGATGGTTCATCGAGGGCTTGCTTTCGTCATTAAGAAAGAAAATGAAAGTCATACCTCCTTCGTCGTACGCTGAAGCATACAATCGGGCAATGGACATAGAAAGTGAAAATAAAACATCTTCCAGAGAGAAAAAGAAGACGGACGACGAGGAGAGTCCGGACGACAGCGATGGTGAATCCAAGACTGTACAAGCACTCAAAAAAGATATGATGCGAATAATGAAAGAATTGAAGACCGACAAAGAGAGTGCGAGGGAAGCCCGAGAACTGTGGTGTACAGAGTGCAATGGGGAAGGTCACATAAAAGCGAACTCTCCAAAGAAGATGTTCTGTGATATCTGCCAAGTTATGGGACATCCCATCAAGGAATGCCCATACAATTTGAGAGCAAGGGGTACGCAAGTACTTTTCACTCAAGGAGAGCCCTCAACACCGCCGAACACACCATCGAAGCCCCAGTACAATAGCAATGCATCCCCTGGAGGCTACCGAAGCAACAAAAGTCCAAGAAACATGATACAATACGATGCAAAAGGGAGGCCCATGATCCAATGCAGGAAGTGCAACGAATGGGGCCACTTTGCCACGGACTGCCAAAATGGTCAAGGTTCGGGAGGGAGATTGTGTAAGTGGTGTGGACCAGGCGATCATGAAGATAATGAATGCCCTAAGCAAAAGGGTATCCACATGCTAGAAGTAGAAGAACAAGAGGTATTGGCGATCACCAGAGCACAAGCAAAAAAGGCCACATACCCAGATCCACGTACGGAGAAACAAAGGATGAAGGAAGCAAAAACGAAAGTGGAACTAGCGATGGCAAAGGAAAACAAAGTGCCTCTGGAGAAGCCAGGAACCTCTCGGCGGTCAAAGGCGGAAACCAACATCATACAACAGGTACTGCAGACCACCATACTGATCAAAGTAACTGACCTTCTCCAGACTATGCCGCAGTTGGGACTGATGATCACAAACGTTGTCAGGGATGGCAAGCAACCACGATTGGAGGAACGAAGGCAAGAATTGATACCAGAACCGCCACCGTATGGTGAACAAACAATCGACCCAGTATTGCTCATAGCAAACATCGGGAAGATGCCAACGGTCGTGCATATGGAGATCAAAGGGAATATCTTGACAAATACTATCGTCGATGGAGGATCGGGAGTCAACGTACTACCCGAAGACACATGGAAGAGTCTTGGGAAGCCTACACTCTGGCCGCCGACATTCCAACTAGCTGGCGCTGATCAACATGGTATCAAGCCGTTGGGAACACTAATGGCGCAGAAGGTGATAATCGGGACACAACAATTTTTGCTAAATTTTATCGTCATTCCATTACAGAGGAAAGCGTATGATGCACTACTTGGGAGAGGATGGCTGATAGCGGAGAAGGCAAATCATAAGTGGAAGAGGAACACACTCTCGATCGAGAACCACAGGGGCAAGTACGTCATCGACTTGAAGAACCAGGCCATGAGCGAAGAATTGGCTTCCTCCGGATCTAAATCGGATGGAGGTGAGTCGGATGTGGACGAAGGAAGGAAAGTTATGGAACTGAACACTGAAGGCGTACTTGAACTCGAGATTTGTTCAAAGGACAAGACAAGCTCGCTGAATGGCCTATTTCATTGGCAGATGGAAGACTATGAAGTGTTCCACTGAGAGTGTAACATGCTACAAATCGGGGAAATCAAGGAAGAAGAGAAATAGGGAACGCCCAGCCAAACACTTCCAGTCAAGAATGGAGTCTACAAAGAAAGAGTATCAAAACTGGACGATATGCCAGTCCACAAATCCGAATAGGTACCAGATGAAAATTTGTATTTGGTATCAAAAATAAAAAAAAAATTGAAAAAATAAAAGCGGGTCATCGGCATATCGCGTCAAAGTCGCTCACGTCAATCGCGTCATCGCGCATCAGAAGATCATCCATCCGTCGGCGTCCGCTCAGCATCCATTTCGAAAAAAAGTCAGAAATCCAATAAATCAGGAAAAGCATCAGCGCATCGTCGGCAAAATCCGTCTTCGAGGATAAAACATCGCGTCGTCAAAACAAAATGTCCATCATCTCGCTATCAATGTCCGTCGTATCCGCTTTTCGTCGTCCATCAAAGTTCGACTCAAAAACAATTTCTCAACCAGAAAAGAAGAGAGGGAAACAACAAAGGGTTACATTATGACATCAATATTAGGAGGGACGTATGGCAGCATGGAAGGTTAAGCACAAACAAAGAACACAGGAGAAAAGCCAAGGTCGTACGGCATCCTCAGGATTTCCAAGTCGTACGGAGTCCTCAAATCGTACGGCGTCCTCAAGTTTTCCAAGTCGTATGACATCCTCAAGTTCTTCAAATCGTACGGAGGCCTCAAGTTTTCCAAGTCGTACGGCATCCTCAAGTTCTTCAAATCGTACGGCATCCTCAAATCATACAGAGTTTACAAGTTGCCGAGGTAGTACGGCGTACTTAGAGCATCGTACGAAGTCTACAAGTTATTCCAGTCATACGGCACCTATAGGAGAAACTCAACACTTCCACCGTACGGCATCAGTTGGCAATTTCTAGTCACATAGTACGGCCTCAAGCATTGACGAGCGTACGACATTCAGCATTTGTTCAATTCGTACGGCCTTCACAGTCAGAGGTTCTCCAGGTCGTACGACATCCACTGCCAGGGTTCAACCTACGGCATGTTTTGAGTTTTCAAATCACGCTAGGCATAACATCAGGTTGTAGCGTACGACTCAGCAAAAGTAAAAACTCTATACACCCAAATCAGGAGGAGACCGTACGCATTAGACCAAGAAGCATTGTACCAAGCCAGAAAGAATGCCATAAGGAGGCCGTACGGATTAAGGAGGTCGTACGTATCAAGAAGGAAGCAGTGCAACCAGCCATCATAGTACAGTTCCAAGAGCAGTTGGCAACCGAGCAAACGAGAGTGGCAGCTCTCGAGGACAAGTTGGCAGAGAGGGATAGAGTATTGGGTCAGTTGATAGAGAATGATACCCAGGTGGTCGATGCACAACGACTTTCAACACAGAGGGAGAATCAATTATAGGAAAAGGACGAGGAGTTGGCATTTTTTGTTTTCAGTCGTCTGGAAGACGACTACTTTGTGGGGGGGGATGATGTAGACGGCCATGTTAATAAATAATTATATTGTAATCGACCATACTAATTAAATAAATGTTGTAGTCAGTCGTACTGGGAATAGATAATAATAGTTTAAATAATACATGCATAGTTTAAAGTAAAAGTTGGATTAGTTGTCGGGTAGGTAGTTACGAAGAGTTGCCAACGGTTGGTATCCCAACCAACCTCAGCCATCTATATATGTATCTTGTCATTCGTAGTCGGAGATGGAACAATTGCTATGTATTGTGGAGATACTTCATGAAATCAATCAATCCATTGTGTTGTGCAATTACTCTTACGATTGTTCTATGATTCAAATGTGATTCATATTCTAGTACGTGCATTATGTTTGTGAATTATTCTCGTTTACTCCCGTAGTACGTTGAACACTACCCAGTGATTAAACAACCAGCAAAATGAAAACTACAGACCAGCAACTAATAAACTCACTAAAATGCGCACAACTCACTAAAAACTACTCCAAATGACATAAAACGAAATGCATATGACCCCAAGAGAGATGGCAACCAAGATAAGACTGAGAAACAACAGCAAACTAATGATATTTATTTTTCTAAAGTTTTCCAAGAATTCCCACGCAAAAGTACGGCCTAGAGAGAGGGTCGACCAACAAGATAAAATCAAGGACTCGACAATAAATTCCCAAAACTTGCACATAGAGTACATACGAACCAAGAAGGAATATATCAACTACCAGAACCAAACAAAATTCACCAAAGAGGAAGCTATAAGTAAAAACCACCACTTCAATACACCCAAACCAGCAACCTGAAAACAACAGAACACACCAAAGACATCAAAAACATCAAAAAGACTCCATTACAATAAAGCTCAATCTGCTCTTGATTATAAAACGACCTCTATCAACTTATTGCTATTTTCAAGCAAAAACCAAAGTCCAAGCTAGAATTGTAATGCATTCCTCAAAGCAAACTATCACCATTTCAGCAGCATAACACTATAATTTCTTCATGGATGAGAAACAAGAGCCCAACACTCTTTATTTATAGCCGGTCTCAGAATTCAGAATTTCTTCCCTCTGCTTTAGGGTGCCCTTGGATTTGCATTTTATTTGCCAATTTCATTTATCTCCTTGATTTTGGCGTCCCACATGAGGAGAAATTGCTATAAAATGCAAATAAAACATAACTTTAGGTGTCCCATGTAATGTCCCCTTCACCAAGCAGTCTTTCGGTAACCATTGGCCTTTTTCTTTGGGAACCCGAGGCTAGTCGGAGAGATAAGTGGGGTTTCCCTATTTTTGAGGAGGTCATTGCTCGAAGATGAGAAGTGGATTCAATGGCCGGATTCTTTTCACGGGTTTCCAGAGAGGAACTTTAGCGGGGTATATTCATCTCGACGTTGAACATTTTCGAATTTTATTTTTAGTAGAATTCTATTTTTAGCGACTAATAGGTTGTCTCAGGCAGTTGACTTTCCCTTTCAGTTGACTCAAGTGGCGTATTCAGTTTCGGACTTCAGAATGCAGTTTTGGAGAAATGAGATTATTTCATTTAAAAATAACATTATATTTTAAATGTTATTTTATGACCTTGGCCTAGTCGAATAACTTAATGTTATTTTAAAAGGTGGACTTGAAGGGTGGCACCATCATTGAGGGAATATTAAATTTATGTTGAAATTTATCAAAGTCCAATCTAGGCTTTAAGGAGGGCACATTTATTTAAGTGAAATATTTAATGAAATCAAAATTAATGATGCTTGGAAAAGGACGCCATTTTGTGGGATTAGGGTTTTGACTTTGGAAAAGGTGTTAGGGTTTCAAGGAAGGTCAACAGAAGCTTATAAAAGACAGCCTTGGGGTCTCATTTGGTATCTTTGGTCTATACTAATGTTATCTTTGCCAATTGGTTAATTGCTTGAGGAATGAATGCCTCCTAGATGCGAGCTCGACTTAGTGCTGAAACTGACACCTAGTAGAGAAGGTTCGATTATTGTGAATTTTCTAGTAAGGTTTGCATTATTTGTGGTTGTGCTTTAAGTTCAGATTTCTGCATTTCATAACCTTTCTCGAGTTGCTGATTTAATACAGCAGATTTATGTTTTTGGTCATAACTTGAAAAATACAAAAAGAGTCGTTCTGGGTATTGTCTCATTGTGTTTCCCTGTTAGAGGTGCCCCTTCATGAATATTTGTAGATTTTAATACGAAGTTTATGATTTTATAATGCAAATTCGTCATTCCTTAAAGGCAGTACTTTCTAGAGTGCATTGGGATTCGTGTCAGTAATTAATAACCATTTTAGATGCTGTTTCTTGGCCACTAAGTTAGAGCCATCATTTGAGGGTCTATTGCATCAGATTTGGAATCATTTGGAGCAGCCGAGAGAGTTATGAGCCTTGGTAAATTCGTTGCTGGTTTTATGATAAAAAGTGCAGATTTGTATGACAGTTTAAGAAAATCTGCATCTTCCTTATCTGGTTGGTGTTGAGATTTCATTGTATACTTTGCAGAAGCTTCGTTGTTGAATGCATCATTTGAAAGAGCATCTTAAGTCTTGATATTGCAGGCAATAACATCTTTGTAAGCTGGCAGTAGTACTGACCAGTTGTTCTTCTTATTGCTCATCGTTATTGTAATACTCATTCCTCTTCAGTAATTGTTGTAATAGATAGAATCTCCGCCCTATGGTAGCTACTTCCCATTCTGGGTGAGCAAGCACATTAAGATTGTTGAGAATTTCCGGTTTGACATTTCATTTCAAAACATTGAATTACGTAATCCTCAGTCATGGGTAAGCCCCTCACTCCATTGGTTAGATTGCTTTTATATGACGTTAGAGTTCCCCTTTCAGCATTTAGAGTGAAGATCCTCACG
This sequence comes from Sequoia sempervirens, assembly GCA_007258455.2. Lineage (NCBI taxonomy): Eukaryota > Viridiplantae > Streptophyta > Pinopsida > Cupressales > Cupressaceae > Sequoia > Sequoia sempervirens. The sequence goes on along the minus strand of VDFB02270651.1, from coordinate 381,893,126 downwards.
ACCATATGCCATCATCGGCGCCATTCTTGGTTAGAGTTGTTTTTGCATAAGCAGTTTGATTCAGATCCTCTGACCAATGCTCACACCTTGCCCACATCGGGATCCTGGTGTACATACTGGTTAGAGTTGCTTCAGTACGTTTTGGTTTATCGTCTAACCTTAACGGGTGTAATGTTGCAATTTGAAAAAGTAAAAAAAAATTTGGCTCGGAATATTTCATCCCAAGTCACTTTAAGTAAAATACTTTAGAATATGCAAATATTTCTCCAAATAGGGCGTCCAAGACTACTTAAGTGAGAAACCTTTATAAAAATTGTTTTTTAATAAACCCAACTTATCTCTCCATTTAGGCATCCAAGGCTAAGGTGAAAATCTATTTAATATGACTTAAATAATTCTCCAAAGTTATCCCCAAGCCTTAGCAAAATTATTTCACTTAAAATGTTATTTTCACCAAATATCAAGCTTGCCAAAATAATCACCTTGAATGATGGAGACCAAATTGAATAAATTGACCAGCCAGAAATAGCCATTGTACTGAACTGTTGAACTACTGCTAAAAATAGCACTACCAAAAATAGTACTTACGAAAAATAGCATACTACTAAAAATAGCAAGTTGTTCCAAACTCATTTAAAGCACAAACTGCACAGTTGTTGTAACTTACTAAAAATAGTAAGTCCGAAAATGTTCTCTAATTCAGTTGCATGTCACATCATCGCAAAGCTCTCTGAAAAAACCTCCAACATGCAAGCCTCCAAAACTGCCAAGGAAACAACCAAAAATGCAAGTCATTATCTCATCATGCATGTTACCACATCCCGAAGCTCCCCAAAAACCCAGAAAGCTCCACCAAACACGCATCAGAAAAACTCGCATGCAAGCCTTCAAAATCTCCTCTAAAAGTGGAAACCCCAATTTCAACTTATGACTGGCCTATGGGCTTGTCGAAATAGGCTATCAAACACAAAAGAGCGTATGGCTAATATGGGGACATTACAGTCTACCCTTCCCAAAATTGCTTGTCCTCAAGCAATTGCACAACACTCCAACGGATCCCAGGGTCCCATGTACATCTCTGCAAAGACCCACCATGTTGATGTTGCACCACTCTAATCACATCAGTGAAAATATCATGCCAAAACTACACTAACCTCCCTTGTAACTCCAAAATGTTACCATCAATGAAACTCAAGCTGAAAACTCTAGAAGGACTTAAATCAATATCATGCAACATCTCATGCCTAAAAAACTTTGAGTAATCGATATCAACAATGCCATTGTCTTCCTCAACTCTGGGCAGTAGGAAGGAAAGTCTGCTCAACTCAACAATGTACTCCTCAACATATCTCCTCAAGGTGTCAAGCAGAGCCACGTTTGCAAATGTGACTTCCCCAAAGCTTCTTACAAAGAGGAGAGTTATCCTTTGCAAGAAGTCAACAAACTCATGCTCATAACTCCACATGAATCTATTGCGCCTCCATCGTATTATTCTAATACAACCATGAAGACTTTTGAACACTCTTACAGTTCCAACTCCAAGAATCTCAAAATGATGAGCCAAAGCATGTGGAAATTTGCTGTCCTAAACCAATATAGTGAAGAAACTATCAAATTTTGCTTTACAAACCTCCATAAGATGAACTCTGAGAATAGGATAAGTTTGAAGAAAAAAATAATCTTTGTTGTTCAAGGCTAGAGTCAACGAATTACAATCTGATTTTAGCACTCTACACAAGGAAAAACAGCAGCAACAATGAAATTCCCAAGTATGAGCGTGTGAGATGAGCATTGAGTTGCAAAATAACCCTTCCAACATGGCTGGAAAACACACTAGAGCAATCCCCAACTGAAAACTACCACCACTTTGACAAGTACTGATGGACAAACTCTCTTGAACGAGAGTAACTCCACACGTAAGGTGGCTGGTCTGCCTCGAACCAGCAAACTCATGTCTCAAAATTTGCCCTTGTCTTCGCGGAGGATCACTCCCAAGAGCAACCAACCGTTCATCTCTCCAACCCATACTCAAAATCTCTCTCCAATCCATTTGTTGATGAACAAACGGAACCATCAAGTGGTTGGTAAATAAGGGGACAGTACCAAAAGGTCTGAAAATTTGATCCTTATCCCTCCAAAAATTCTTCTTTCCACAAGCAATAAGCTCCATCAACCCATGTGGAGAATCCCAAACATGGATACCCAACTAAAAATAAACTCCAACACTCCGGAAAGAAAGCATAACACATCTCTAAGTGCTGGTCAAAATCAAATGCATACTTGTGAAATTGGCGTCCCCTTTGATGAACCTCTTAAACCAATCCATGAAAGCTTCAACAACACCGGAGCATGAAACATAAGATGCCTTCAAATTCAACTCCCAAAATTGACTAGCATCACCCAACCCAAGGAAAGGATTGACAAGAGTGCAAACACCATGTTCTAGTCCATCTTCCCAAGTGAAGACTACATCCTCAATCCCTCTTAAGCAT
>VDFB02270651.1:381843330-381884613 GCA_007258455.2 Sequoia sempervirens | reverse complement strand
AAGAAGATGAATCTCAAGAAGCCAATCAAACACTTTATAGATCAATGATTGGAAGTTTGTTGAACCTAACTACTACAAGACCTGATATAATGCAAGTTGTTGGAATGATGACAAGATTTCAAGCTGCACCTAGAGAAACACATGTTCATGCAGTAAAACGAATATTCAAGTATTTGAAAGGCACTATGGAATATGGTCTATGGTATCCTAGCAGCAAAGACTTCACTCTTGAAGCATTCACAGATGTTGATTGGGCAGGCAATGTGGATGATAGAAAAAGCACAAGTGGAGGAGCTTCTTCCTTGGAGGGAACTTAGTATCTTGGATGAGCAAAAAGCAAGAATTAATTTCTCTATCTACTGCAGAAGGTAACTATATAGCTGCAGCAGCATGTTGCACTCAACTTTTGTGGATAAGGAAAACTCTAAAAGACATTAAGGTGGAATACAATCATACTTGCACCATCTATTGTGACAACACAAGTGCAATCAACATCTCCAAATATCCAGTGATACACTCAAGAACCAAGCATATACCTATCAAGTATCACTTTTTAAGAGAGCAAGTGGCAAAAGGACAAGTGAGTTTGGAATACATAGCTACAAAGGAGCAAATTGCACCAAGGGATGCATTTGAGTATCTAAGGGACAAATTGGGAGTTATCCCACATCCATCAAATTGATTGGTGGAAGCATACATTTAGGGGGAGCTATACATAGTATCTTGTAGCTCCATGGAACAAAAAGCAAAACATTGTTAGAAGACCCCTTGCCATTGATGACAAAGGGGGAGCAAAAGGAAGAGGATCAAAGTTGCCATTGCAGAGGTTGCCATCAATGACAAAGGGGAAGATTATTAGAAGTATTGTCATTGATGTCAAATGAAGAACATGGTATGGTATGTAGATGATCAGATTAACTTTCAGCATTCAGACTTATAAATCATATTTGAAGAACTCAGATGAATGCTCAAATTTGAAGATCATGATCGAAGAACATTCAGCATTCAAGCTCATTTGATCTGATAAGTTCACTTCAGATCGAAACTTGCAGATCTGAAGATACAAAGAACATGGTACAACATCATTACATATCGAAGTTCTTAACGACAGATCAAAGTTCAATAATCCACAGATCGAAGTTCTTAACCAAACTACATGCTGTTAGAAAAAAGAACGAACTGTTTACTCTAACAAACCAAATTTGTGATTTGTTACGATGACAAAACAAGATAGAAACTAACAGACGTGTTCTTGATATGTCTTACTCATTAATAAACAAATGCGACCAATCACAAAGGACATGTTTCTAACAAATCAAGTCACCCTTTTGAAAAAAACATATTCAGCCCCAAGAATTTGTAAACACGTCTTTTTGAAACACAATAAGCAAAGTCGATTAGTTATTATCCAAAAGGCGGGTTCATCTCCAGGTCAGATGTCTTTTTAAAAGACGTGTTGTCTCATGATTCGGCTTTCAGTCAAAAGGCACGATGCTTCACTTAAGGGTATGCTCTTTCGGTTGAGAAGACACCATTGTTGAAAGAGTCGATTTGCTTATTAAAAAACAAATATGTTCAAACAAAATGTATCAAACAAAGCAGAAAATCAAAAGTTGTTAAGACAGAAATAAAACTAATGAAGAAGTGTGAATGAACTTTGAAAAGACAAAGATGTGATCTTTCACACAGAGATGCAATCTTAGAACAAAGTATAAATTTTTCATTCATTTTAGACTTGAAGGTGTGGTTGTGAAGTTGTAAGCAGTTCAAGTCAGAAATCCCGTCTTCTTGTGTGGGCTTAGGGTGATATCATTCATCACAAAAGCAGATTGGAGGATTGGGAGAGTGCAGATCTGATTGAAGGCAGTCATCTTACATCCATCAAGTCAAGGTTGGTGCCTTGCACATTAGGGGTTGGTGCTCCTTGTAGGTTGTAGCCTACTAAACCTTTCATTAATAATTCAAGTAGGTTGGTGCCTACTTTCTTTTGTAAAAATCATTCAAACATTTCAATAAATTGGAGTCAACTTATTTATATTGCTTCATATTAAAAAAGTTGATGTTGATAGAAGTTTAAGTTGATTAAAGTTTGAAAAAGAAAAAGTTTGTTTTGATTTACTGATTCACCCCCCCTCTCAGTAAATCTTTTGTGCTCTTCAGGTGGTGCTTTAGAGACTGCTATAATCTTCTTTTCTTAAGCATTAACCTGAGTTGTGTTATTCTCTGAAGACGCCAGTGCTTTATTGAGAACTGTGTATGATGGGAGATTTGTGAAGTTTGTGTGTGGAGCAAGTGATCTAAGGTGTACAGGACAGAGGATGTAGTATGTCAGTTTTTCTGATTCTGGACAGTGTGTTTGTGTTTCTGAGCCTCACAGTTCATATGAAGGCACTACTTAAAATTAGTGTTTGCAGATTTGATTTTGAAATCTGAAGTTGGTACTTTAGTCACTGGAGTTGGGGCTTCAATTGCTTTGTGAGTTGGTGCTCACGTTGAAGTTGGTGCTTCAACAGTTCGGAGTAGGTGCTTCGAAGGAGAGTTGGTGCTCTCGGTGGGTTGGTGCTCACCTATGTAACAGGGTTGGTGCCCTTTGGAGTTAAATAAAAACAATATTTTGCCGTTGTTGTATACCCAAAAGGGTTTTCCACGTAATCCTGGTGTTCAACTTGTTCATGTGGTTTTATGTTGCTTATAATGTTTTGTTTTCTGACTTTAATGGTTTATGAGGTTTAAAGTTTTAAAAGTCTTCAAATACTAATTCACCCCCCCCTCCCTCCTCAGTATTTGTTGTGCGATCTTCAATTGGTATCAGAGCCAATACCTTCTGTAAAAGCTTAAAGCCTGAGAGTTGTTTCTGTGTGATCTTAAAATGAATGCTCTAGAAGGACTAACAACAAATAGGGCTTCTCTCTTTGATGGTACAAATTATGCTTTTTGGTGTGTTAGAATGAGAGCATACTTGATGTCTTTGGGATTTCATGTTCGGAACAACGTTGTGTCTAGTTACACACCTCAAAATCCTCCATACACTGCTGATGAAAAGAGAGCTTTTGAAAGCAATGCAAAGGCCATAAATGCAATCTTGTATGGATTGTCAGAAACTGAATTTGTAAAAGTCATGCACTGTGACACTGCTCAAACTATGTGGGATAAGTTCAAGAATGCATATGAAGGGTCTGAAAATGAAAGAAGAAGAGAATATAGCTGCTTATTTTCTGAGGGTAGATGAAGTGGTGAACTCTCTTAAGGGTCTTGGTGAAAAGTTTGAAGATAGTGTTGTTATTCAAAAAATCTTAAGGTCTTTACCATTAAGATTTGATTCAAAGATTTCTGCTATAGAAAAGATGGTTGATCTTGACCAAATGTCAATTGACAAGCTTCACGGTATATTGACAACTTATGAGATGAGAATGAATACTGAATCTTCATCAAAGAAAGAGACAGCTTTCAAAGCATCAAAGAAAGGAAAACAAAAGGAACTAGTATCAAGTGACAGTTCGGATGATAATTCTGATTTAGAAGAAGCATATTTCATGCGAAAGTTGAAGAAGGGTTCCGATAAATACAAAGGCGCAAGTTGACTTTTAAATGTTTCAATTGCGGAAAGATAGGACACTATGCATCAAAATGCCCCTATGAAAAGAATGAGGACAGCAATTGTGAAAAGAAATCAAAACATTCTAAGGAGTATCAAGGTAAGAAGAATAAGCATAAGAAAACTGCTAAAAGTTTTTATTCAAATGATCATGATAGTGCATCAGAGGTTAGTGATGTCTTCAGAAGAAGAAATTTTGTTTATGGCTGAAGAAGTAAATTCACCTGAGAATGAAGACGAAGATTTTGATGATGAGCAATATAATGAAGAAGCTGAAGTTGATTTTGAAGCAGAACTAATTAGTGCTAAGTGAGATTAAAAAACTTAGAAAGAAAAATCAAAACTTGAAGCTGCTGCTCAAAGAAGAAAGTGAAGAAAAATCTACCAAGTCACAAGCTCAAGGATGCAGAAAAGAAGGTGGTTGATCTGAAAAATCAGATTGAAGAAGTTGGAAAACTGATCGTTGATTTTAAGATCCAGAATGAAGAAGCAAAGAAGATTCAAAAAGAGTTGAAAAATCAGATCAAGCTAAAAGAAGAAAATTGTGAGAAACTTGAAACAAATATTGTTTTTCTTAGAAAGTTTGACAAATCTTCAACTCTACTAAACCATGAAAGTAAAAATCAGAAAAGTTCTTTGTCTTTGGATGATCTTTTGGCCTCACAAAAACAATCTATTAATAAAGGTGGAGTTGGTCTTAAGGCAGGTCAATGTTCTAAATCTTCAAAAGAAGAACAGCAGGTTTCTAACAGTGAGAGCTCAAGGAATCCTTCTACAAAAATCAGAGATAATGGTTTCAGACAGCCTTTCAGTGCTAGACAAGCACACCTAACGAGGTTTAATCATTCATTCTTTCATGGTTACTATTTTGCTTGCAACTATTTTGGACACAAACCAGCAATTTGTAGGGTGTCTTTTAGAAATAATTTCAAATTTGCAAACAAGACTCTTTTGCTTCTTTAAGGGACTATAATTATGTTTGCTATAAATGTAATAACGTTGGACATAGTGCAAGGTTTTGTAAGAGTGGCAGGGCAGATCTCTCAAAGAAAGATACAAAGAGCAAGGATAAGGAAATCAAAGTTTGGAAGAAGAAAGAAAAAGAGGCTAAACCAAAATCTCTGATTGTTCAAACAGCTTTTCTTGCACAAAGTGAGAAGAACATTTGGTATGTGGATAGTGGTTGTTCCAGACATATGACCAGAGATGAGAGTAAGTTCTTAACTCTTAAAAAATCAAATGGTGGTAAGGTAAGATTAAGTTCTTAACTCTTAAAAAATCAAATGGTGGTAAGGTAAGATTTGGAGGAAACTCATCTACTAAGGTTGCTGGTAAAGGTACTCTAATGTTCAATGATGGAAAGACTAAAATTGAGAATGTGTTGTTTGTTGAAGGCTTGAAACATAATTTGCTTAGTGTCAATCAATTGTGTGATCAAGGTCACAATTTTCCCTTCAATTCTGATTGTTGCAAGATTAGTAAAGATGGTGTTGATATTGCTAAAGCCAGTAGGGCAGCGAATAACTTATATATCCTTGCTGATGATAAAAGTGAAGCTTGTTGTTTGAGTTTACTTGATGAATCTTGGTTGTGGCATAGGATACTTGGTCATATAAATTTTGACAGCCTTGTTCAAATTAGCAAGAAGAAGGTGGTGAGAGACTTGCCAAAACTCACTAAACCATCTGTAATGTCCCCTTCTCGAACCTGACCTTTCCAGGACCATGCCTTTTTCGAAACCCGAAGGCTAATTTGTAAATTAGGGTTTCATTTTGGATGTCCTGCTCCAGTTAGTGGATTCAATGCATGATTCTTCGTTTTCTGAGAGCTTCAGCAGGGTATGTTCATCTCGGCTTTCGAAACATTTCTAGGAATTTACTATTTTAGTAAATTCTATTTTGGCAATAAACGTTGATCCTGCAATGACTTTCCCTCTCAATGGCTATTCAGCTGTTCAGAACGCAGTTTTGGAGAGATAGCTCATTTCACTTAAAAATAACATTATATTTTAAATGTTATTTTATCACCTTGGCCTAGTCAAATAACTTAATGTTATTTTAAATGGACTTGAAGGGTGGCGCCATCATTGAGGATATATTAAATTTATATTGAATTTAAAAGTCAAAATCCTTAAGGAGGAGGCATTTATTTAAGTGAGAAATTTAATTAAATGAAGTCAAAATTAAAGATGCATGGAAAAGGACGCCATCTCTTGTGATTAGGGTTTTGACTCTGGGAAAGAAGTTAGGGTTTCAAGGAAGGTCAACAGAAACTTATAAAAGACAACCTTGGGTTCTCTTTTCGACATCTTTTATCTACAGGAATGTTATGCTGCCGGATTGGCTTTGGGATTGCTTCGAGGAATGAAGGCCTCCTAGCTTGGGCATTGCTTCTCGCTTGAAAGATAGCGACTAGTGGTGATTTAGTATAGTTTTGTGAGTTGCATTGAGTTGTGTGCATTGTAATCAGCTTGTGGCTGTTTAGATCAGATTTTTGCATATTAGCTAATTTCTAGAATTGCATTTTTGCTACAGCAGATCCGTGTTTTTATTCGTAAATCAAAAAATACAAAAATATTGCTTCTGGGTATTGCATAAATCTATGTGTTTGTAAGGGGCGCTTCATTTCTCTAGATTGCAGATTTTATTGTTGAGTATTTAATTTTTAAAAGGAAATCGCCCTTCTTGCTGGGCCGTACCATTTGATTTCCTTGGATTTCGTGCCATTAATTAATGTGAGCATTTTGAGTCCGTTTTCAGTGTTAATCTTGGGCACCATCTTCTAGGAATCGCATTGTATTTTGTTTCAGGAAGATTGATTAAGTTTTGAGTGAGTTACGAATGAATTTGTGAGATACAGGGCTGCTGTTCATGCATATAAAGATCCGGACTGTCAAAAATCAGATTATTAGGTTGGCCTTCATATTGCAGTTTCTGGTTTAATCTTCCTTATTCATTGAACGGAATTCAATAAGCATTGTTACAGCTCTATTACATTCTCAATTGTATTGATAGCAAGGCTTTGACTAATATTTTGTAAGCTGGCAGTAGTACTGACAGCAGATTATAATCTTGCTTATCATATTGTACCGTTCCTTTCTATTTCAGTAATTGCTATTGTAATTAGTTTATCTCCGCCCTATGGTAGCTACTTTCCCACCTCGGGTTAGCAAGCACATTCTGGGTGTTGAGAATTTCCAGTTTTCAGCATTTCCTTTCAAGCATCGAATTTTGTAATCACTCCGCCATATGGTCGCCCCTCACTCCATTCTAGATTGGGTAGCACATACTTGGTGTCGAGTTCCTTTTCAGTATTTAGAGTAGGAGATCCTCTGACCATATGCTCGCCATCATCGGTGCCATTCTTGGTTAGAGTTACAGCATAAGCAATTTGTTTTAGATCCTCTGACCAATGCTCACACCTTGCCCACATCGGGATCCTGGTGTACATTCTGGTTAGAGTTGCTTTTGCACGTTTTGGGTTTATCTCCTAACCTTAACGGGTGCATTGATGTAATGTTGTAATTTGCAATTGTTAAAAAATCGAAAAAATTGGCTCGGAATATTTCACCATCTGACATTGTGTGCAAAGATTGCCAGGGAGTTTCAAAACAAAAGAGTACTCAAGTACAATGCCTCTAGAGTTGGTTCATACTGATTTATGTGGACCAACATAGACAAGCTTGCAAGGTGAGAGATATTTTATGTTCTTAATTGATGACTACTCACATATGACTTGGGTGGCCTTTTTGAAGGAAAAATCAAAAGCATTGGAGAAGTTCAAAGCTTTTAAAGTTTTGGTTGAAAATGAGAAGGGATTGAAAATCAAATGCTTGCAATCAGATAATGGAGGTGAGTTTACCTCTAATGACTTTGTAAGTTTTTGAGAAAATCTGGTATTACAAGACAATTTTCAACTGCTAGGACACCTCAACAGAATGGGGTGGTTGAGAGGAAAAACAGGTCAATTCAAAAAATGGTTCAAAGCAGAAAAAACCCTTGGTTTCTCCTCCAACAGCAAGCAGCAAAAAGCCAAGTCTTTGAAAACATTCATCAATAATCCTTGCCTTTGCTTTATGAAACCATTTTATATCTTCTCCAAAGTGGCTTGATTTCCAATGAGACCCTTTTAATCATTTAATATTATTAATACTTGCTTTTGATGTGACTTTATATTATCTCATAAAGTGGGTGCTTATATCCAAGTCACTTTATATTTAAACTATTATATTATTAATGACCCCCTTAATTATAAAGTCGACTTAATTCATTAATGATATGCACTTTATAATTAATTATTATTAAAGTCTTACTTTAATAATAATTAAATAAAAAATAACTCCCTCAATAATCATTATTTCTTGATTCCATCAATGCCAAGAGGTAATCCATTGAAACCACTGCTCACCCAGGCGACTTGCCAAAATTAGTAAGGTTGGCCTCTAACACTCAACTGACTTACTATAAATAGTAAGTGCATCATAACAAGGCCAAACACCTCTGAATAACAAAGCCTCTGATTACGCCAAGGATCTGGAGAGGAAAACACTGCAAATGGCCATCTAGAGAACTCATTAACACTAGAGTACTATCACATTGTAGTCCACACTCTAATGCTCACGAAAAAGGGGACATTACACTGTAAGACCAAAGTACTATCACATTGTAGCCCACTGAGTATTTATTCAAACTTCTTTTAAGTTAATAATGCAATCATCACAATTAGTTAAATAGTCTTTTTGAATCCCCAACAAAGTCACCAAAAAAATTGTTGGTATACAGATTTGTCACTGCAATTATTGCCTCTAAAATAACTTTGATTTGCCCAAAGGGCAGTAGCAAATTTACCAACAGTTGGAGAAGTTATTTAACAATTTACGTTTGTGTTTAGAGGGACAGCTCCCTCGTATGAAGTGTATAAACTTTTATGGGTATGCTTTTTACCAAAAAGCAAGAAAGGTGAATTATCTAAACTAATGAGGGAAAGAGAAATATACAAAGTTCCTCAAGTTGCCACATGAAAATCAGTAATTACATTTTCCATGTTACCACCTAACCAAGTACCTCCAAACTGCAAGAACAGAGTACTATCACATTGTTGTCTACTGATTATTCATTCGAACTTCTCTGGGGTTAATAATGCAATCAGCACAATTAGGTAAATAGTCTTATTGCAATAATTTAAAAACCCTTATTCAGAATTGCCATAATACATCAGCTATTGCAATTATTCAAACTCTTGCAATAATAAACCAACTATTGCAATAATTCAGAAACATGCAATAATACATCAGCTATTGCATAAATTACTTAGCTTCTCAGACAAGCAGATTTGCAACTTCAGCCTTCAGAATTATCTCCAAAGAAGATTCATGAATTTGCTTGAATTCCCAAGTGTGAATCCTGAATGAATCCACCAACACCAGCTAGGGTAGATAGTTTCACTAGCTAAGCTGGAACTTGTAGGAAAAACCTTCCTAGGGCTTGAACTCCAAAGAGCTCCTCAACTTCAACCCTCAAAATGAAATGATAAACCACGCCATGTCAAATGAGCTCTCAACTCCCCTTTATAAAGAACTCCTTGATCTTCTAGAAAGACCCAAGAAGAGTGTTCAACAAGCTTTTAGAAGAATATTTTAATATTCCTTATGTGACCCCTTGATGTGACCTCTTGATGTGACTCCTTGATGTGACTTGATATTTTATTTTTCACTTAAGTCACTTTATAACCCATTAATATAATTATTTAATATTACCCTTTTTATTTTGCACTTTTTGCCTTCTAACATTAAATAATTAAAGTAATGATTATTCCTTAAGCAGGTCGGAAAACGGGGACACTACACAAGAAGAGGGCATAGGAGGAGAAGGTGTGAAGATAGGAAAGACATCTAACATCGCCTGGGTAAAATCACCATTCCAGTTTTTGATGGTTTTGGGGGTTCATCAACAAGGGCATGGTTGCAGAAATTAGACACATATTTCTCCTTGAACCAAATGTATGAAGGGGAAGCCATCAAATTTGCAACCTTACATCTTGAGGGTTTGGCCCATGAATGGTGGTATCTGAGATGGCCCCCTTACAATTTTTTTCAATTTTTCACAAGCAGTTTCACCTATTAACATTAAAGAAATCGTAAACCAACATTGGAATGCAACCCTACACCAAGAATGTACACCAAGATCCCAATGACGGGCAAGGTGTGAGCAGAAGGCGCCAAGGATCATTAACTTGAAATCTGAATGGTGGAAATACAAAGTACGCAACTCGACCACTTATTCAACAAGAGTAGAGTAACGGCTCAACCAATCAACAGATGAGAAATGCAGTATAGAAAGTAAAGACGATGAGGCCTATCTCTTCCACCAAACGGTGGGAATGAAAATGCTTATGCAAGGAAAGTAAACAGAGTGGCGAGGCCTGCTCTCTTCCACTAAAAGTGGGTATACAATAGAGATTTTGCAAAAATATTAAAGGGTTGTTCAGTACTATTGAATCAGCATTACAATAAGAAGTAGAATCCTACAAGAGTCAAGTATTATAGATGTCAAAGTGCTGCAAATGATATAGAATGTCTCTCCAACTCCAAAAGACTATCAAACATAAAAATTAGGCCAAAACTCCAACTCCTAACAAATCTGATATAACTAACCAGCAAACTGAAAACACACACCAGCAACTAGAAAACTCACTAAAATACTCCTAACTCACTCAAGACTCCTCCAAATCACGTGAAATAAAAGGCAATAGACTCTAAGAGTGATGGCAACCAAGCTAAGACCAACAAACTGCTGCAAACACCTCTCAATGATGTAGCACAAATTCCAAGGCATAGATAGGCATGGTACGGCCTTCAAGAGGGGAGACCTTGCAAGATAAAATCATAGACATCACCAAAAAATCTGTAAACTCGCAGAGAGGGACACCTAGGCCATAGCAAGAGAATGAGACACTGCCCAAAACCAACAAAAAAATCACCTAAAAAGTTATGAGTGAAAACCACCTACGGCTCAAACCAGCAACCTGTAAACTGTAAAGACACACCAAAACATCAGAAAACATCAATATAAAACTTCTCCATATTGCTCAATCTGTTCTCCAGTGTAAAGAACAACCTTCTCACTTAGCTAGTTGTTATCTTTCAAGCAAGAAACTAAGTATAAGCTAGGAGGTATGCATTCCTCGAAGCAACTCAATCACCATTTCAGCAACACTTCATCACAAATTCTTCATGGATTCCAAGAATGAGGCCAACACACATATTTATAGCCTTTTGTCTCCAAATTCAAATTCAATCTCCCTCCAAGATGGATGCCTAATCCAAATTCACATTCACTTGCACTATTTTGCAAATTGCATTTCATTTCATGTCATGTCCCCATTTTTGACGAGCATCAGAGTTCGTAAGATTGGCCTATCAGGAGACCCTCGTAAGCTGATAGAGTGGTTAGAGGGTCGTTTGGGAGCTTGGCTCATGCTTCAGACAGGCAGTGTTGATCAATTGGCTTTCGTTTGGGCTCGATCGGAGGCTTCTTGCAGAGTTGCTATTTTTAGCAGTTCCTAGCAGGCAGCGTGGGACCCCTGCTATTTTTAGCAGTATGAGATTGGCAGCGTTCAGAATCACTTCAGTGTTCGTCAGCTTCAGACGGAACAGTCATCGGATGAGTAACGAGAGAAATATTAATATTTAATTGTATTAATTAAATATTAATTATTTAATGATTATAATATAAAGTTATAATATTAAATTATAACTTAAGTGATTCTTCTTGAGGGGTGCGCCATCATCAGAAGGGGGCCAAAATTGATCATTAAAATATAATAAAATATTTTGGCTGAGACTATTGAAATAATAAAAGAATTAAAAGTCAAATATTTAAAATTCCCTATCTTTAAGGAAATCGCACTTTTGAGAAGAATAAAGGTTTTGCATTGGGATTTGAGCCATTATGCATATTTGACTTATTGAAAATTGATCAGTTTTGTCTGAGCACAGAACCTTAGGGTTTGAGTCTCGAATTCCTTGGAGAACGAGCCATCTCCATTGGAAGCAGTTCAGAGGGTGTGAAATAACACCTGATTTATTGCCAGTTGTGAGATTTCTTCATCCAGAAGAAATTACAGAGTTTCACAGAAGTATTTCATCAGGGTTTCAGAGAGATATTCATTTTCAGAGGTTACAGAGTAACAGACTTACAGAAGATATTCATTCATTGTTCAAGGCGCCCAGTTTATTATCACTCTGGAGAATTCTTAGAAGGGCCGTACTTCTTGCATTTATTGCAGACCTGTACCTGGCCGTACTGTCATATAAAGGCGAGTTTGTGATCTTCAAGAAGACGCCTATCATTCTGACTTCCAGTTTGCACATGTGGTGGCCCTAGGGTATCAGGAGTTATCTGAGACTGCCAGACAGGAAATTCCAGAGAAACCGTACCTTCTTGTTTGCTGCTGTCATTTACCAGGCCGTACCATTCTGTACTTGGCCGTACCATATCAGCAAGCATGTCTTTTTGTCTCCAGAGCACAACGCCTTACTTATTGGTCTTCTGACTTCTTTCCTGGAGGCGCCTACATCCTTGGATCAGTGTGTGAGCTTTGGATAGTGGGAGAAGCTGAGATTGGTAAAGCCGTACCAACATCTGGAGAATATTTATTGCTGCTACAGAAATCAGGTTTTTTTCATAAATGTCATTCTTTTTTACCTGCATGCAACTGGGTATCTATTGTAATCAATCTGAAAGATTAATAAAAGGTCCAGCATGAGTATTAGCAATAAATTCTCTAGTTTTTAGAGTTAAATGATTTTTAGTGAATTTATTTCAAATACTTGCAAAAATCGCCATTCTTCATTTTTATGCAAAAACATCCAAAAACCCAAAACTTCAAAAAAACATCAGAAAACTTTCAGATTCAGAATTAGGGGAAACCTAGGGTTTCTACATTTCACCCCTTTCTCAAGTCGTCCATCACATGAAGACAAATAAACTTTATTAAAATCCAAATAATCTTCAAAGTTAGGCATCCAATGTATAAAGTGAAATATAAAAAATCACTTATTTCTCCTTTAAGGCGTCCACCAAGCCTTAATATTATTTCACTTTATAAAATACTTTACCTCAACAAAGGAAGCACCCACCTCAAGTTGAAGACCTGCCAAAATAGCTCAGAAGTGCTGAAGACCAAAACTGCTCAAACTGACTTGCCTGAATTATCCTCAAAACTAGCCTGATGAAAACTTGCTAAAAATAGCCTACTACTAAAAATAGCACTTACTAAAAATAGCATACTGCTAAAAATAGTAAGAGTGTCCAAATGCATTCTAACCACATTTTGAACAGTCGTCGCAACTTACTAAAAATATTAAGTCCGAGAAAGTCCTTTGTTTCAGTTGCATGTCACCACTGCGAAGCTCTCTGAAAACCCAGTCCAGAATCAGAACTATAAAACTCCAACATGCAAGCCTCCAAAACTACCAAAACATCCTCCTAGAAAATAGGAAACCCTAATTTCTTCTTCCGACTAGCCTACGGGCCTCCGGGATAAGCTAATGGTCAACTGCAATGATCACTGTTGAGAAGGGGAAATTACAGTATCATGGTATGGTGACACAAGGGCACGATTCCATCAAAACATTAGATGAATTCAGTCAGAGGTTGACAGAGAGATTTGATAGGAAGGATCTGGAAATCCATTTCCAGGAATTAGCACAGCTGAGAGAAGGTAAAGTGGAGAATTATGTTGCAGAGTTTGAGAGATTGGTAGTGATGGTTCCAAATGTGACGGAAAGAAGACTCATAGTCCTCTTTATTGAAGGCCCATCCAAACCCCTCAAAGATTTGGTGGAGGCATTTGATCCTAGCTCACTACAAGATGCCATTAGGAGGGCTTTGAACTTGGAAGATTCAGCAACTAAGGGCAAATCATACTCCAGCAAGGCAACTCCCGTTGAGACCAAGAAGTTTCCTCAAAGATGCATTCCTCCTCCAAGAATGGTACCACCCAAACCCACCCAATCGGACATATCTAAGAATGGGCTCCAAAGGAAGAAATTATGTTTCGATTGTAGGGGGCCATGGCAGCCAGGTCATCGTTGTTTGGGGAAGGGTCATATACATTGAGGTACTTTCAGATGAGGACTCTGAAGCAGTTGTTAGTCCAAAACTAGTTGTGATTGAAGAAAAGCATGAATCTAAAGAGGAGGGGCATCCAGGAGGGACACTTGTAGCCCTATTTGGAGCACCAAGGTATCATTCCTTTTGATACAAACGAGTCTTACAGGGGCAACAAGTGACTGTTTTGATTGATAGTGGAGCTACCCACAATTTTATTGATGAGTGGTTGGTGGCTAAGTTGGGATTGAAGACTAAGGACTTTGAAGGATTCAACGTCACAGTGGCTGATGGCTACACTCTACCCTGCAACTGAAGGATTCAACAGCTGAATTTGACTCTTTGCGGTCATAAGATGAGGGATGACTTTTATGTGATTGGCATAGGTGACACCAAGATGGTTCTTGGAGTGTAATGGCTGCATTCACTATAAGAAAACACACAAAATTATCAAACGATGGAGCTTAAGTTCAAATCTAAAGAGAAGGAGGTAGTCTTTCGTGGCATTTCCAATGGACGCCCTATGTGGTGTCAGCCAAGCGTATGGAGAGGGCGTTGCATAGAGATCAAGTTGCTTGGGCAGTCGAATGCTTGATCATGAATACACAGCCTTCCAAGGAAGGGAAGACCTTCCATGTTGACATCCAACCCATCTTGAAGAATTATAGTAAGGTCTTTGATGATATACATCATGGTCTACCTCCAAAGAGGGGTTTTCAGCATGTGATTGAGCTTAAGGAAGGGGCAAAACTAGTCATCACTACACCCTACCGTCATCTGCAAGCATATAAGGAGGAGATAGAGAAAACAATTAAGGAGCTACTTGACATGGGGCATATACGTTCGAGTTCTAACCCTTTTGCCTCATCGGTGGTGTTGGTCAAGAAGAAGGATGGGACATTGATGATGTGCATTGACTATAGAGCACTCAATAAGAGGACAATCAAAAATCGCTATCCCATTCCCAAGATCGATGAGTTGATAGATGAGCTTCATGGTGCGGTATATTTCTCTAAGATTGACTTGCATTCAGGGTATCATCAAATAAGAATAGGGGAAGATGTGCATAAAACAACTTTCAAGTATCACTATGGGCACTATGAGTTCTTGGTCATGACAGTTGGTTTGACCAATGCCCCTGCTACCTTCCAATCATGTATGAACCAGGTATTCATTCTACATTTGAGATAATTTGTTTTGGTTTTCTTTGATGACATCTTTATCTATAATAGGTCACGGGAGGATCACTTGAAGCACATAGATAAGGTGCTTGGCATACTTGAGCAGCATTCATTCCATGCCAAGATGTCATAATGTGAGTTTGGTTTGACAGAAATTTTGTGTTTGAGGCATACGATTAGTGCTCAAGGGGTTAGTGTTGATGAGGAGAAGATCAAGGCAATTCAGGATTGGCCTAGGCCTAGGTGTTGATGTTGTTAGCAGCTGCGGGCCTCTTACTTCCAGCCCGTGAATTTAAATCAAGCAATAAATAAAATATAGCCATCGACTATTTCATTTATTGGAGACGACTTAAGTGAAGAGGCGCTTCACTTGGATAGAGAAATAATATTTATTTATTAATAACAATTATTATTTGTTGAGGTCGACTCTCCTTGATAATCGAGCCATTCCATTTGGGTCATGTTCTTTGGTAGCTAACTTTGTATTGTGAAGAGGTGTGTCTCTTCCCACGAATTGTATTTATATGAGATCCATCCATTGTTCATTATAGTTCGATATCCTTAGTGCGAGTTGAAGGAGTAAGAAGATATCAAGTGCAGATTGATATATCCATTGAAGGCTGAGTTACTTAATTACTGTGTTAGCATCTGTTTGTGGTGCATATTCTTGGCCTTCATATCGGCCTCTTTGTAAAGGAGACATTCATTATTAATCAATATATAAGTGATATATTGTTGCTGGGTTTTTCTCCCTCAAGAGGAGGGTTTTCCCAGGGTATCTATTGTGTTATTGTGTCTGATTTTTTAATTAAATTCTGTATATCTAATCTGATCATAAAACCTAACATGGTATCAAAGCGGGTATAAGGAAGATCTTGATTAGATTTAGTCAAGCAGCGATACTCTTCTTTCTCTTTCTCATCTTTAATCACATCTATCTTATCATCAAGATGGTGAACGGACTCAAGATCGAAGATAGACTTGAGGGAGCAACTAATTTCACATCTTGGAGATTCAGAGTTATGCTCGCCTTGGAGGAAAATGAGTTAGCCGAGTTCGCGGAGAGCAAAGTCCCCGAGCCTACTGATGAGGAAGAGAAGACTCAATGGAAGAAGAGAGATACTAAGGCAAAGAAGATGTTAGTTGATTTCGTGCCGGACCATATTGTTCCAATCATCTCCAAGTTGAAGACAGCAAGAGAGATGCTTAAGACTTTGGAGGAGATGTATGAGATCAACAACACAAACCGTGCACTTGCATTAAACCAACAACTTCATCATGTCAAGATGACGAAGGAGAATCCGTCATCGCTTACTTCATGAAGATTGTCGAGTTGAGAGATCAGCTCTCTACTATTGGACACATTGTTGATGACAAGGATTTGACCATGTTGGCTCTTAATGGTCTTCCCTCATCTTAGGAGTCTTACATTCAAGGAATCAGTGTGAGATCGAAACTTCCCAAGTTTGATCATTTGAGGGCGGATTGTATTCAAGAAGAGTCTATGTTGGCTACAAGAGGTATTGGTCAAAGCTCTACTAATGAAGACATTCATGTTCTTGACGCACAATCCTCGAAGAAGAAAGGGAAAGGAAAGAAAGGATATTTCAAGAGGAATAGAGAAAAGGGATCTAATGGTGCTCCTGTATTCAAGAAGAAGAAGGATCTATCTCGTGTTCAATGCTTTAGATGTGACACGTATGGTCACTATGCAAAGGATTGTCCAACTAGGCCTACGCAGCAAGGTTCCATTGCAGATGTTGGTGAGATCTCTTCGCAAAATGATTCAGGGGGTTTCTTATTCTATTTTGCTCTTTCAAGCAATGTGCCTACCGACAACAATACTTGGTTGATTGATAGTGGTGCTTCTCACCACATCACCGGATTTAGAGAGCATCTAACTAATTTGGTGGAGAGAGATTCTAGTGTTCAAGTAATTATTGGATGAAATATTCCGAGCCAATTTTTTCGATTTTTTCAATTATCAGATTACAACATTACAATCAAGTACCCGTTAAGGTTAGAAGATAAACCCAAACGTACTGAAACAACTCTAACCAGTATGGCGCCGATGATGGCGAGCATTGGTCAAAGGATCTAAATCAAGCTGCTTATGCTGTAACTCTAACCAGTATGGCGCCGATGATGGCGAGCATTGGTCAGAGGATCTTCTACTCTAAATGCTGGAAAGGGAACTCGACGTCAAGTATGTGCTACCCAATCCAATGCGGAGTGAGGGGCGACCATATGACGGAGTGATTACAATAACAATGCTTGAAAGAGAAATGCTAAAAGCTGAGAATACTCTACACCCAGAATGTGCTTGCTGACCCAAGATGGGAAAGTAGCTACCATAGGGCGGAGCTGTAACTGTTACAATAACTTTAATTGAAATCGAGAATTACAACCAAATTTGAACAAGAAATAAAAGACTGCCAGTACTACTGTCAGTTTTACAAAATAAGAAGTATTTGCCTGCCAATATCTTGTGAAATTAAAGGATCAGCATTACATCATAGAGAACCACTTTTATTTTGGATAGGAATACCAAAACCAAACTGCTTTCAAGGATCAAGATACTGATTTCTGATTTCTGTTACAAATCTGCTCATTAAATGAATAAACAGCAGTCTATGGAACTACTCAAATGCTCGTATCTTTCACGTAAGACCTCCAATTGACTAGAAATCAAATGCAATATGCCTTAACAATGGAGACGCCTAAGATAAGACATAGAAAACAGATCTAAAACCCACACTTTAAATATGCACGAACCCCAAAGCAAATCAAATGGTACGGCCCAGCTGAAAAGGGCGATCTGCTCTTAAAAATAAATGAAAGCTCTAAAAATTCTACAAATTTGGGAATAATGGCGCCTAAGCCTAGCAAAGACAATGGGTTAATACCCAGAACAATATTTTTGGTATTTTATGATTTATGAATTAAAACTTGGATCTGCTGTATCATGAATGCAATAAGCTGAAAACACTAACATGCCGAATCGAAACTAACAATGCAATAAGCTGAGAACAATGCACAAACTAAATGCAACTCACAAATGAGACGATTTTCACCACTAGTTGTTGTCTTGCAAACAAGAAGCGATGCCCGAGCTAGGAGGCCTTCATTCCTCGAAGCAAACCCAGAGCCAATCCGGCAGCATAACAGTATTGTAGTCCAAAGATGTGAAATGATGCTTAAAGTCTCCTTTTTATAATTCTCCAGTTGACTTCTCGAAACCCTAAAACCACTTTCAGGTCAAAACCCTAATCTCCTCAAAGATGGCGTCCCACCTTTCCAAGCACCTTGTCTTTTAATAATATTTTAATCTTTCTTGAAAAAGGCGTCCAATTTGAACTTAATAATAAACTTCATAAAAGAAATTAATAATCCCCTTAATGAAGCGCCACCCTCAAAAGACCACCTTTTAAAAAGACTTTAAGTGATTAAGCTAGGCTAAGGGGGGGAGTCAACGTTAAATTATAACATTAAAACGTGACTTTAATAAAAATAGCCCAACTTATTTCTCCAACTGCGCCCCGAAGCCATCAATGAACAAGCCAACCAAATCAAACTAACATAGGAAGTCAACCAAGCTGAACCCAACTGAAAAGCTGCCAAAAATAGAATTTACTAAAAATAGTAAATTCCAGAAAATGCTCTGAATGTCGAGATGAACATACCATTGCGAAGCTCTCTGAAAACCCAGAAAGAATCCGCCATTAAATTCACCATCTCTGAGCAATGACCTCCTCAAAAATAGGAAACCCTAATTTTACCTTCCGACTAGCCTTCGGGTTTCCAGAAAAAGGCCAACGGTCACAGGAACGATCAGGTTTGAGAAGGGGACATTACATTGGAGATGATGCTAGTTATTTTGTAAAAGGAGTTGGGACCTCCTCTCTTCACTTCGATTCCGACATTACCTTGCAGTTGAGTGATGTCCTATTTGTTCTAGGTATCAAGCGGAATCTTGTCTCTATCTCAGCCTGGAAGACAAGGGGTATTGTTGATGTACGTTTTATCATCCACCGAACACACAGAATAAAATGTCCAAAGACACTCTATCCTCTCTTGAACAAAATCACCGCGTATGCTAAGATTGCGAGAAGATCATATGGCGACTCCAAGGTTTCTTTCGTCAGGTCATGACATGTGGATAAGCTCAATGGGCATTGTGATATGCTGGTAATAAACAAAGGGACTTACGTTAAGGAATTCCTCACAAGTTCAAGACTTAGACGAACTTATCATTAAGTGCTTCTTCTGTTGCGATTTTCATTTTTGGAATCTCAAAAAAAAATGTAAAAGGATAAGGGTTTAGAGGTTCTAATCTATCCCTAAGAATTCAAGAGACTGTAAAGATCGGGTGAAACGAGTAACCATGCTTTGCTTCGCCTCCCTGGGACAACTACACAAAGTGGGTGCAATCTTCAAAGGGTGTGATTATAATTTTCATGTCTTGAATAAGACTAAAGTTAAGCATCCACAATCACAAGCTCGGGCTAACTTTACGCATTGAATGAAAATCATCCATCCAAAGAAAGTATGAGCAATGTTTCACCATAAATCTATACTATCAAATCTTGCATTCATTTAACAAACATTCAAAGCAAATTCTATCTTTAATTGTAATCTAAAGTTCTATCTAATTCTAATCTATGGTTGAAGAAGTTATGCAACCTTGCACACCACTTGACAATAAAAGCAATTCAAAGCAAATCATGCATAAGAGCTTTTATTATCGGAAGTAGCAAAACGCAACAATCTCATATACTTTCTTCACACAATGAAAATGAGAGTTTAAGAGTTTATATAGAGTTTTCAAGAGCAAATGAAAGGCCAAGATTAAAACATCAACGGCCAAGATTAAAACACCTCAACCCTAATTAGGGTTACCCAAAATAACATCAATAAACAATGAGTGAACACAGAGAGAAGTGGAGTCTGGAGCTATCTTCAAGGGAGTTCGTCCCTATCCTCCTGAGCAGCAGTGTGTTCAACGAACCAGAACACGATCTGGATGACTTCTTCCATTGTGACTTGTGGTAGCATGCTCATCTTGAATTCCAAGCTGTCCAAGTCCTCAGCACATCCGGCAAAAGCATTCTCCCATTCCAGTTCTTGCTTCAGGAAGGCATCTCGGATGGATAAGAGATTCACCACCCTTGTGAAATCCTGCCTTAGAATCACCCCCGTGGTAGAGAAAAAGATTGCCTAAACTTTGCTCTCCAGTCTAGATAGTTGCATGTCATTTTCTCAGACAATCTCTTTATCAAACACGTCCACAACTATGAGGTAAATCTTCCTCTAAATTTCTCAAATTTGCTCCTCCACTCTGAGTCCATCGGCCTTAGCTTTCTCCAAAACCTCGCTTCGTATTGTCAATGCACAATACCAATGGTGGAAATCATAAGCGGCACCTGCTGCAATTACCTTTTCTTCAATCAATTCATGTTTTGGGACGCCCTTCAGTACTTTGATGCATGGAATGAGCCTCTCCTGAATATCCGGGAGGTTGTCCCAAACGTCTGCCATGGCAGCCAATCTAGAAAGGAAAGAGGAAGTTTGCCCATAGGCGAGTGTCAATCTCTCCATGAATGAAGATGCTTCTATGCCTTTACCTATCATCCATTCCTTGGCTTCCTTGGTCATGACCATTCCCTCTTCAACATCCTTGGTTGTTTCTTGTGAAGAATTGAGAAGAGGAGGAGCTACTGCATCACCCTGGTTGAGTGGTTGGGTCAGATGCCAAATATACTCCTTCAAGCGCTCAACCTCCTTCTTGTATTCTTCAAGGATACCCGGGGACACATCCCCCCACCCAAATCCCCCGTCCCAGTTCCCAAGACGTCCTGGGTACCAGGCGACGGTAAGGGGACGACAAGGTACCATCCCCCTTTTTTGGAAATTTGTGGGAACGTCCCGAGGACAGGGGGATGCCGTTGACCCAATAGGGGACAGCTGATCGGTCCCAGGAACGGAAGGGGGACGGCTAAGCCATCCCTCGACCGTCTCAAGGACGGTCAACCGTCCCCCACCTGTTGACGTGGTTTTTGAGACCGCACCAACACAGAATAAAGTTTCCCAATGGATACCCTATCCTCTCTTGAACAAAGTATTCAACATGCTAAGATTGCGAGTAAGATCATGCTTTCAACTCCAAGGTTCCGAATACTTAGAATACCCTCAGTTGGTTTGATGTGAGTAGTTGTGTTCTCACGAGGGGACTTACACAATTGTTCGACAGTTGACAGCAGACAGTGGACTAAGGGCTTTCATATGATTTAGATGATTAGGCAAGTGAGCACAAGTTTCTTAATCCTAACCGGAAATGAACTGAAATTAAATGGGTGTAGGGCCTAAGAAGTTTATGTTCTACTCTAGAGCGTGGGACATGGCGATCAATTTTCACAAACTTCAACCAAGTTCCGCTTTGCCTCACTTTGGACAGCTTCCGCAGAACTGGTGCAATCTTCAGAGGAGTAACTTCAGATGTTCAGATCACGATCTAGCATGAAGACACCATCACAACAACGCATGCCAACATATAAACCATAATCGAAGTTAAGTTTCACAAAGTTCCAGTTGACCACGCAAGGCGAACCCACCGTCAGCGAGCCCACTAGTGATATGGACAAGCGAAGTCTTGTTCAATTCGAGCACCACATTCCACAATTACTAAGTACTTGCATGAAATGAAATCTACTTTACTTTAAGCTACTTCAAGATGCTAAGTGAATTGGAAGGACGAAGAAGCCTCAACAACTACTCATAACAAAGAAGAAATCACCATCAATGAAAATTCTTTTATTATGAAAGCATACATGACAACTTCTTACAAAGTATCCAAAGGGAAGACTTTCCTTCCTTTTCAATCTAAACTACTCTACTTTCTACTCTATCAATTTCTCTCTACTCCTCTAAGCTCTGCTTCTACTTCTAATTTCTAATGAGATTACAAATGAGGGGGACTCCCCCTTTTATAGTTGGCCAAGTCCAACGGACGGCTCAGATTACAATCGACTGGATGGCCTAAATCGTGCCACCTCATCCCTAAACAAGATTCGCCCTAAAAACCGCCACAAAGGAGAGTGGGCCAATAAATGAGCCATTAATGTCCATCATCTTTCTAGAAGATTCCCGCCTCGAAACGTGTTCACACTGCCTTCGATCCTCTCCTTGACGTTGTTCTTCAACTTCGCTCGAGCTTCCATTCTTTTCTCCATCTTGAGTTTCGAAAACATTTGCCTTTGTCACTAAGTGTCAACACTTAGCCATTTTCTTGCAACTTTTCTTCCTTCGTGATTTATCATCTTGAACTACTTTGCTTCAAATCATCACCGCCTGGTCTCGACGTTCCTCCTGCAAAACAAGCAAGGAGAAGAGTATTAGAACACTTCATAACATGAATTCACTTTACTTACCTGATTTTCACGCTTCGATCTCCAAGGGTTCATCGTTTTTCTTAGCCAACTTTGCATTCAAATTCTTCATGCCTTAGCCAAATTTCAACCCATCTTCCTCAAGGGTGTATCATCTTTGACAATATTAACTTCAACTGCATCTTCAAGAAATTCATTTCACCTGCTGGAGCTCTGACAACTTTGATTTTATTCATCTCTGGCTCAAGAAGACCATCTACACGAAGAATTTGAGCAAATTCACCTAGGCAGTTCCTTTCAAATTCATTGTCTAGAGAATTTCACCTTGAAAACACATTTTCTTTATTTTGCCTTAGAAAATTTTCAAATTTCCCTTAGGAAAACTCATCAATCCAGTGCCAATCAAAAATCTTCATCCTGAAGGCCACAACGAAGTATGGAAGACTTTAAAATCAACTCCTCATCGATAATCTTCAATACCCAAAAGAAAATTTCTCTGAAACGCGATGAATCCATGGGTGCACAACGAATGGGTTCATTTAATTTTCTTGAATTTTGAACCTTAGAAAAATAATTTTCAACAAATTTATTCAAGCTCCTCATCCCCTCTGAGAATTTTGTTGCTCTGACTTGGAAAATTTTCGTTGACCCTGTGCAGCAGGCATCACCTGACTTCATCATTGGCAAATTGCTCGTGCTCTAGGAAAAATTTTATCATCTTCCAAGCCCAGGCGTATTTTCTCAAGGAAGAAAATATTTTGCCTTAGAAAATTTTAAATCACTTCGAAAATTTTGGCTTAGAAAATTTTATTCAACAACTCACTTAGAAATATTATTTCCATTATCCTAGGCGCATTTTATACCATGAAGGACACTTAAAAAAAATCTCCAACGCCTAGCATCAACTTTGCTTTCACCACCTTATAGTTTACCTTACCACCTTAGGCGCATTTGACATTTGAAGAAGAAGATTGATCACGCCTAGCATACCTCACTTCACATGCCTTGGCAATATTTTATTTTCACTCACCACCCTAGGCGCACACCACCCTTAATGGAGAATATGTTAAATTTCAACGCCTTGCACTTATCATTTCACCCTCAACACTTCACTTTAGGCGCATATAGCATATGCAAGAGGATACGCCTAGCAATTTTATCCTTTAACTTTACTTTCACACTCTTTATTCACCCTTTATTGACTTCAGCTTGGGCGCATATTACATCTCATGAAGGATAAACACTTTGAACGCCTCCTTGTGACCTTTCGACTTCCCTCTTTCGTCCTCACATGGCCTCTTTTGGGCGCATTTTGCCTAGGCTGAAGGATGAAACTTCCAACGCCTCTTTGACCACCTTTGTTTTGTCTTCACATGCCCCCTTTTGGGCGCATTTTAGCATGCATGGAGGATGAAAAGTGTTGACCCCTTTGACCTTTTTCATTTTGGGCGCATTTTAGCTCTTGAGAAGGATGGGCGCATTTGGAGGGGGCAAGAGGATGACATTTTAACTTAGCCATTTTTTAAACTTCAAACGCCTTGCATGTGACTCTTCACCTTCTTTTCTTTTGTCTTCATATGGCCTCAAATGGGCGCATTTTGGGGTGAGAGGAGGATGAGTTTTGTTGACTACTTTGACTCATTTGCTTTTGGGCGCATTTCAGCATAGGAGGAGGACGAGTTTATAACTTAGAGAATTTTTATCATCTTGCTTTCAAGGTGGGCGCATTTAGCCTATGCTAAAGGATGAAACATTTTGACTTCTTTGACTTTCTCTCAAGATGGGCGCATTTAAGCAGGGGTGGAGGATAAACTTCATACTTAGAAAAATTTTGAACTTTCACTAGCTTTTCCTTGAGGGCGCATTTTAGCATGAGTGGTGGATGAAACTCATACTTAGAAATTTTTATTTTTTTTGCATGCCGCTGCCAGCCTCCCATGCCTTACTATAAATAGTAAGTCTCTCAATTTTCACACTTCAGGAGCTCGGGTCGATTCGAAATTTTGAACACTGGATCCTTATGACTTTGTTGTCCTGTCGACACTGCCATTTTTAGTCGGCCTACTATTTTTAGCCCATTTCTGAAGGTGATTTGCTATAAATAGTAACTGCTCGTTTCTGGTACCTCCACAACTCCGTTTGTCTTGAAATTTGAATGAGGCGCTCCTCACCACGTGACCTTACTGCTAACGTCCGCGCATGCACCTGACTTGCTATTTTTAGCCTGTTTCCAAATTGACTTACTATAAATAGTAAGTGCTCCGTTTGTGCTCCGATTTGAGCAGATAGCCTGAAGGATGCCGATCGCGGTGGTTTACACCGGTTTTCAAAAATTCTGACTTTTTACCCTTCTTTTCAGGCTCCGAAGCTGGAAACCCTAATCTGCTCTGCATGCGTATCAAATGATCTCTGTTTGTCTTCATTTCTGCTGCATTGCGATCAACTCATGATTCTGTACTGCTGGGAAGCGGCTGTCGACGGACTGCTAAAAATAGTAAGTTCCTTATTGAGTGATTATCTCCGTTTGCATGTCATACCACTCGCGAAGCTCTCAAAACCCACCAGGAATCATCTGACATGCAAACCCTAAAAATAGCCTCTGAAGGCTGAACTCCGAAAGTTGTCGTCTCGTTTTGCATGTTATACCATTAAGGTCTCGAAAAACCCAGAAGGAATATCCAGACATGCAAAGGAAAACTCTGCATCTAAGCCCTGAAATTTGCCCCGAAAGCTGGACAGCTAAAAATAGAAAGTTGTCTGTTTCAGTTCAAATTTTGCGCACGAGCAGCTTGATGTTCTCTGAATGCAGTGTGACTGTCGGAATCTCAAAATAGCTGACAAATTGCCTGGAACTGCAGACTTACTAAAAATAGTAAGTACTCAGAATTTGATGAAACTTAGCGGAGAGCCTGCTGGAAGCATACTGACAAGAACGTTAGTCTCAGATTTCAATTTATTCACTTCATTCGACCTTGGACTGACCAAAAGACTCAAAACCCCAATTTCAGACTTGGCCAAATTTCACTTGTTTAAGTTCAAAGACGGGAACGTCCCCAAAAGGCAGACATCAGAAAAGAGACAGAGAGAGAGAGAGACAAAAACCAAAGCCAAAAGACCAGAATGGAGCAAAAATTAGGGGTCCCCATCTTGAATGGGGCGATGTGTGAAAAGGTCACAACACCACCTTTTGCAAGTTGAAAACTTAAAAAAAAAAGCATAAAATTAAAAAATAATGCCCCTGCCTACGTGGCATGTGTGGGCCCAAGTGTTTTTTACTCCTTTATGAAGGAAAAAGGGCCTCTCTAACCTCATTTTATTCATTTTGTTTGTTTGAGCAGCCAAGGGTTTGAAAGGAAAGAAAATTGCAGCCATTGAAGGAGAAGGAGCAATAGTTTGGAGGAGAGGAGGTTAAAATAGTGTTGTTGGGAGTGCAAATCCACCAAAGAGGTATGCATTTCCTTTCCCTATTTTCTTTTTTTCATTTTTTTGCAAAATATGAAGCATACATAGTCTGATTTTTTTTATATTTTTGCATTTTTAGTCAAAACTTGCATTCTAAAAACAAAAAACATGAGCAGCAATGACGGTGGGAGTGATAGTGAAGTTGAAATGCAAGTTAGAAGGGAAACTCGAGAGCAAATAACCCCTACCCAATGCCCTCCTTCATCAACCAATACCAAAACCATGTAAAACACCCATTAGACAAAAAATCCCATTCCTTCAATTTGTGACAGCCAGTGGTGAAAGACAAAAAAATTCAGGGGGGAGTAGGGTTTGGTTTTGCCATGTTTGTGAAAAGGAGTTTAGAGGCAGCTACGCAAGAGTTAGGTCTCATTTTTTGGGTGAGGTGGGCCATGGAGTTAGAGTGTGTCCTGCATTGACTGACGCACTATTTATAGAGTGCCAAAAAATTCAAATGGAGTGTGATAGTGGGGTTCAAGGTGGGTCTCCTTCTTTCCCAAGTTCACATTCATCTATGCCTACTCCTACTCCTAGTCCTTCCACGATTGGTAGTAGTGTTATCTTAAGAGGAAAGAGGAAGGTGATTGGTAATGATAAGGCAGCCTCAGTTGAGTCCATGTTTCAAAACCAAGCACGAGAAACCACTGAATCCTCCATTGCCAAATTCTTTTTTGCCCATGCCATTCCATTTCATGTGGCCCGTTCCTCTTATTTCAAACAAATGGTGAAAGACATAGCCATTGTTGGTCCTTCATTCATACCCCCTGGAGATCATAAGCTACGCACCACCCTCCTAGACAAAGAGTTCCAAAGTTAATGTGTTAATGGAGGAGATGAGGCAAACATGGATGAGGACGGGGTTCTCTATAGTGATGGATGGGTGGACTGATTGTAGACGTTGGCCACTCATCAATGTCATAGTCACATGCCCTACTGGTTCTTATTTTTTTAGAGCCGAAGATTGTTCAAGGAAACGTATGGATGCAGACTTTCAATTTTCCATTTTGAGAGATGCCATAGAGGAGGTTGGGGCTGCAAATGTGGTGTAGGTGATCACCGATTCAGCATGTGTGTGCAAATTGGTTGGGTTGATGGTGGAGGGTAATGTAATTTCCCCGTTTTTAGCACTTCACTTTTTAGTGATTGATAGCCTATTCCCAGTATGTTGTCGGCTAGTCAGTGGCAAAATTAGGGCTTTGCGTTTTGGAGGATGCTTTTGCTCGAGGTTGGTTGTTTTAATGGCGGATTCTTTCTGGGTTTTCAGAGAGCTTCGCAGTGGTATGTTTTTCTTGGCATTCCGAGCACCTTCACGAATTTACTATTTTTTGTAAATTCTATTTTTGGCAGTAATCCTTCTGGTCTCGGCACAGTTGACTTTCCTCTTCAGTCGACTCATTTGGTTTATTCAAATTCTGGCCTCGGGATGCAGTTTTGAAGAGATAAGTTCATTTCACTTAAATAACATTATATTTTAATGTTATATTACCCCTTGGCCTAACCTCATAACTTAATGTTGTTTTAAAAAGTGGTCTTTAAGGGGTGGCGCCATCATTGAGATAATTTTATAATTATTAAGGTTGAATTAAAGCCTTAAGTTGGACGCCAATATTAAAGTGATGAATTTAATTAAAAAGTCAAAGTCGAAGCTTGAAGAAAGTGGCGCCATCTATTGGAGAATTAGGGTTTGACTCAAAAAAAGAAGATTAGGGTTTCGAGAAGGGTCAACCGGAAATTATAAAAGGAAGCCATTGGTTCTCTTTTGGGGGATCTTTGGTCTGTGCTATTGTTATGTTGCCGAAATGGTTGCTAGATTGCTTCAAGGAATGAATGCCTCCTAGCCTTGGCTCGACTTCGTGCTTGAGAGATAGCACCTAGTGGAGAAGTTTGCTTATTTTGAGTGATTTTGTAGTGAGGTTTGCATTGTAGTGTTGTTTTGTCATTAGAAGTCCAGTTTATTGCATTTTATGTCATTTTCTGAAGTTGCTGATAACAGGGCTGAATCTGTAGTTTCACTCATAAATCAGAAAATAAAAATAATCTCATTCTGGGTATTGTGTCATTGCAACTTATTGGTAAGGGCAGCCCTTCATGAATATTTGCAGATTTTATTATGAAGTTTTTGATTTTATAAAGCAAATTCGTCATTCCTTGAAGGCCATACTTTCTGGAGTGCCTAGGGATTCGTGCCAGTAATTAATAACCACTTTTAGTTGCCATTTCTTATTACTAAACTAGGCGCCATCTTCTTGAGGGTCCAATGCATCAAATTTGAGATCATTTGGGTGGGAAATGAGAGAGTTATGAGCATTTTGACAAGGATTTGTGTTGCTGGTTACATATTTTAAAGTGCAGGTCTGTCATAATCTGATTTGAGAAATCTGCATTCTCCTTCTTGGATTGGTGTTAGGAAAGTATTAAAGGCTTTGTGAAAGATTCCTTGTTGTTGCAGCAATTTGAAGAGCTCTAATACTTAATCTTGCAGGCATTTAAATATTCATTGTAAGCTGAACAGTAGTACTGTCAGCATTTCTCTCCGTCTTACTTTACATTTTGTATACGCTATTGTACTTCTTTATATCTCCGTCATATGGTAGCTCCCATTCCGTCTCGGGTTGGAAAGCACATTCTTGACGTCAAGTACTTTAGCATTCTTGCTTATTTCCCTTAATAGCATTATAATTCTTAGCACTCCACCATATGGTCGCCTCCTTTCCATGCTGGAATTGGGAAGCACATGCTTGGTGTTGAGTTTGTTTTCAGTACTTGTAGTGTAGAAGATCCTCTGACCATATGTTCGTCCTTCGGGGACACATTCTTGATTAGAGTTACCTTCAATTGCATTTTGTTTAAGGCACTGATGATCCTCTTGCCATATGACAGCCTCTCTCTTGATGAGATTGAGTGCGCATTCTTGGCAACGAGTTATTTGTAATCTGCTGGTTTGAATTATCTAAACCTAACGAGTGCTCTCTGCATTGTTGTGTACTTGGTGAAAATTGAAAAAAATTGGCTCGGAATATTTCAGGTAATTACAAGCACATATTTTGGACCCCATGTTGTGTTCATGCATTGAACAATGCATTGAAAGACATAGGGAAGATGGATTGGGTGAAGAAAACGGTGGCAGAAGCTAAACACATTCAGATGTCATTTGCAATCACCACACCTCACATGCTCTCTTCAGGACATTTCAAAGAAGGAGTTTTTCAAACTTGTTGATACAAGGTATGCCATTTACTTCATTTTGTTTCACTTTCAATTTGTATTCATAATCTAATTTTGTTTTAAATTTTTATTTTTTAATGAATCATTGAATTAATGAATGTAGATATGCCACATACTTCATCCTGTTGGAGAGGATGCTTGAGGTGCATGAGCCTCTACAACTGATGATGGTCAATGCTGAGTGGACTAGATGGCCTAATGCAAGTTCTACTCAAGGAAAAACCATCAAACAAAAGATCCTCGATGACAATTGGTGGGCCAATGTGAGGTAAGACATATTAGATGGCTGATTTTCATATTAAATTTCTGATTTTAATATTTTAATTTTATTGTCCAATGTTCCAACTTTTGAAGTTTCTAACATTTCAATTAACTTGTCAACTAATTATTTAGAACTTTTTGTTTGCATTTTGCAAATATATTTGCTCCTTCATCTCACCTATTGTAGATGTCATCAAATATGCTGATACAGACTCTCCTAGTCTTAGAGAGACATATGAGACATTTGGCAGTATGCTTGGGAAGATCAAGCAAGTTATTTCAGCAAAGGACCCCACTTTCGATTTATATGAGCAACACATTAGGCCCATTGTGACACAGAGGTGGAATACAATGAACACCCCTCTTCATATGGTTGCCTTTGCTCTAAATCCAAAATGGTATGCACCAAGGGATGGTAGGGTGCCTCCATGTGATGATGTTGAGGTTTTAAATAAGTTTACACGGGCCATTGAAAAGATTTATCCACCGGAGCAGGCTTCACTACTTCGGTCATGTTGTACCCCAAAATTAATTTTTTTGTGACACTTAGATATTTTGAAGAAATGAGTAAAAGTCTTGTTAAATCAGTCAAAAAGGTCAAAATTTGGGTGTGCATGTCTTGCATGAGGGGTCAAAACACAAAATTTTCAATTTCTGACGATCTGAGTCTGCTCAGAGCAGCTTAACCTACAAAACCCAGATCTCAGTTTTTCATCCCTAAATTTTAGGAAACCTGCTATTTTTAGAAATTTTCTAAAATTAGTAACGTTTTCTAGGTTTTTCTGGGTTTCTTTAGAAATAGATATTGGCAAACTTTCTAAAAATAGAAAGTTGGTCCGACAGGTTCCGAACTGATTTTGATTGGCTAAAAATATGTCTGTATCAGGCTGGTGCAGTCAGAATCTAAAAAAGATCAATTTTGCCCTACTAGGTCTATTCTGCTTTTTCAGAAGCATACCAGGAACTCCGAGGTCATTAATGGAGGTCAGTCAGCTGCCAGGCATCAGATTTAGCATTCAGAGCTTTCAACCTAAGGCAAGATGATAAACCAGCACGGAGCACGAAGAGGAAGTTGAAAAATGATAAAATTTTCTAACACTGGTGACTTTGGGCGCCCCAGGTGAAGAAAGGCGCCCATCTTTTTAGGGCATCAAATGTCAAAATTAGGGTTTGTGTCTCCAGTCAAACTTGCTCAGTTCTCTGTCAGCTCCACAACAAATTCAACGGCGCAGTCATCAAGCGATCCAATCATCCGGAATTCAAAGCTGAATAGGGAGATTCCAGACTGATGTTAGAAGGAGAAAATGTGAAATTTATCAAGAATTGACAAAGCGTTGATGAAGTGGGCGCCCCTAGTGAAGAAGGGTGCCCAGCTTTTGGGATGGGCAAATACAGCAATTAGGGTTTGTCAAAGTGCTCAGTCTCTTCATCTTTCGATCAGCTTCGACACGCCCGCCTTCGTCAGATCATCCGACTGTCCAATCTCCAACAGATTCAAATCAAAGTCGAAGGTACAAAACGAAGGTTTCAAGCTCTGAAGGAAGTCAAAGATAAAAATGGCTAAGTCTGGCAAGATTGGGTGCCCCTGGTGAAGAAGGGCACCCAAATTTTTAGGGTATCAAACAGAGGAATTGGCAGACGAAGCTCTAAAGTGATCTCTTCGCAATCAATCCAACTTTCCAACGAGATATCCAGCACATTGATCGGAGGTCGCAGTCGCCAAATATGAAGCACCGAACAGAGGGTCTAACGAGGGCTAAGAACCAAGATTCAAAAGCAAACACAAAAGGGTGGAAAATAAGCTAAGTCTGGTGAACATGGGCGCCCCCAGCCAAAATGGGCGCCCAAACTTTTGAGGACATAAAATTCATTGTTTGGCAAAATCTCTTCCAAAAGACCCCTCCTTATTCTTCGTCAGCTCCGCGATGAGCATAACCATCAGTCAATCCGACGCTCGAAGATCCATATTCGAAGAGATCATCTGTAGAAGAGTCGTCAATGAAGAAATTTGAAGATCATGAAAATGGCTAACTCTAGGTAAAATGGGCGCCCCTAGAAGGAAAAGGCTCCCATGAATTTGGAGGTCAAGATGAAGTGTTTCGCCAGAGGTCCCTCCAGAACATCTTTCTCAGAATCAATCAGGCTCCGCCGTGAAACCTTCAGCTCGCCTGTCGGATCAATCTGCAAACGGGAAATCAAGGAAAAGTTGGAGGTCAAAATGAAGAAAAGTTGAAAATGTCAAAATTTTGGCTAACACTGGGTGAAGTAGGCGCCCCTAGTGAAGAAGGGCGCCCAACTTCTCATGCCTTAGGAGATTTTTCAAAAATTTCAAAATTTTCAAAATCACAAGGAAAAAGAGGCGTCCAAGTTCAATGAAGTTGAGGTTTAGGGTTTTAAAAAATAAAAGCAAAGCAAAAAACAAAACCCTAAGTCTATTTAACACCTCTCTTTCATGTTATTTTCATTATTTTTCCAGGTAGCATCCATAGGAGAAAGTTGGAGCAGCAAGTTTGAAGAATTTTTGTGATTCAAGAATCCATAGTTGCTGGTTTTGCGTCAGATTTTTCAAATCAGCAATCATAAACCCTTGCTTTTTCAAGCTTTGTCATCCAGAAGATCAAATTTTTCAAGGAGAAGGCCAAGGCATTCCATTTTTCAGTCATCTGGGTCTTTTTGTCTCAATTTTCTGAAGAATTTTTCAAGAACTTCATCAAGTTGCAGCAAGTGCTTTTATTTTGCATGTCAGTGAAAACCTCAGTGCATTCAAATTTCAACCATCCGGGTCCTTTCCAATCAGTCTTCTGAAGGAAACCCATATCGCAGCTTTTTTTCAAGAAAATTCAAAATCTAGGGTTGGCTTGCCAACCCAGCCATCGGTTTCGCAAATCTAATCAACTCGGGTCCATTTCTAATCTTGTTCTGAACAAAACACAGGTGCCAGTTTTTTTTGGGAAAATTGAAGAAATTAGGGTTTGCTATTTTTTTTGGGAAAATTCAAAATTTTCAAAAATGGACGATCTGGGTTGTCTTGCATCGAAATTTTGAGCAAAACCCATATCTTAGAAAAATTCTCAAAAAATGTGTCCGTTGGAGCAAGAAAATCACTATTCTAAAAATAGAAATCGCTCAAAACTTGTCAAAACCAAGGCAAGTTTACAGTCATTCTTCAAGTTTTCTGAAATGGAGTACACTCCCAATGTTTTCAAGACCGAATCAGCTCTTTATCATGATTACATCAAAACCGCTGACACAGACTTGCATCATATCAAGCCAGTGTTTGATCTACACTTCCATTTTGGAGAGAGCAGCAACACCTCAATTCGAACCTAGGGACATTCCTCGTGGTCCCCATCCATCGCCTTGAGTTCCCAACGCCCGTGATCCACCAAGATTGAATGCCCAGTCCATGTCTCAGTCCCGTTCCGCCACCTCCCAAACGCAGCATAACAACACTGCACGGTGAGGTGAGCCGAAAGAAAAACACAAGACCTTGCCAAAGAACGTTGGGCGAGGAGAGTTTAAGGACGAGATTGCCATCATCATCACTTTGCTCAACAGGGTCACTGGCTCAGAAGATGCCACCAAGTTTCAACCTTGGATGTTTTACGCCATACCCACATCATGAAGAAAACCGAGTTCTATGATTGGCCTACTTTGATTAGGGACTGCCTACATCAGCAAATAACAAAATACTTCCAGTTTCATGTATTCCACATGGTGTCATACCTAGTCTACCTGGTGGCCTATCAAGGTCAATTCAGAGGGTTAAACGCCAAGGGATCGTTGAGCATACAGCACATATAACTACTATCCCCAGTTGGAGTTCACGAAGTCGTTGCACCACTACAAAAGGGTGAACGAGGCCTTTCTGATGTACACAGTGCGGGCCCTGGACAATGAGTTGCATGTCCGTATATCTTCAATTGCCAGGGCAGCGATGGCGGAGTGGGCTGATTGATTTATACAGTTTCCCACTTTCACCTATCTCAGGGTCTATGGCTATTCAGGTGCCCCACTCATGTTGCCAAGGTACCCGTCAGATGAGGTCATCTTCATAGAGTTCTTGAGGCAGGCCCACGGTGTCCACAGAGTCTTGAGGAACAGAAGGAAACCCTCCCTCCATTTTCCATTAGGGTTGGGAATTTATACATGCAGGACTGCTGCAGATGCCAAGACAATAGTTGAAGAGTTAGATAAATTCGGCCTCAAATCTTACAGCGAGAGACGATCATTTGACCCTCATGGTGTCTACGCTGGCCGATTGGAGAAGAACTATGATCATATAGCCGCACTCGAAGATTTTTGGGCTAACTGTGCAGATGAGTTCGAAGTGCGGAGGCGTAGCTACAGCAGGCTCTCTCTTCATCAAATGAAGGATTACTTAAATGAGGACATAGAAGGGCTATCAGATGATGATGAAGATGTGCTTCTCCCGATGTATACTCAGAAGCGAATTGAAGATCAGCCCCTACCACAAGTTAACTGGGCAAATAAAGAGTCACTCTCAGTTGAAGACAGAACAAGACAAGTCCTTGAGCACAACAAGGTTTTCCTAATTCTTAAGAGGAAAAACTCCATTCCAGTAGCAGAGCCGCCAAGGACAATTCCCTCTTTCTTCCAGAGAGCAGTCAAAAGGGAAGGGCAAAAGTCTGTCTCAAGATGGCGTCAAAGGTAGTAGATCCAGTAAAAATGTAAGAAGAAGGTTAGACTTCTCAGGCATAGTCATACAAGAGCAGCCTACAGTTGATTCAGAAACTCCTGACGAGCCCATACCTCAGAATGAAGCAGAGGAGCCACCTTCAACACATGTTTCTGTACCTTTGACAGGTTCTTCACCGATTCACATTGACCTTGATATTGAAGATGATGAGGAAGTTACAGTAGCACCTCCTAAGGAAGTTAGTAAAGATACTACCGTATCTTGGCTTGAGAACTCCTTAGGAAGGGTTAGGAGAAGGCCTTCATATCAAGTGAGTGTTGATGATCTCGATAACATCTATCAGGAACCTCCTAAGAAGAAGGCAAAGAAGCAAGTTCACTTTGATAGGAATCCTGATAACGAGATAGTCATGGAGACTGCATTGCCCCAAGAAGACAAGACCAGGGATGAAGTGAATATGGATGATTTCGTCATGGTCAAGGCTAATCTCAGTAGAAATACCAGACATGCGGACCTGAGTCTCTTCAGAGTTGTATCCGAAAACCTTCAGGAAAGAGTGCTTAAAGATGGAGAAGACAAGGCAGCCCTCAAGGCTGAAAATCATCAGCTCAGGCTTTTTATTTCTAACCTTGTCCGTGGTTCTTCACAAGCAACCCAGTTGCTGCCCCAGGTCTTGGAGACACCAGCTGATCACTCTCAGTTAAGACAGCTGGTCATATGTGGGAAAGAGACTCAGGAGTGGATCGAGAGCTTCATTGTCAAAGGAAAGGAGATTTTGGCACGAATGTTCCAATTAAGAGAAAACGCTCATGAGCTACGTCAAGGCATCCAAGGGTTTGAACAGACACTGGCTGAAGTAAAACCGAGACATGAGATCATCATTACCGATTTAGACACGGCTTATGGTTCAGCAGTTTCAAGAGAACACAAGAGACAAATCCTTGCTTGGAGAGAGTGTCATGTTTTCAAAGTTAAAACCTATGAAAGGATATCCGAAGAATTCATCGCCTACAGACAAAGGGTGGTTGAAGCTCTCCTTTTCATCAGTGAATTCGTCATAGAGATCCCTTCTCAGTACAGTCTTGAAAATGGTTCTTACGTCGGGCTTGAGGAAGTGCAAGATCAATTTCAGAGTGTTGTTCACAATTGCAGTCCAGTTGGCAGAAGGATAGGTCATATTTCGATGATGTCAACAAGGTTCGAGAAAGCGGCCAATGAGGTCGAAGATTTCCTGAGATCTATTGCAGATGTTGAAGACATTCTTGAAAAACGGTGCTTTGTTGTTGTTGGCATAGATGCACCGAACCGGGACACAATCTCCAATCTCCTAGCGGATGTGATCGAGCTTTAAAGCAGCTTTCTTCTAGAAGCTTTCTTTCCCGCTTTCTTTCTATTCTTGGAATAAACCTTATCCATTCTTTGAGGATAGAAAGAGGATAAAATGTAATAGTTGGCGTTTCCCGCTTTCTATGCTTTCTAGGGTTTTAGATGTTATCTTCTTTCTAGATTTAGTAATAAAGCTTGTTTGTTGAGCAAGCCCTAGATTGTGAAAGCAAGGAGATTTTAGGGTTCCCTACTCCTCTGCTTCTCTATAAATAAGAGTCTTTGCTCATTAGTTTCTTGGAACCGTGCTAGTGAGAACAAAACGCTGAGCCTATTGTGCCTTCTATTTGTTACTCAAGTATTGTTCAATTGTGTTGTGATAGCTGTTCTGTTGGTTCTTTAGCCAAGGAGTTAGTGATTGTTGTTTCAGTGTGTGTTGTTTAATGCAAGCCTCTTTAGTTACACTTCTTGTTCCGGTATGTTAGAAGGAGTTTTGTTCCGTGATATTTGAGTAATAAAATCATGAGCCTCCTTTGCCTTGGTCCAAAATCTCATATTTTTGTTATTTATGTTTTACTTTTATGATCTTGATTTCAACTTACAGTGAAGTGTGTAGGTGTTTGTTGAGAGAGAGGTTATTGAAGTATTTTGTCAGAAAATCTACCTTGTTCATTTCTAGTTTCTCTTGCTCTGCTATTACTTGAGAAGTTAGAAACGTCTCTAGTTTAAGTTAGTCGTAGTTGAAGTTCTCAAAATCAGAAAATCTCAGCTGCGACGTTTGTGTTTAATAAACCTTGTGCTCTAAGCTAATCAAAAAGATAGGCAACTTAGTTTTAGTTTACTTTCTTTCAACACCATCAGCAAGAGGGAGCTTCCCCTCCTAATTTGAAGAGCAGTTTATCTGTGCATAGCTGTCCGTTTCAAATACGCATTCCAGAGGTGCAAATTTAAACGCCAACATGTCACAATTTCTAAACTTTGCTAATCTTAATGGCCCAAACTTGAGTAAACCACAGGCGAGGTTGGATAGAGCTATATTAGCTCAATTGAACCCTATTGGATGGTAGGGTGCCTCCATGTGATGATGTTGATGGGTTCACACAGGCCATTGAAAAGATTTATCCACCAGAGCAAGCTCCACTACTTCGGTCACAATTTCTAAACTTTGCTAATCTTAATGGCCCAAACTTGAGTAAACCACAGGCGAGGTTGGATAGAGCTATATTAGCTCAATCGAACCCTATTGGATGGTGGACCTATCATGGGAGGGATACACCACAGTTGAAGACACTTGCCACTTGCCTTCTTGCACACGTTGCTAGTTCCTTTGCTGTAGAGAGGAATTGGTCCACGTATAGCTTTATCCACTCCCTCAAGAGGAATAAAATTACCTCTAGACGAGTAGAGAAGCTAGTGGCCATTCATAGTGCTCTTCGGCTTTAGGATCGGCAGACTCCAAAGTATCGACAGACTCCAGCTCTACGGTGGGATATTGATCCCGAGGATGCGGCCCAGGAAGATGAGGAGACAGCTGAGGGTTTGGTAGGGGTTCCATTGGCTGAGGAGGAGCATCACAGTGGCAGTGACTCAGAGGATGACTCTAATTTGATGCGCTTATGAGAGATGATTAGGGGCAGCAGTGCTCTTTGTTTATTTTGTATTCATTATTGACATACGATAATGTATTTTGATTTTCATATCAAACTTTAAAACTATATGGCAGCAATGTAACCTTTGGGCATTTTGATATAAGTTTATAATTCATAACTTGGACGTTGTTTCATGATTCGTGTATGTTAATTTTGAATGCGTATTGAGTATTGGCACAATGTTGAACACAAATGTTACATGTTAATATTCTATAATGTGTATTATGCATGCCTTATCCATGTTATCATATGAATATTTAAAATTTCCCTATATTTTTATATAGCTGTCCCCTGCCGTCCCTAATTTTGGCCTCAAAATTCAGAAACTTAAGGACTTGTCCCGCCGTCCCCTGTCGTCCCTAATTTTGGCCTCAAAATTCAGAAACTTAAGGACTTGTCCCGCCATCCCCTGTCGTCCCCGTCCCGGAAACTTGGGGTAACCTTGGTATTCTTTCTTCTTCGCCACTTCCTTTTCCAGTCTCGCCTTGATAGTTGAGACAGAGTTATCCACTTCTTCTTCTTGGCCTTTTGTTGTTGGGCCCAGGTCTATAGTGGTAATGGCATACTCATGGGTAGCGATTTCATCTTGTGTTTTGTCAACTGTTGGCACTGCAATCTATACAGTATGGCTGCCGGCTTCGTCCCTCTGAATCGTGGAGAATTTCTTGGCAAGCTTCTTCACAGCAACTTGTTCTAACCTAGCCAAGAAATCTGCAGTGTCTTCCTCTTGGACCTCAACTGGCGCCTGTATCTTCATTCTTTCTTTTAACCAGTCAAGGATGGTAGGTTGCTCAATACTATCTTCCTCCTGAATATTTTTTGTACTTGGAATATCCACAACTCCTCTGAGAGCAGAAATCATTCCCTCTTGGAAATCATCATTCTGGACGTCCATTTCATTCTCCGAACCCAGTGTTTTTGTGCCCGTAGGAGATGGGGGCTTGTTGTCATCCAACTGGATCGGCTCATGTTATTCTCCTGAATTGGAGAAGGCATCATCATATCAGCCAAGAATTCATCCGTCGTAGCCACTAGCTGTAATGTCCCCTTCCTAGGCAGTTCAAGTGATTCAAGGGTTAGCCTATCATTCAAACCCTCGTAGGCTAACAGATGTGTTTAGAGGGTTGCTTTTGGCAGTTATCCTTCGTTTTGGGACATTAATCCATCAATTGATTCAGGTTTGGGCCTTGGCACAGACTCGCAGAGTGATATTCAGGCACTTACTATTTATAGTAAGTCAGGCAGACAGTGGTTACTATTTTTAGCAAGGCACCTGGTTCAGTTGGTCATCTCAGTTTCGACCCAGTTTGACAATTTGATGAGCAAACAGTGAATATTGGAGCATTTGATAATTATTAAAAGATTATTAATTTGACTTTATAATATAAAGTCACTTTAATGAAATATTAAAGTATTAATTAATGGCGAATTATAAAGTATTCAATACTTTATAATGGAGGAGTACTATTAATATTAAATGAGTTTTAATACTTATTTATAAGGGACGCCATTTATTAATGAATTTGCCTAAGTCTCAAAAAGGGCGAATTAATGATTTATTAAATGCTTAATAAGTTGCTTTTTTGGGTCGACTTATTGAAGAGAATATATATAATTCATCAAAGACAAATCGAACTTCATTGTGAATTATTCTAATTTGTCTTATTTTCTCTCTTAGAAAATTGGAGTTTGTGAAACAAGGGTTTCTGCAAATTCGCTTCATCATTGGATTTTGGAGAACGTTCCCTCTTCAAAATCAGACATAATGAGGCTGTGAAATACCAATTGAAGCTTGTCCATCAGGGTGACTTTATTCAGAAGTCATATTTGTGGTTACAGAGAAAGAATCAATAAGGGTTTGAGAAAAACTTATTCCTCAAAGCAAAGAATCAATTCATATCTTCTTGATTCAGTATATTGCCAATTCTCTTCTCAGACGTACGGCCTCTTTGTTTGCTGCCATAGCCGTACATTTTCAGCTGGAAGGCATGTGGATCTAAAGCTTAAAACACCTTGCCTTTTATTGCATCTTCACTTCTATTGAGGTCCCACAATTTCTTGGAGGCTTTGCGATCAGTTTGGAGCTAGAAATCTTTGTCCATTGTGCACATTGAATGCTACAACTGGTTATTATATCGCTGCAATAAAATACCAAGTTTCTTACTCATTTAATAAGTTGCCTTTTTCATGCATCCTTGCCTTTTTACTCATACATCATAGATTTATTATTGTAATCAATTTACAAGATAAATAGGGTCTTCTGGCATCAATTTAAGAGTTAATTTACTTCAAAATTGCAATCTTGAATTTATCATAAATTTTAGAAGCATTTTATGCAAAATTGCACCATTTCTTCTTATTGCAAAAAACCACAAAAAAAAAAATCAAAAACAACAAAAACAAACAAAAAGTTGCATTCGCCATTAGTAGTCAGGGTTGACAGACACCAGGTCTCCTACACTAGCTCATCAATGTTTCTAGATGCAGCGGAATGAGATGGCTCCACCCTCTGTCTCTTTTGGATAGGCTCTATGTTTGCAATCACTTCTTTCCTCTTCTCAACAATCTCAACCAAATCATCATTGTGGGATGCACCTGCATTTGAGGAGTATGATTCTGTCTCACTCAGCAAATCATAAGTGAGCGTCATTCTTTTTAGCCTTAACTCCTAGACTTGTTGGTCGACCCACCACTGAGAATACTTAACAACCGGCCTCATTAGCGTAGTCAAATCTGAAAGCTCGGGTTCTGACCACTTCACTGCAGGAAGAGGCCAGCTCTCATCAAAGCACGGTTGGACGTGTTCTTCATCTTCTTCTACCTGATCTGGCACTCGGTAAAGTTCAGTTGCCCTCATCAAATCCACCGGTAGTCTAGACCATAACTTTTTCCTAACTTCATACTCATCGGCAACATTTGCCCAAAAACCTCCAGGTCTACTCGGTGCTTATATCTTTTTCCATCCACAGTTCGAATGTGATTATGAGGGTCAAAGTTGTCCCTAGACCGATGAGTCGTGAATGGATACCATTGAATTTCCAACCTGGCACTTTCAGTTGCTTGTGTCAATGGACAGGACTCTACCATGTTCCCAATGAAGAACAGGAAAGTGATAGCCACCTTCTGCTTTGGCCTCTGGATGTTCTGATAAGTCTCCAGTTGTCTCAGGACTTCTAGCAAAATCATCCTATTTGTAGGATAGATTGGAAGCCTATAAGGATTTCCAGTGAATCCTTGGGTCCTTATGTACATGAACCTTGGAAACTGGATAAACCATGATCTATATCTACTAATTAAGCTCTTGGCTTCATGACTCAGCCTTTGGTGAGTTCCTCCTTGGAGTATTTTGGTAATATACATGAGGAAAGCATCGTGCGCCTGCCTGAAGTGAGATTTCTCTTTGAGTTGTAGCTGTGGGTAATAGTCATATGACTTGAATTCGTTCTCACCATTGCCAACTCTGCCTTTGCATATAAGTCCTGAGTATCTGTATGTTCTAGCCAACAAATAGATGATGTATGAGCCCATGTGGAATGACTTTGTCTTCTCCAAATTGATCAGCTGCTAGTGGAGATTATCACTGATCATCCAGGACCGACTGAACATCCTGACGCCAGAGGTGATTTCATCAATAAAATAATACATCCACGACTCAAAAAGCGCGCCTTGTGGATTGTCGGCTATTCTATTCAACATCAGAATAATATCCCCATAGTCCTCTTGAAGTCTATCCGACGCA
The DNA here is from genome assembly GCA_007258455.2 of Sequoia sempervirens. Classification (NCBI taxonomy): domain Eukaryota; kingdom Viridiplantae; phylum Streptophyta; class Pinopsida; order Cupressales; family Cupressaceae; genus Sequoia; species Sequoia sempervirens. Next base: position 381,844,021 of record VDFB02270651.1, on the reverse strand, counting down.
ACTTCTTGGGCATCTTCTTGTCAGATGGTTTAGGTTTCTCCAGCCATGATTTATTAATATTTGTGGCACACAATTCAGATTGGCCCTCATACAACTTTTGGACGTCCTCCTTAGTCTTATATACAGTCCGATGATGTGTCGGGATGCCAAATACCTCCCGAATTGCCACTTCGCTGAGGTGAGCCAATATCCTCCCGTCCAGTGCAACAATTTGCCTCTCCTGCACATCATAATAAATAGCACACTCTACCATCAGTTCGACACACTCTATTGCCAACGGGAATCCGGCAGCTTGGAAGATGCCATTCCTCACCATCCGTTGAGCAATTGGTGTCGGCAATCCATTGTGTCCGTATATCCTCTTCTTGAACTCCGTGAAGTCCACATGCCCAAGATCAGTGTCTACAATATTTTTCCATTTAGAATTGATTTTTGACTCTCACTGCAAACCTTTACTAGCAAACTTCATCAGCACCTTCTTTGATGATTCTCCCAGTGTGGTCATTAACCTGCAGTAAAAAAAAAAGAATTAACATTAATACGGAGACTTTTAAATATAATTTATTTTCGTGCCTTTATTCAAAGATTTTACTTTCAGCTTATTAAAAAGATAGAATTTCTGCGAAAAAGCAAGCTGAAAGTAGGCAAACTTGATTAAAATTTTGCCAGAACTCAACCAGAATGAATAAGA
>VDFB02270651.1:381765034-381843230 GCA_007258455.2 Sequoia sempervirens | reverse complement strand
TGATCCTAGGTCAAGACCACCCTTGGACATTGCGTGGCACATTGTTGGATCCAAATCCCACCACCACATGGCAAGCAAACAGTTTGCCACCCACAACATCCACTTCCTTGCATTTATCATGTGTCGTTTGCTCTTTCCCTCTCAAACAACCACATTAACTACGCATCCCTTCCCATTTATTCAACTATGATGGCACACAATTTCGTTGGGTTGTTCATTGAATGTTTCACAATTTTGCTTATCCCACTCACCCACACCCCATTTCCTGCATGCATCTTCTCGACTCTTCAATAGGATAGGCACCAATACATGTTCGACTTTGCTCTGTGAAGGTTTGGATAGGCACCAATGCATGTTCAGCTTTATTGTGTGTTCCTTGCAAAACTCGAAGATGGTGTGTTGTTAATTCTTTGACAACTTCATAGGATTCTCTCTGCTAAGGTAAAGGCTTCCTCATTCAATGGTCTAGTATTATTTTATCTCCTTCCTTGTTCAAAGCCTTCTTAAATGCTTCCCCCTCTAACCTCCTTTTAGGTTTTGCATGCAAGATTGGATTGGTTGTTGTTGCTAGGTAATCCAGGACCTCATCAAGTGGTTTTCGACCCAAGCAAGGTTTTATTACCTCACTAAGGCAACACCATAGTGTCGTATGTTGTGGTTGCTTCTTTCATTTACAATTTTTATGAATTTTTGTTCACCTCTTCTCTTTATTCCATGATTTGAAGGTTATGTTGTTTAGTGGGTGCTTTTTTAATGAATATATCAATGCTTTTTATGGTTTACAATGTGTTGAAGGTTCTAATGTTTTGTGGGTGTTTCTTTAATGTGAATGTTACTATGATTTTTATGGTTTATGGTACCTTGAAGGTTTTGTTATTTTGTGGTTGTTTCTTTGATGATTATATGTGAAGTTGAAGTTGAAGGTGTGTTAGGGTGTTTATAAACACTAATGTTATTTGTGTTCCTAAACACATTAATTTTTATAGGGAATTAAAATATTTTGATCGGGCATCACTATGACTTATCGTTCAAGTTATTAATTTAACAGTTCTTATAATGTGTTATGGAGATGAGATTTGAAAGGTTTATTGTTTGTCGACGATACTATAAATTTGTTACTTTCTCATAGTTAAGGGTTTATAACTATTCTCATAATACACTTCTCATTGTTTGTTTTTATGATTAGGGTTCATAATTGTTAATCTAATAGTTAAGGGTTTTTCTCATTACGGTTTACAACAATTTTTCTAATTCTAGTGTTTAATACTGCAAGTTTGTTAACATTGTTAAAATTCTCAAGCCTATTTGGTGGACAGTACATTGTTGAATCCATTGTGTGAACTTTACTTATAATTGATATTGTTGTCCAAAGTCAACAATTGGTCCAATGCAATCTATCATGCTTACACGTCTAATTGGTCCACCATGTTCAATAGTTGCCTGTTTGGATGGCTAACTAATCCATCATTTGAATCTATCAATAATGTTGGTTTGTGTGGGCACATCATTAATTTTTATATTCTTTCATGTTTCAAAGGTTTTCAATTTTCACCATTATTACTGCATATGGTGTTCATATTCAATAGAATGTTGATGGGCTAACATATTCAAAGTTATGGTTGATAATGTCCCATGTTTAGTGCATGTGGTGTTCATATTCAATAGAAAGTTGAGTGAACTATTAATGAAGCAACAAATTTTAGAAAGGGTGGTTGACAATGAATATTTCATTGAATTCTTGAGTGCAATTATATGTTTATCACTTTTGTATGTTTTCAGTTAATTTTCAATATTATTTATTCGAATTCTTTATAATTTCCTCTATTTTTAAAAGTACTGATGTTATAGGTCATAATTCATTATCGATTACCACAATATTACTTTATTTAATATGTTGTCATTCTAATCATAAATGATGGATTGTGACAAAATATTGATAATAGAAATTAATTACATAATTTTATTAAAGGTTGATATTGTCTAGAATTCTATATTTTTATAATTACAATTCATAAACACCCAAAAGTTTAACTGTACTATATGCAAAAAAATATAAACTATGTTTTTTGAATGGTTTCGATAATAGTGATATAAGTTGTTTGAATTATGTACATACCAATATTATTATAAACCTTTGAAGCTTCAACATGATAGCCTTTCTACAACATTGGTTGAGTCTTGCTTCTTTAACAATTTCACTTCAAGAGGGGCACACAGGATAGAATAAGTTAAAATAATTTTATCCTTACCAACAATTGTAACTAATCCATGGCATATCCTTTAAAGTATAAATGATATTTTATCCTTCCAATTTTTGATTTTATTATCCATTTTAATATGTAATAAAGAACTTAATTTTGGTCAGTATTTATTATTGTAAATAAGTTTATTAATTAATTGAAAACTCACTAAAAAGCACGAGGACTAGATAAAAAAATAGATTGTTCTTAACTGAATCCTTAATATTTGAATATCATTTTTCTTAACTTTACAATAGATAACCATTGTGTATCATTATATTCTAAAAAACATAGTGGTTAAAGTTTCATGTTTTTATAACCTTCTAATCAAGGACTAATTTTGTAGATATGTCTCTGGTAATAAAAAAATATGTTGCATTGTTTATGAGATTTCAACTAAGGTTATTTTGTGCTCTCGTATGATATAATTCATTTTAAATTGAATAACATTGTTATATATATATATATATGTATATATATATATATATATATATGTATATATATATATGTATATATATATGTATATATATATATGTATATATATATATATATGTATATATATATATATATATATATATGTATATATATATATATATGATTTCAACTGAGGTTGTGTTTTCGTAATTATAACAAATAAATGATTTCATGCTCTTCTAATTACTTTTTACAACCTAATTTTGTGATACTAATTTTCAAAATTTTATAATTGTTGTCACTAAAAGTATGCACCCTTGTTGAGTGTAGAACTCAGCTACCTTGTGAAACATGGGATGATCTCCTTGAGTGTGGGCTCAAATGGTGGAGATCAACCTCCAAAGAGGGTTGGTTCCCTTTGAAACTTCACCTAGTTAACTTATCCTACCATTGCATGCTAAGAAAAGGGTAAGAGGAAACATAAAATGAAACCTAAGACTAATAAGGTAATGCGCCAAAATGAATTTCAAAGCTTATACTATTGTTTGGACACACAAAATGATCAACAATTTAAATCTAGAATATACACAACTCAGCATTTCATATGTCTTTGTAAAATTGTTTCATAACTAGGTTTAGTGTGTCAAAGATAGAGTTTAGAAGGAACTATGAATGCTATCACAACTTAAACTGTATTCTTAACTAGTTAACACAAGTTATAACCTACAAAAATGTGTGGGTCTCATCACATGTTTTTGTTACTAGTACATTCTACAGCCTGTTGAAGTCAGAGGTGTTGTTTTCAATCCCATGCTCATACTTTTGACTAGTTTCTTCATTTTCGTGATTCCAGTGGCGTTGGGATGGTCTTTCAAAGCTCTTCATAGCCATCCATGCAGTTTTTCTAGATTTCTCTTCAGGTACATTTTATTCAAGTTTTTATGTTTTCACATTTTGGTGAATTACTTGGACGTCTTAGCTCCTGGAAACTTTTCATTTGCATGGGATGACTCGTTTTAGGTTGTTCTATATGTATTGCTAGTATTTTGTCCTAATTGGGCATTGTAGACATCTTTATCATGCACATTCTCTTTTGAGGACACACTAAGATAAAGTGTCATTTTGGTGTATCTTTTTTGGGGATTTTGCACAACTTGTTGTGCCTTTTGTATTCGCACTATAAATCGTGGTTAGAATTCAAGGGAATAAGCATGAATCAATAATAGCAACCTCAAAACTATCTAATTCAAACTATGAAGACCCTAATCCAACAATGAAGCACAAATGACAATAGAAATCCAAATAATAAAGCAATAATACTCAATCTCTATGCCAAATTTGATTCACCTCCATTGCTCTTCTCCATTTTGCTTTGTTTGTTCTCAGATTTGTAGTATGCAAGATGTATGATAAGCTTGATGTTGATGCAAGATAGCTCTAGATCTCAAGATAGCAAAACTTCAAAGATTGTGGTTCCTCAAAATGAATGATATGAGAAGCAAAATATTGAAGATTTTGGTTAACCTTGAAATGAGGATGATGGTTTGCTTTTATAGAAATCTCAATTCAAATGAAAGGTTAGGATTGAATGATGAGGTATCATGATCAATGGATGCTCGATTAATTGAGAAGAAAAGAGATAAGGATGGGAAGGATGGATCAAAACTCAAGAAAATGGTTGAGATTTAGGGTTTGGCTAAGACTTGAAATTCAAATTAAATAATGATAGCAATTATTTAATTTAAAAGAGGGAAATGAATAATTAAATAATTAAAAATAATTAGCTAATTATAGAAAAGGGTGGGCTACATTAAAATATTGAATAATTAAAAATAATTATTTCATAAAAGGTGGAGGGAAATGATAAATAATTAAATAATTAGAATAATTATTTAATTTAGAGAAAGAAAGTGATAAATAATTAAATAATTAAAAAATAATTATTTAATTATAAATAAAAATAGAAATAAATAATTAAATAAATAAAAAATTAATTAAGGATAGAAAAAGATAATTAGTGACGTAAGTTAAATTAAATTGATATTTATTTAAATTAATCAAAAGAAGAATAAGGATAAAACAAATTAATTAAATAATTAAGAATTATTTAATTAATAGAAGAAAATGACATTAGGAAATAATTAAATAATTAAAATTATTTAATTATGCATGGGAGAAGGCGAATTAGTGATAAAATGTTGCTTGCAGGCTTGGGACATTTTTCAATGTCTACATTTTTCCCCTCTTTGATATAATGTGATTTCAAGCGTTGTGTCAAAGAATAATTAGAAAAATCAGCTCAAAACTTGCCCTAGTGTGCCTGACATGCCCCGACAGATGCAGGATAGGATGATGCCCCCTCGAAAATATTGACAAATTTTTGAAAAATTCAAAAAAATGGCAAGTTTACCAATAAGCTAATTTGATAGGTGTGAATGCATTCGCGATGAAAAACTAGGCTCAAAAGTCGATCTAGGGATGAATGTATGGGATGTTAGTACGGGAGAAGCTAGCGAGGATGGAAAATGAACAAATGAATTGAGACTACTATCTTGAGATCTTTCTATAAATGATCAAGCTTTTATTTTATTGCATAATTATCATCACAAAACTTATTATGGCAATGGATGTAGAACACAAGGATATGACATAGACCAAGGTGTAATATGTTATCCCTTGCAAAAAAATAGACACGCAATGGACAAGGAGTGTTATGACGCGGACTAGTAACTATAGAACCTTATTGAAATATGTGAGGAAGTAACCACAAAGCATGTTAATCCTAATGCAAGAAAGCATTAGATTGAGTTTTTCCCTATGTAGGATGTTTTGATTATGCCAAATGGAACCCCAATCACACACAAGGAACTAAGTTTCCACAGTCGCATTGCTAAGACAAATTGCAAATAGAAATCAAAGAGAAAAAGGTCATGATCCATCATCACTCCTCTAAATCCTTTTAAGACATCCTCGAGGGGCATAGTAACATGACCAAAAATAAATCAAATAAAAAGATAAGACAAATTGGACCAACGATTCAACAACCATTTAGATCTTTTGCCACATTGTATGATCAAATTCTGGATAATGATAGCGTCTAGTTTCAAGAAAGGAAGCATGTCATATAAGCTTAGGGAGCTTGACGATGCAAAGTCCTATATAAGAAAATGGATTGGTTTGCATATGGTTTCAAGAATGGTACACCTCGTATAAGGAGTTGAGTTTGGTTTTGAGGGTGCAACAACCTGTATAAGATATTTTGATGGGATTGATGGATAAAGTCTTATTTCAAAAATGAGGCATGTCGTATAAGCCCAAGGAGCCTGATGATACTACATACTATATAAGACTGTTTGATAGCTAATAAGGATTGATGATTGTTTGTTGTTTGATGCTGATGTTTTGATAGGTATCTATGTTTAGGCAATTGCTCTATTGATAGCTGAAGATTGATTGGATAGTTTGCTTATTGTTTCGCAATTTGGATAAGCTTAGTTCTATTGTTTGATAACTGCTTGTGTCTACTCAAAATATCAACCTTAACAAGGGATAGTTTATTGTGAGATGAATGATTGGGATGGATGAAGACCTTGTTATGACAAAACCTAAGGGATTTCCCTAATGCCTCAGGGGCTCATCGATGATGGCCTTGCCTACGTGAAGCACAAAGAAAACGTAGTTTGACTGACCTTGACCATGGATAGTTTATTAGGAAGATGCAGATATGGATGGACTTGACAATATATTATGATACAACCTAAAGGACTGACCTAAGCCTTGAGGGCTTATCGATGTTGTCCTTGCTTATGTGAAGTTGCTAAGGCAACGTAGTTCAACCACTTGGACTAACACTGACTCTATTTTTTGGAGTTTTTGACACTTTTTTAATTTTTTGGATTTTGATGTTTTCTGTTTTTTTGGATTTTGACATTTTCATTTTTTTTTTGCATTTTGATGTTTTCTGATTTTTTTGGATTTTGATCTATTTTTTGATTTTTTGGATTTTGACATTTTCTGATTTTTTTAGATTTTGACATTTTCTGATTTTTTTGGATTTTGATGTTTTCTAATTTTTTTTAGATTTTGACATTTTTTGGCTTTTTTGGATTTTGACATTTTCTAATGTCGACCTATGTCTAGGATCCCTTGTAAGACGTAAGTCTAGGAATTTCCCCTAGTTAGGTATAGGACCAACTTTTTATGGATGCAAAAGGGATGGGTGAGGTTTATTGTGAATGGATATGAAAGGATGAAGGACGCTAAGCATCAACAATTCTCAAGTCATGAGAAGGATAACTAAGCTTTTATTATGAATGGATGGGGAAAGAAGGATCTTATTGTGGAATGGAATATGCATGAGGGGTCATCGATGGAAGTAAAAAAAATCAGATAGGATGATAGTAGATGGCAGAGAAAATACTAACTACACATGGTGCATGTTTGCCAGGCTTTCAGCATGGTACTTATCCAAAGTGCCACTAAAGTGGTTTTCACTATTGGACGGATTATTTCTCTTTACTATTTTTATTATATATTTTTATTTATTTTTCTATAATTTTTTTGTGTCACCGAGACGCTTATTTTCCAAGTTTTCATTAAGGTAACGATTTTTTTCTTTTTTCTTTTTTTTATGGGATTTTCTGAAAGACAAGTGTAGTAAGTTTGTGAAGGTGGATGTTGTTGATAGGATATGGTAACAGTTCACCTTTAGAAGTAGAAATTTGATAAGCACCTAATCTATACACTACAATTATGATGTAAGGACCCAACTAGTTAGGTGCATATCTGGATGACCATGCCAGATGAATGAATATGATTTGAACAAAGGGTGTGAATGATGGATACGAAGGATGATTGATGTGGAAAAAGAAAGGAACTAGGGTATGATTCCTAATGTGCACACTACATGAGTCATCAAACTTCACACAAAAAGGAGTTTGGGCAATCAGTAAGTTATAGCACATGAAAGGGTTGTCCTCAAAGGTCCATCAAGAAACATTGCCAAGGGATACGAAGTGATATGATGGGTGTGTGGATATGGGTGGATTTGGTAGTGTATGGATTGGGTGAAGATGATGAACTTGGAGACTTGGGATCAACAAGCTCATCTTTTGACATTTTGCTTTGATAGATGTCCCTAGCTATTTTGGATAAAGATGCATAATTGGAGATCAAATTTTGCTTGATTTCATTCTTGACTTTTTTTTATCTTTGATTGTCTAATAGCTTTTGATTTTGACTAAAGGACTTTTCTTGATCTCTCTTTCTTTGTGTGCTTTCTTTTTATTTTGGATCTCCATTTGAAAAGGCACTTTCACTTTTGATTCTTGAGTTATATTTCCTTGTTATATTCTTGAGGTGATACTTGTTGATCCATTTCTATGAGGTGGATGGATATGGGTGAGATGGATGCGATAGATGAGGTGGCAGGAATGTGTGGTTCATAAAAAAGGTTGGTGATGCACCCAATGGATTCTTCGTGACTATTCTTTTCAACACTATTAACATCATAAGAGGCTTTCACATCCTTAATGAGTTGGAAAGAAGACTCAACATAGGCAATAGTAGGGGATGCATACCCTAACTCAAGATGGTCGAAATGGAAGGGTGATATTCAAAAGATGGAATAGGGGGGAAGAGGATCATGAGATGGAAAGGGATGATCTTGAATATCCTCAATAGGATCATGATCAAAAAGGGGATTATCATAAATGACATGATCAAACATGGGATTATCATAGGCCTAAAAGGATTGGGATGGAGCAGATATGGTAAGGACTAAAGGATCTTCAGGTTCCCAAATTTTTTCCATCCAGTCTCGGTCATTTGTTTGCATATTCTCACAAAGATCTATAGCTAACTTAACATCATCCTTAGGGGTTTGGATATCCTTAGCAACATTAACGTCTTCACCTACAATCTTAGGTGATGCAAATAGCTTCCTAATAAAAAATGAACTATCTATACGATACTCTCCATGTCCTTGATCCTAAATCTGGATTCTACATTTGGGAAGGCGAATGAATGGAGTGGAAGATATGGATAACGAGGAGGGATCAATGTAATGCAATAAGGTGGATGAAGAGGCTTCCTGATTGATAGGTGCTTGATGTTCAATGGTTCCCTACAAATTACTACAATATTGGAAGGGGTCATAATCACCTGATATAGTGATTTCAGTGCCATTATATGGAAACTTAAGGCATTTATGGTACGTCGTATGTAAATATTGTTGATTTACATAACATTTACTTAATATAAAAGATAAAATTGTTGTTGCCACTATCATTAGGGTAATTGTTTATGACTATCTATTCTATACAATGTAAATGTTGTAGCCAATGTGCATTTATGGGGTTTTAAGTTATATTGTTTATGACTCTAAATGCATATCTATTGCATAAGATGTAAATGTTCTACCTAGTGTAATATAAGTGCATATATGTGGTTTTATGTTGCATAGTTAACATCTATCTATTATAAATTATATAAATGTTGTTGGCTATGTACTATATTTGCATATATCTATTATTTCCCTCCTAGTCATCTATATTAAGTCTATGTCCATTCCCATTTACTTGTAGTTGTACTCAAAACAAATAACAAATTCCATTCATCTCACTTGAGTTGATCACCCCAAACAAAGAGACATAAATTTAAGACTTTAGCCCAAAAATTTATTCAACCAAATCAATGAACTAGTCTAATTAACAACATTTACATCATAATGGCATTTTCACTACACTGCCAACAATATTTATATCATATAATACATTGAACCCAAACAATATGAAAAAAAATAAAGATATTTACAATGAACATTTAGCCAAATTAATGAATATATCTAATTAACAACATTTACATCATATAGGAATTTGCACAACAGTGCCAACAACATTTACATCATATATTCCATTAAAATTAACATACTATGAGGTGGTAGCATTTGGGATACTCGGTTTTCCAAATGCTTTTGGTGTTCAACTATGTTGCGGTCTACCATTCAAATTGAATTGTAGATACATGTGCAACATAGTTTAACACTAAAAAGGATTTTGGAAAATCTAGTCTCCCCAATGCAAACCTAAATACAAAGTGGAGAAAACATGTATTGATGCCTAATGAAATGAACACTCAAGAATATGTGTATAGGCACTTAGGTGTGGGTGAGTGAGATAAATAAGGTTTTGAAGCATTCAATGGTTGAATGCATCAATATTGTGTGCCAACACACTTAAGTGAATGGGGACACATAGTTAATGTGGTTGGCCAAGAGGGAAAGAGTAGATGACACGCGATAAATACAAGGAAGTGGACATTGTTGGTGGAAAACTATTTCCTCGCCACATAACACCGAGATCCACTACCAGTGTTGTGGCACACAATATTCGAGGGTGGTCCCAACCCAAGATTGGTCAGCCATCCAAATAGGAAACTATTGAACATGCTATACCAATTAGATGTGTGCACAATGCAGATTACATCCACAGAGGCAAAATTAAATTGAATATGTAATATAAAAATCCAACATACTTCCAAACAAAAGGTATGTCATTACCATATAAAAGAATTATAAACATATATTTCAAACATAACTACTTGTAATCCACTACATACAATAAACAACTAAACATAAAAGGATGCCTTTGTAGGCTCCAATGTTGTTTATGTGATTGGTTCCTCCCAACCTTAGTCAAGCCAAACAAGAAAATCATTTGGAGCTAATGTGATAGACATTATTGCTTGGCAACTTGGGCTAGCTATGCCAACCATGTTCTTGTCCCATGTTGGCAGATTTGGAGTGTGGTTGTATATGGGTTGGTGTTGAACTTGAAAAGTGAGTGTAGCTTACATGGGATGGGGTGAGAGATAAAAAATTCATAGTAGCAAAAAATTGAGGGATATGATGTTCATCCCGATTAGGTGTTGGAATATAAAATTGAGAGCAACTTACATAGGACAGTGTAACACTTGAAAAAATCATAACACAAATTTAGGGATCTTGATGTTCACCAAATCCTGAAACAATGCATATTTTTTGGTAAGGCCCTTAAAGTGGACTACTCAAGCACCTTTCTCTCTATGAATCCCTCTTAGCCACCTCCAACTCCTTTTCCTTTCTATTTTGTTCCCTTTGAATCCTCTCTTTCTCCTTCTTTTGCTCTTTTTCCTTTGTAAAAATTTCAATTGCTCATTTTCTTGATGCTATATTTCCCTATCCAGTTTAGCCTACTCCTTCAATTCCCTTTTCACTACATGTATTTATTTTCTATCATCAATCTATTACCTCTTTCAGGATTTGAGGTTGTCTAGTTCTTTTTTTCTTTTTTCCTATTACATCTTAAGAGACTCATGAGGTCATCTATTGTTAACAATTGAAACTATTAGCTCAACCAAATTCCACTATCACTAGCATTATTTGATCTTTCATTGAAAATGTGCACAAGAAGCATAAGAAAATTTCTTATGATTGAATCTATTTGGGAATCCATTGCTTGATTCAATTGTGAGTTAATGTTGTCTTCTCATTCGTTACAAACTACATCGGTATCTTAGTTGGATTTTATATTGCATCCACTATCTAAACCTTCACATTCAACATAGGAATGTACTATTGTAGGTATATTGAATGCGGCTAGTAGAGATAGGAATTAAAATGCTCCTTCTTATTTATGGCAATGTAAATCAATACCCATAATCATAACTATCTCCACCAACCATGACAATTGGCTTGGCTATGAAGGAAGACTAAGTCTAACTTCCAATTCTGAATATTAACTATCTACCATGATCATACACTTGACCAACCACTAGGTGTACTTTGGAATCATTAGGATCAATTTAAGGTGTATAGTTGTACCTTCCTCTACCTATTATTGTGGTGTTGAACAATGTAAATCACCATCTACAAGATTGGACAATTATGTGTTGACCACTTCATATGTTGAGATATCAACTCCTGATAGACTAAGTATGTTGTGCACTGCAGAAGCATCTTCCTATATGTGGAATTGAAATGTGTCACCAAGACACATATCATCCATGAGTAGATTGGGATTTATGGGCCATTCCTTTTGAATCCTGCTGTGATATTGGACACTGTCAACACTCTTTTTAGTGGCTTGCTATCGAGTTCAACCAATTTAGCCCTCTTGATTTTAATGTTTGGAATTCTTTCCAAACATGTTACTCATTTATATTTAAATTATAATTTGAATATAAAAAATACACTCACATCAAGGGGTTGTAGTTTATGAGATGTGTGTGTTGGCAATGTAAGCAAATCAATACCAAACATCCTTGCCTCTTGGATTGTGGTAATTGTGACATTGATTCCACAACCATAAAAAATCAATAAGTCCATGTTCATGGGTGACACACCACTAGGAAATAATTATGAAAAGTGGTGCAACCAATTCATGAAAAATTATTTTGTCATCCATGTGTGTTGTTGGGTTGTCATGCAAGCACCCTATTCATAGCATGCAATGTAATTTTTTAGTTGTTTTTTCCCTGAAGAAAAAAAAACCTTGGTATTCTCTATCCAAAATATTATCACTTGACAAAGAATGGTTATCCATTCCCAACTCCTAGGAATTTTGTAGGAGACACTCCTACTACCTCTTTTGACCAACACTCTCATGGCATTGTTTCTTCCTTCCTAAATATCAATCTCATCATAGTTCCAAATTATTTGATGTTTTTATGGATTTACATCATATGCATTTGACAATGTAGCATAGAAAGCTTATATAACAAATTTTTTGAGGTTGACTACCTTGCCTTTATCAAGGCCTTCAGGTTTCCTTAATGTGAGTTCAATATGGCACCCTTTAAACTTAGTCCACTAGGACTTCCTAGGTAGCCTATCCTTAAAGGGGTTGGGTCTAGTTTGGAAAATATGGGCCACCTCTTCCTTGAGATTGATAATCTCAAGGCCATATAGCTCCATTCGACAATTAGAGTCTCTTCATTTGTTGTCAAGATAGTTGGAGGACCTTTCTTCAACATGGATGTAAGCCCACCTAAATAGCTGGTAAGAGTGGTTGTTGGGATTGTCCATTTTTTACTCTAGCCCTTGTGGAATTATTTTATCCTCAACATATTTAAGATCTCCATTCATGTCCTCTTTCGACCACTCTCATTCTTGCATTGTTCTTATCTAGATGTTCTTGTAGGTTCAATAACCTCCAGTATTGCCTTTATACATTGTGGAGTGGTTTCAACATGAATTGGAGACTCTTCATGTGGGGGGAATTAAACCCTTCTTTTATGTGCAAGAAACCTTGTCGTGGCTCTTTTTTTCTAGGTGGGATCCTCATTTGAGCTTTGTTTGTCATTTATAGACAAAAATGGGAAAATAATAAAACTTAATCCATTTAATGTATAATTTTTAGTGCATGATTTTGTCTATAACTTGAGTTTGTAAGTCCACAATGATGCTTGAACACAATATTTTTAATTGATGGTCAATTTTTTTTTTCTAAATTAAGGTATACATATTGATAGTTATTGTTGTATAACATGTATACAATTTCTTTTTTTTTGGAATTTTACTTTGAAATTTTTAGTGTTGAAAATTGAGGTGTTTTCTTAGCTTAATACTTTGTAAACCTTTTATGATTGTTGATCTAAATATGTATTCTTTTGTTACATATTCTTTGTGGGTGATTATCTGATTAATTCATTTTATTGTTTGTAGAATGAAGACAAAAGTTGAAGAAGAATTATATAGGATATTAGAAAGATTACACAAGCATATACCGTGGAGAAACCCTTTCGGGAAAAAACTCCACCAAGAATTAATCTATTATTCAATCTCTGAAGTAGATTACAATAGCTCCAATTCTTGCTTGAGAATGCTTCTTTTTCCTTCACCAAATCTTCTTCACAGCCTGCAATAAAACTAATCATAGCTTTCTTCAACTTTCTTGAGATAAATAGGCTTTAATCAGCTTTGTAAACTCAACATGAGTTACAATTACAATGCTCAATCCCTATCCCTAAAAGGTATGCCTATCTCATGCAAATAGGGTTATCTCGTGAAGAACAATTTCAAATCCTCATCTTCATGTATTTGGGCGTCCCAAACTGAAGTGGCAACTCAACCTTTGTTCTGTAAATATCTTCAAGGCTTCATCCTCAAAGTAGGCGCCCAAAAGAGGTCCCACTTAACTAAGCCTTTAGAAATATCTCAACATGCAAAGGAGGTAATTCCAAGAAGACAACGTGGGCACCCAAGTTGGGTCCAAGTTATTTCTTGTTAACTGAAACATTTCTCAACACCATTCATGCAAGAATGGTCATCCCCTGTTAACTGGAGGTAGTCCCTGTTATTTGTCATGCAACTCAAGTCATTAGTCATGCATTCCAAGTTAACTGAAGTCAACTAGCATTCAACTAAAACTAACTGAAGAACTGAACTGAACTAAACTGAACTGAACTAAATTGAACTAAACTGAACTAAACTGATTCTAAACTAAACTGAACTGAGCTGATCTGAACTAAACTAAACTGAACTTCATGCATGCAAACATCAAACCCTAACTCCTAGGATCTTTACATGCATTCAGAAGTGTTATCTCTTACTCTGAATAGTTAACTGAACTCAAGATGAGTGTCACCTACCATGTGGGTGCCCCATGTGCCCCTATTATATAGGAACTCATAATGGATGCCCTCACATGCTCCAAACATTTAGAATTAATTAAAAATGTCAATTAACATGATTATTTCATCAAATATTAATCTCATCCTAATCCTAGTGTTGTTGAACACATTCCAAGGACTTAGGAGATACATGAAATAAATAATGTTTAGGATTGCAATTAAATGGCATCCTATTTCCAACATTCTCCCACTTGACATTATACATTGCAATTATTCTAAACAAGGAATAATAATAAATCAAGTATGGGACTCAAGGCCAATGGCCTTCCTACACCAACTAATCAATCCATGCCAACTTCAAATGCAACCTGCATAATCATGAAGCTTCCAAGCAAATGATTAAAACCAAGAGAACTTATCTAGTTTCATAAGACAATTTGTAACATTAATTAAAGTGTAAAATTTCTCAATTAATACCTTCCCATTATCAACCAAACCAATACCTTTCCCAAGCCTTTGTATCCAAACTACCTCTTTGGAGGCATGTTAAACCACCGAGTGTGTTGAATTCACATTCAACCAAGGTGTAGGCTCCTCGGTCTTTTTTGTTGAAAAAACTTTTCTTACAAGTAACCATTCCAACAAACATCTCTTACCATAAGAGAACTCCAGCCTCACCTATTTCTCCAAGTATCCATGAGGACCTATAACCAACCAATCCATGCCAAACTCCAAATGTAACACAACACTTTCATGAAGTAATCAAGAAAATTATTAATGTACCCAATACTTAAGAGAAATACACAAGATCAATGTCAAAGCTCCAATCATGAATCAGGAACATAAACATGGCATCCATGATCTAACCATCTCCTCCTAGGAGATCACATGAACAATAACATACTTATACATCCTAGTCTCAAGAGAATCATGTAATATGCCAAACTCTAAATGCATATCAAGAGTAAACCATGACATAATAGCAACCACTCTAAACCAATAAAAAATCATATCCCCAATCACATGAAGATAACCTTACCAATGATGCATCCATGTCACTGCCAACAACTCCCACTGAACCGTGGTATCGAGTTACACATGGCATCGTGACTACCATCCTCTCTATGAAGATCACTATATCCTACCAAAGCTCCCACTATACTATGATACCAAGTTATACATGGCAACAAAATAAACATCAAACCATCACTACAACAAATCCATGTGATTTGCTCCACTTTTTGCTCTTTTTTTTGCTTCCACCCACTGTTTTAATGTATTTTTTGGCAATTTTTTTAAAACATCGGCGCTATTTATAGGGATGGCACAATTTTTGGCATTTATTGCACCGATTAGTACAATTCGGCAATAATTTAGCCGCTAATTACCATCTGGAGTAACACCGTCTTTAGCACCGATATTAGCTTCAACTTTAGCTTCACGTTTAGCTTTGGGTTTAGCGCCGATTTAGACACCCCTATGTCGAAGAGACTTAGTTATATGTCTCATCGACAATGTAAAATAGTGTAATATCAACAAGATGTGGGCATATCAAGGAGGGAATCACTTATGTCACATCGAAAAGGTATATCTACAAGTGCTTGGCGAAACACAACTCTTGGATATAACGAAGTAATGTCGATGAGACATTGAGATATTGGTAAGACAAATAAGATTGTCTCATCGACAATCTTCAAGTAATGATCAAAAGTATACACTGCTATACTGTCGGGAAGGTGAGAAACATATGCGGTAGAGCGGTATACACCACAACCCTGTAACAAGAAGCCTTGAGCAAGGTGGTAGTACAGTAAACAACAAAAGGGAAGGGAAAAACACCGCTATACCGCAACAATAATCACAAGTCTCCCCGACATGGCAGAGTTACACAGATATATAAAGAAATACCACTGAAGGAAAATATAAATGAGATAGTGCCATATCAGCAAGAGATATTAACTTGTCTCATCGATACCGACAACCAACATCAGAGGAACATAAGATCTAATTTCAATGAGACGTTGAGATATCGGTAAGAGAAATAAGATTATATCATCGACACTCTTCAAGTAATGATCAAAAGCATACACCACTATACCACCAGGAAGGTGAGCAACATATGCAGTAGAGAGGTATACACCGCAACCCTGCAGCAAGAAGCCTTGAGCAAGGTGGTAGTGCGGTAAACGTGGCATCATTACAATTTACAACAAATCACATCAGTTGCAAAAATTAAATGCTATTAAATTATTAAGGGTTTTCAAAACTAATATGACTGAATAACGTGCCATCCAAAGATAAGTGATTCTTCCCAATATCGCACTCAATTACAGTGCTCTAGCATGGAAGGAGCTAAGGATACAAGAAGAAGAAGTCTTTCAAGCATGAAATACTCAGGTAAGTGCACGAAAACTCTCTGAAAGAGCTCTGTTAATATAAAAAATCTTTCAAGGTTTTGTCATCTGAAGCCATAGTAGAGAAAATTGAAACATGCCTCGTAAAAGGAAACAATTAGAAGTAAAAGATAGTCAGCCTAAAATTAAAGATGAAGAACCTAAAGTAAAGAAGAGACCACTCCATCAATCCATATTAGATATACTTCCAGGGTCTACTAAAGAGGGTAATAAGAAGTTTCTTGTGGACACCGCACAAAGTTGTAGGGATGCCCTCATTTCCAAATCTGGATGGGACCTATGTTGGTATTTTTACAGTAAGAGAAATGAGAAGATTTCAGTGTCAAACGCTTGTATGTTGGATATAGCAAGGTTGATTGTCCCAAATGTGTTTGTTGATGTAGAATTTATCAAACTGCTAGCCAAACACTATCACTCAGCTACCAAAACAGTAAGGTTTCCAAACGACACAATATTGGTAGAAGTAACTAGAAAAGCCATCATTGAGTGTTTTGGATTAAACAAGCAGGCTTTGACCAAGATAGACCTGCAAAAAAGTGAGGAGGATTATGCTAGGTTAAAAAAGACTTATAGAAGAGATGAGGTACCCCTATATATGAAAAGAGGCATTGGTAACAAAACATTCCCCATCTCTACTACCACTATTGAACCATTTAATGTGACAGATTTTCAGTATTACTTTGTGAATACATATTTAGCTCTTTGCCAAGTGTTGGGGATAAATGCTCAAGATAAAATGTCGATAGGCCTAATGATGATGGCCATGAGAATTCAAAATTCTGAAACTAATATTGAATATGACTTTGCTTCATACCTTAAGAAGGCGTTAGATGATGAATTCTCCCAAGTTATAGAGGATAGAGCACTGATTACATTCAGACACTATTCTCTACTATGTCATTTGATATTGCACCAGAATAAGGACCAATGGACTAAAAGAATGGACTTGGCTATAGTAGATGAGCAAGGGAATCCCACACCTGTCTAGAAATGGTGGTATATTTGGGACAGTCAGTGTAAGAATTCAAGCTTTGTTGTATTCTACGAAGACTTTGTACACAAAATCCTTCAAGTTCTTGGGAATGCAATACCAAGATTTCCAACCAAAATGTTGCAACTAGTGAGACCTTTGGCTTTAAGACCAGAGCAGGGTCATACAAACAATTTTGGAGATTGGTTCTTCCTCCTGGAAGTTACAATAATAAGAGTTTATGGATGCCTTGTTGCTCCACACATACTGCCAAAATTTGTGCCCCTCATATTAGCATTTCTTGAATTTATGTGGCAAATGATGTGGATGGAGAAATATGTAATGCACAAGCAGAAGAAAGGCACTTTCTTTCCAAACCAAACCAAGTGTGAAGATTGGACTGTAGGTTCAGACACACTAGAGGAGTTATAGTATTATTTGAAGACAAGATATGCATTGAAATCTGGAAAAGGAAGAGCCTTGGACCCTGAAAATTATATGAACAACATAAGGCAAAATCTTCTTACCAAAATGGCAGTGCCACACCAAGTGGATTTTGAGGAAGATGTCATAAGGAACTGTATTACTTATAATGATGTATTTAGTAGAAGGAAAAAATGGGAATATATGAAGAAGCTTGAAGAAAGGACAAAGCAGAGGTCCAAGGATTTCCTAGGATACTTTTTTGAGGAAAAGGAACCCATCAAGAGAATAAAATTGATAATTGGTAGATTTGAAGAATTGTATTGAAAGAATGGAGCATATCTCAAAGAACATCATAGTGGTGCAACTACAAAGCATACCCTAGGTGAAACCTCTGAGCCTCCCATGGAGCAGTTACCTCCCAAAAGATAGAAGACATGAAGCATTGAATAGTTGGTACCTTATGAGGATATTGAAGAGGTGGGTGATACTGAGGATGTGGCTACAATACTATAGTCATTGAAAGATGATATTGAAGTTGATCAACCCATCCTTGAGACCAGTGCCCATAAACATGAGGAAAGGATGGGTGATGTAGAAAAAAAAATACATAGGTACATGAAGATGAAAGGGAAATTACAACCAGGAGATTCATAGAAGATGATGAATTCATTAAGACTCTTGAGTTTAAGTATTTCTTGATGAAGATGAAGATAAAATAATTTCAAGAGAGGATGGAATCAACTCAAGTAGGAATTGAAGAATCAGAGAAAAATGAAATGGTAGCACAAACTTTCTAGGAATTAAGAGTTGACAACATTGACATTAGCCCCCAGAAGGCTAGAGAAATGGTCTTGAAGAGCAATATGCTCATTTCCCCTGGCTTGGAATTAAACAATTTTTTTTTCCTTGATCAAGTGTGGGCTCAGGAAGATCCAATGCTAGTTGTAGAATTTGACTCTGATGAAGGTGTGAGTGGAACTGGGTATAACCCAAAGATTGAAACCCTGGCCATATGGATCAAACAAAAAAATACACAGAAGCCAAAATTATTGGATGTAATTCAAGGGATGAAAGGGGCAGTGATGGTAAGGACAATACAAGATACCACCCCTTTAGAGGCAGCCACAATGACCATGCATTCAACCATGTTCACTCGAGCAACTGTTGAGGGATTATAAGACATATTGAAGGAGTATGAAAAGGAACAAAGGTTCCTAAATGATGAAGTTAATAAACTGTTCATGGAGAATGTCAAATTGAAAGAACAATTGAGAGGAGCAGGACCCTCACAAAGCAAGGAGATGGTGTTATACAGGCCTCCTATTGCTCTAATGGATATTGTGAAGAATATTTTTGCAAAACAGGTAAAAAATCAAGAGAAGGAAGTGGATAATGTAAAGAAGGCCAACAATCAAACCCAAGATGAAGTGAAAAGATGAATTTGTGAAGTTATGGAAAAGATTCTTGAGCACAGGATAAAATCAGTTATGGATAAACTGGAGAATGTGCATGATAGTTATAAAACACTTCAACGGGCAATGGATCAAATAAAGACACATATGCTTGTATTAGATCCTTTGTTCAAAAGGTGGTAGCCTATTCACCACACTTTGGCTAAGTTATGCAAAGTTCTACAAAGAAGTCCTAATGCACCCACAACATTAAAGCCAACTGAACAAATTGTGAAGATGATTATTGATGAATTTCAATATGTACAAGGGTTTGATAAAAAGATTGTAACATGAATGAATTTATTCCATACCTGAAAACAATGGTATACACTTGAAATCGTGAGAGATGGTGATTAGTTGGAGGACTTGGATAAGTGGAAGAAAGAATTCAGTCAGGTTGTTCATAAGTGCATAACTCATATACAGGAGGATGATGATACCAATCTTCCTAGGCTAAATCAGATCATGTATGGGTTGATTGTTCTTGATGCAGGATACCTAAATTTTGTCAATGATACAAAGGAATTAATAGATAGTCGATGGAAAACTCATCTTGAAAACATGAAAAAGATCCAGGAATATAAGTGGCCATCAAATTTTACGATGTATTAGTGGGAGGAAATTTTTTTGGTTTCAGAAGAATAGGACAATGAGGCGAGAGCATTTAGACGTTCATCATGGAGAGGAAGACTTTTCCAGATCAATGATCATGGGTCTTCTACGTTGAGTAATGGAACCATATGTCAAAATGTCTTAAGTCTTGTTATTTCCTTAATTATGCTAATTAAATAGTTGTTAGTAAAACAAGTAGTTATGAAAGGTCGTTTCTTTTTGTAAAAGGCCTGTAGCTTGTTGCTTCCTATATAAATAGGTAACCAAGGACTATTTTTTAATTATCATCATAATATATCATTTCCATTTTGAAGACTTCTATTATTAATATATATCAATTGAAGCAATATAATGGAGAACATCTTATTATCAAAGATTCTCCATGACTGTGTTATCATTCTATATTTTTCTTATGTTTGTCATACTTATTTCTTCTTATATTTGAATGAATATCAGTTATTGAGCCTCAATACTATGCTTATGTGAATGAATATGCTGATACAGTAAATCATTTATTGTGGATGTTGGTAGAGCTACTAATTTTTTTGAAAATTTGAGCTTATTTTTCCTTGTTACATGTTCAACATAAAAATGGAAACTATTAAAAAATAATAAAGTTAACAAAGTTGCTTATTTAAATAATTGTGAGTTACGTGCATTAATATTTTATTAAATTTTGTGTCTTCACGAACATATGTTGATAAAAAATGAATGGAAGAAGCATCCAAGTAATCCTAATTTTTTTTGCCAACAATTCATACCAAAGATTGAACAATTTAAGGATATTGCAATAGGTATTAATTAAGGATATGATGATGATGATATATTCTTGTACTTGTATATTCTATAAAACATTCCTTATTTTCTATGAAACAGTGTATATATTCTTGTACTTGTAAATATTCTTTTACTATTATGTCTATTAAATAAAACGAAGTTTGAATAAAAAATGCTTCACCCTTTTTTGTAGGTGAGTATGGAATCAGGGTTTTCAATTTCAGCGCCATCATTGTCCACACTTTTCATATCCTGTTCATAGACTACCTTTTTTATACAATAACTACTATACAACACAATTTTGACAACATAGTTTAGAAAACATCAGCCCGCACTCATTTATTATTCTTTGGTTTTATGCCCTTAAGAACATCCTCAGGGAGACCTTGTTCTTCCCTCTTCTTTTGCACAAGAGTGTGTTTTAAGAAAGGGTAATCAATCAATAACTCATCCCCAATGGTAAGGTCCATAATATCCTCAACCATTATCAATCTATCAACCTCTCTTTCCATATCTCCATCTTTATCATTTATAACCTCAACAAATTGACAATTCGGTCTTACATTAGGGTCCCTTCCCTTACTACTATTTATAAATCCTGCAATATTTTTGTGTGTATGCACATCCATCTATATACATAAGATGACCTCTATTAATTTATTTTCCACTTTCCAATTGGAGACGATGTGTATACATATTCAAATTTAGACCGTATGCTGACATGATAGGCTTATATTCTACTAGCCTTCTCCATTCACCACTGTAATATGATGGACCATAATATGGCATTAATCTCCTAGTGGTTTGTTCTGAATTGTTTCTATGTTTGGATCACACATGTACATTTTGGAAAATAATTTAGAGGCCTAGATTCACTCCATGAATATTGGAGGTCGTATCATGTAGTTGTATCCCCAAAATTGAAACACCTCATACACTCTAGGTAGTTGTTGATCACTAGGCCAAGCGCAATATAGTCGACGATCAAATGTCTCTTTGTAAATTGATCTCAAACTCAGGGTCAAGTCATCATCCCCATCACATTCATTCTCATAGGGTATGTAGTCCACCTTCCCCTTGTCTTTAAGCAAATTATGCATCTTCACACTAGTTCTTGTTCTGTTACTTGTTTTCGTCAATTCCTCATCTTTCGAGCTGGTATATTGGCACATATTTTTGTTAGATGTATCATCTAATAAATGATCATTGCCCTCTAGACTAGAAGTCGGCGATCCAAGAAACTTTAAACCAATAACTTTATCCTGCAAGTATCCATTAAGAAAAAATTAGTTATTTAAATAATATAAAACAATGTTTAAATGAAGTATACATGTTATTTATATCAAATTGGAAAATTCCTCACCACAATTCCTATTGGATTTGAATCGATTGTAGGAGGCATACTACCGACTGGAAGCTCATCATATATGTAATGTCTTTTTACAATTGCTCATTTGAATTGTTTATTTCCATGACATACAAAACATCCACAAACAACAATTTTCTCAAAGTATTCATCCCATGTACTATAGTCCTGACCTACCTCTTCTTTAGTGCAATCATTTGTTGTGTCTGCAGTATCCATTGTCATATATCCTCTTCCACCCACTGTTGTCTATGTGATTTAACAATTTTAGGTCCACATCCATGTACATATCTTGTTCTTTTGCTAGTTGAACGCTTAGGCTCTACATTTGCTCCAATCTCCATCTAAAATTACCAACAACATGCATTAATTTATGTCAAGATTGGATAATACATTATAAATTTTAATAATACTATGAAAAAAGATGGACGTATCACAAAATGCCATCAGATCATTTTTTCCTAAGTTAAGTCATAAACACCTTGCTCCTTTGGTTGAGGTTGCTTAATCTTCTTACCTCTATTGTATTTGCAGATTTTGTTGTCTCATCTATTTCCATGGCCTCCTCTGTGAATAAAAATGTCGCCACAAAAGCTTTCACCGCACTACCATCAAGAAGGAAAAAATAACTAATGGGACCATAGTAAAAATCGCTCTACCGCACTGAGCTGATGAAGGAGTTGCGGGACAACGGTGGTTACCGCACTACCGCACACCAAGGGTAGAAGACTTGTGGGACTGCGGGAGTCACCGCAACACCACTAGGAACATAAGGAAGACTCGCGTGCTGCCACAAAAGATTTCATTGCACTACTGTCGAGAAGGATGAAGCACCTTGCGGGACCACGGTAAAAACTGCTCTACCACACCAAGCTGATGAAGGAGCCATGGGACAATGGTGGTCACAAAAACAAGGAAGGAGTTGGAATTATTTCCAACACTCTGGGTCTTGTGATACACAACAATGAAAATAGTCACTATATAGCAATAATAGGCGCTAAATTAGGCACACTTGACGCCGCCTTATACGTCCCAAACAAATTACATTAACGGACAAAATTCGGTGCTAAAGTTGGCATTAACTAACACTGATTAAAGCGTGACTAATGAATCAAAATCAAAAATTTAAAACTTTCTCGCGTGAAGGAAGAAATCAGATGACAAAAAAGGGAAAAATGATGCACGAAGGAAGAGAGCAGGGCGCTACCAGCAACTGATGAATGAATGAATGATAGATTTTAATGATGTCCATGAGACCAAGCGACTTAAGGGACTGAGAACCAAAAAGCTAAGGAATCTCCAAACTCTTTTCCATGTTGGACCTTCTTTTATGTTTTTTGACCAAAAAACTAGTTGTCTCGCTGACCTTCTCCTCCTCAAATAACTCGTGCAGATTGTTAGCCTTTAAGTTGAATTTTTATGAGAAATTCGATTTATTTTGCGACACCATAGGTAAGGTTACATTTTTTTTTCTTGCTTGAATTCGTGATTGTTTACTGCTCTCTGTATTTCATTTGAATTCGTGATTGTTTACTGGTTCGTGGCCTAACCAGTCTAGGAAACCTCTAAATTGTCCCATCATTATAAATTGTAAAACCTTTGGGAAACCAACAAAAAAATTTACCCTACCCATTTGAGCTTTGGCTCAAAATATTATAGCATGAAGCGAGGATTCCTCAGTATTCTTTCCCTAACCTGGGTATCAAGGAAATAGTGAACTACTTGGAAAATCTAGGAATTGGGTCGGTCACTACTGAGCAATTGCTGAAAATAAACACTTAAACAAATTGGTTTTGCCCAGCCATGCCATAGTCACTGATGCCATGACAAATTCATGCAAGATTACATTATGAAAGATTTTTCATGATAAGGTTATCAACACTAAGCAAACTGAGCGAACATATTTTCCCTAGGTTATCAACACTAAGCAAACCCAACGAACATATTTTCCCACAAAACAAAACTTTCATACCACAAACTGGATAAAAAATTTCATACCTGACAATGCGTACTTCATTTTCCTCCACATACTAGACGAAAATAATTTGCCCTAGGTCGCCTCAAAATGTCAAGCAATGGAGGGAAGCGAGCATTGACAGCAAACTCTGGCCACAATAAGTTAATTCATTGTCAATTTATAGATTTGTAAATGTTTCCATTGTTTCTTTGAATTTTACTTTTTATTTTTTTATTTCTAAATTTAAAAGAAGAAATAATATATATATATATATATAGGGACATGAGACTGAAAAAGATAAAGAGGAATCGTCTTTCATATTAAGGGTAGAGGCAGTGAACAAATTGGTTAATGTGGAATGGACAACACTTGTCAGATACATAGAAAAACAATCTATTAATGCCCCTCAAACATTACAAACAAATCAATTGTGTTAAAGGGAATTAATTGATTCCCCAACCAGTCCTGGATCAAGTAGAAGATCCAGGAGAAAATTAGTGACAATAAACTCTAAGAATGTGGAACAAGGAGCAGAAACTTCCACTCCTGGGACATAGAGTTCCACCATGCCATGTTATCAATCTTGCATTGGTAGCTACAATACGAAGATAGAATACGAGGTGGTTTCAGGGGAAGTCCAAATGACGGATGCTGGGAAAACATTTGTGAATAGGTTGAAGGAATCATGCCTTCAACGATTCAAAGACCATCTACATTTGCCATTCTCAAAGATACCCATGCACTTGAAAAAAGTAGTTATCCATGACATGGAGACTAATTTTGGCACAGGTTGGTCTGTAAAGAAGATAAAGCTACGAATGTCTCAAAACTACAAGAGATTTCATTGGAAAAAGTAAATGATTGCATATTAATTAGTTTAACTAGTCCATGTGCCATGTTTTGATAGGTGGAGAAATATGGCCACCATCTAAAATAATTTGAAAAGAATATGTTACAAAACAAAAAGTGTAACGATTTTGTAATCTGGATGGAGAATGAGGTATCAATAGTTGAGTTTCAATAACTTAGTTGGATATTGTTGTGTTAATATGTCAATTTGCATCTCTTGTGTTGAGTTGTTTATTGATGCATAGGATGAGTAAATAGAGCTCAAATCTTATGATTACAAGATGACTGTTTATGTACATGAATAAATAGTAAAAGGGTTTAGATGAAATCAATTCATTTGACTTTATGCCTCTTGCCAGACATTCCTCTTGAATCTCTAATATCAAGTGCCTGAGACTTCCCTGTAGCTTTTACCTTTTGCTGCCACCTTTCCTCTTCACTGTGAGACTTGTCTCCTTTTTCCTTATATGCATTTCTGGCTTCGACTTCTAATTCATCCCATGTTTTACCTTCCTCCTCTTTAGAATCTTATTCTTCTACTTCGTCCTCCTCTAACTCCACAAGAGATTCATCTTTTGAACCTTCCTCATTTGATTATGATTCCTCTTCTACATCAGAGGGTTCATATCCTTGATCTAACTCTTCTAAATTATCAGAATCATAATCACTAGATTCCATATTCAAAAATTCCCAACCAACATCTTCAATAAATTTATCTGGATCATCAGTAATACTCTTCAAAAATTGCCACCAATTCAAGTTCATTCTACTTTCATAATACTTTATATCCATGGAGTTCATCCATTCCTTGATGCCATCAAGTGAAGATTGAGGAATGGCGTACATGCAGAGTACATCTCGCTTGAAGTCTTTGAAAATAATAGCCATATCAAATGCCTTTTTCCCAATTCCTACTCTCTCAAGGTTAACAATCTCAATCTCACTAATAGTGATCACTAAGAAAGGTAATTCCACCAACTCTACTAAACAGTTTACCGTAGGAACAATAAAAGCAAAGGCTTTGAAAGGAACTCCATGAAAACCAAGCTCTCTAAATGGTATATCAAACTCTAGTTCAAAATATTTTAGATGAGGTTGCTCCCATATAAGCTCTCTTACTCGCTTGACAAATCCTTGAAACTCTCTATTGATTTTATTTTTCCTGTCCCTCTCTCGATGTTCTTCCTCAATTTCATTAGGATCATACATTGACCTTCTTGCCCCTCCTAAAGTTTGCACCACATCCATTACCTCCACATAAAACTTGACATCCTTGGTCTTCTTGGTTCCCACGGCCTAATATGGTTATGCAAATGAAAATGAAGCAAAGTAATCATCTCCTTCTCCGCTGGCTGGAAGAATTCATGCTTAATATTTTGATACATGATATCAGCTCTCTCTTCTGATCTCATGGTTGAATACTGAAATCCAGTATGGTGGGCCTCCAAAGTTCCAATCATCTTTCTTCCTCTTCCACCAAATGCTGGCTTGATCCACACGTCTGTAGCCTAATTGGCTATGTTTTTGAAATTTTAAGTTTCTCCTAAGTCACCAATGTAGCTCTCTTTTCCTTTTTAGAATCTTTCATTGCTACATATCGTCTTTGGGATTTAATCATCTGTACCACATGGTTGATGTGCTTTGAATCCTTGCATCTAAAGGAAATTTCCTTAACATAAACACTACTAGGGAATTTCAATGTTGCCATTGTAGTTGGCATTAAAGTCGGTACCTGCAACATTGAAAATTATCCTTATAGAAGAATTCTTGTTGGCTTGTAACACTCTTGATGGTAGCTACATGAAATCTGATTATGATTCCTCTTCTACATCAGAGGGTTCATATCCTTGATCTGACTCTTTTGAATTATCAGAATCAAAATCACTAGCTTCCATATTCAAAAATTCCCAACCACCATCTTCAAAAAAATTATCTGGATCATCAATAATACTCTTCAAAATTGGCCGCTAGTTCAAGTTCATTATGCTTTCATAATACTTTATATCCATGGAGTTCAGCCATTCCTTGATGCCATCAAGGGAATATTGAGGAATGGCATCAATGCGGAGTGCATTCTGATTGAAGTCTTTGAAAATAATAGCCATATAAAATGCCTTTTGCCCAAGTCATACTCTCTCAAGGTTAACAATTTGAATCTCACTAGTAGCTATTACTGAGAAAGGTAATTCCACCAACTCTACCAAACAGTTTACCATAGGAACAATAAAAGCAGAGGCTTTGAAAGGAACTCCATGAAAACCAAGCTCTCTAAATGGTATATCAAACTCTAGTTCAAAATATTTTAGATGAGGCTGCTCCCATATAAGCTCTCTTACTCGCTTGACAAATCCTTGAAACTCTCTATTGATTTTATTTTTCTTGTCCCTCTCTTGCTTTCCTTCCTTAATTTCATCAGGATCATACATTGGCCTTCTTTCCCCTCCTAAAGTTTGGACCACATCCATTACCTCCACATAAAACTTGACATCCTTGGTCTTCTTGGTTCCCATGCCATGATATGTTTATGCAAATGAAAATGAAGCAAAGTAATCATCTCCTTCTCTGTTGGCTGGAAGAATGCATGCTTAATGTTTTGATACATGATATCATCTCTCTCTTCTTCTCTCATGGTTGAATACCAAAATCTAGTATGGTGGGCCTCCAGAGTTCCAGTCATCTTTCTTCCTCTTCCACCAAATGTTGGCCTAATCCACACGTCTGCCAGCCTAATTGGCTTTGTTTTTGAAAGCTGAAGTTTCTCCTAAGTCACCAATGTAGCTCTCTCTACCTTTTCAGACTCTTTCATTGCTACATATTGTCTCTGGTATTTAATCATCTGTACCACATGGTTGATGTGCTTTGAATCCTTGCATCTAAAGGAAATTTCCTTAACTTAAATATTGCTAGGGAATTTCAATGTTGCCATTGTAGTTGGCATTAAAGCCAGTACCTGCAACATTGAAAATTATCCTTATATAAGAATTCCCTCCATCTTGTTGGCTTGTAACACTCTTGATGGTGGCTACATGAAATATGATTATGATTCCTCTTCTACATCAGATGGTTCATATCCTTGATCTAACTCTTCTGAATTATCAGAATCAAAATCACTAGCTTCCATATTCAAAAATTCTCAACCACCATCTTCAAAAATTTATTTGGATCATCAGTAATAATCTTCAAAATTTGCCACCAGTTCAAGTTCATTATGCTTTCATAATACTTTATATCCATGGAGTTCAGCCATTCCTTGATGCCATCAAGCGAAGATTGAGGAATGGCGTACATGCAGAGTACATCCTGCTTGAAGTCTTTGAAAATAATAGCCATATCAAATGCCTTTTTCCCAATTCCTACTCTCTCAAGGTTAACAATCTCAATCTCACTAATAGCGATCACTAAGAAAGGTAATTCCACCAACTCTACTAAAAAATTTACCGTAGGAACAATAAAAGCAGAGGCTTTGAAAGGAACTCCATGAAAACCAAGCTCTCTAAATGGTATATCAAACTCTAGTTCAAAATATTTTAGATGAGGTTGCTCCCATATAAGCTCTCTTACTTGCTTGACAAATCCTTGAAACTCTTTATTGATTTTATTTTTCTTGTCCCTCTCTCGTTGTTCTTCCTCAATTTCATCAGGATCATACATTGACCTTCTTGCCCCTCCTAAAGTTTGGACCACATCCATTACCTCCACTTGAAACTTTACATCCTTGGTCTTCTTGGTTCCCACAACATGATATGGTTATGCAAATGAAAATGAAGCAAAGTAATCATCTCCTTCTCCGCTAGCTGGAAGAATGCATGCTTAATGTTTTGATACGTGATATCAACTCTCTCTTCTGCTCTCATGGTTAAATACTGAAATCTAGTATGGTGGGCCTCCAAAGTTCCAGTCATCTTTCTTCCTCTTCCACCAAATGTTGGCCTGATCCACACATCTACCAACCTAATTGGCTTTGTTTTTGAAAGCTAAAGTTTCTCCTGAGTCACCAATGTAGCTCTCTCTGCCTTTTTAGACTCTTTCATTGCTACAGATCATCTCTAGGATTTAATCATTTGTACCACATGGTTGATGTGCTTTGAATCCTTGCATCTAAAGGAAATTTCCTTAACATAAATACTTCTAGGGAATTTCAATGTTGCCATTGTAGTTGGAATTAAATCTGGTACTTGCAACATTGAAAATTATCCTTATATAAGAATTCCTTCCATCTTGTTGGCTTGTAACACTCTTGATGGTGGCTACATGAAATATGATTATGATTCCTCTTCTACATCAGAGGTTTCATATCCTTGATATGACTCTTCTAAATTATCAGAATCAGAATCACTAGCTTCCATATTCAAAAATTCCCAACCACCATCTTCAAAAAAATTATCTAGATCATCATCAATACTCTTCAAAATTGGCTGCTAGTTCAAGTTCATTATGCTTTCATAATACTTTATATCCATGGAGTTCAACCATTCCTTGATGCCATCAAGTGAAGATTGACGAATGGCGTCAATGCGGAGTACATCTTGCTTGAAGTCTTTGAAAATAATAGCCATATCAAATGCCTTTTGCCCAAGTCATACTCTCTCAAGGTTAGCAATCTCAATCTCAAGTATTAGCTAGGGAATTTGAAAATTTATCATGGTATGTGCACTTTGATACGATGTAATATGATTATGGTTTCGTCTCATATGTTGTAATATTAGATATATAACAGAAAAAAAAATTATTGCATGAAATAAATAATAAATTTTCATTCCAAATGTTTTTTTTTTTGTAGAACACGACTCTTCTAGAAGATCAAGATGATCCTCAACATGATATAGATCCACAAAATATTGGTTCTGCCAGTACAGATCACATGGCAAAGGATGATGTGAAAGACACTGAGGTCAATGACAATGATGATGGCGACGGCGACAATGACAACGACGACGATGACGACGACGACGACGATGATCACGATGGTGATGATGATGATGAGACAATTGGTGATAGTAACTAGTGACATTCATGATCATATAGACTGCATCATGGATCATTGTTGATATATCGTTATGATGACTCTTTTCATGGTTACTATCATATTTATCATTTTCACGACCTACAATACTATATTATTGAGTTGTAACATATTGAAACGTATCATATTCAATTTTTCACTATATCATTTGGACATGTATCATCTTGACTTGTATCAGTTTGAGTTACATAATTTATCAATTTTATTTATATCATTTGTACATGTATCATTTTCACTTATGCCGATTGTTGGACATGTATCATTTTGACATGTTTTTGATGTACTAGCATATTTGACTTTCACTTGTTTTACTTATATATGATGATGATCTTATCAGTATTGACTTGTCAATTTATATATATTAAAAGTAGTCGATGATTTTTGGATGGTTATTTATTACGTATGATGATTTTAATTTATTGCTCAGGATGAATGTTTTCAAATTCAATTAAATTATAGATGATGATCATGTTACAATAATAGTTCAGGCGGTGATGAAAGGTAAAATTAATGCTTGGCACCTCCAAAACATAATTGAAAGTTTTTTGGTGAGCCACATTAAAAGAGGTGGTAATGTGGAAGCGGATGTCTTATCTAAATGGGCTTTAAATTTTGGTGAAATGGGGGAATTTAGGTTGGAGGATTTTAGAGGTGTTAAGTTAGCAGAAAACGCCTTAAATGAACAAGGTGGCGAAGCGAGTGAAGTAGGTTTGACATGACAAGCGAAGGTAGGGGTGGCAGGCGGTGGTGAAGTAGTACTTCATTAATAGAAAGTGTGGGCAATCCAAGATGGTGTTAAATGCAAGCCCTCGATTAAGATGTGTTAATTGCATTTGGAACGGGTTGAGAAAAAATTTGCAACAAACTTTGGTGGTGGCGACGCTGGTTGTCAAGAGAAATGGAAGCCAATTTCACCTTTCGGTCACGAAGATCTTTGGGCCCGTTTTATGGAGAAGCGTCTGGAAAACGATTGGATGACCTTTTCCTTGTTGACGATGAGCGGCTAGTACAATGTGCAAAAATGATTTGTGGCAGGGATTTTGGCTCTTTGCAACATAGATACTGAACCAACATGGATGTTTACTCCATAATTGCGGTGTGGGGCTTGGATTTAGGTGAACCAGTGGAAATGGTGAGAATGGTGATGTAGAAAATTGTGCATGAATATTTTCTGTTAGGCATGGAGTCCATTCTCAAATGTGCGGTTTTGGGTGTAGGTTTAGATTATTCTGAAGGACTGGTAGATGATGAAATTGAGGAGCTCTATGGGAGACCGGGGTTCAAACCCTTTAGTTGTTGGCTTGAAGGAAAATACAAAGCTCATTGTTGTGAGGAAGCGCATTTGGGATGGAAAGCACTCAAAATCTTCATTGAACTCATGGAGGTTGTTGAAGTTCTAGCACAAGCAAAGGTAGAGATGTAGGGATTGGAAGTGAAAAGGAAGAGCTAGAAGAAGTCAGGGAAGCAGCAGAAGTCGAAGAAGCCTCTGAAGGAGATAGCCAAGCATCAGTGTGGAGCTCGTTAAGACTGGTCGTGTTTGTCTGTGTTTGATTTTGTTGTATTAAAGCATGTAACTCTTAACACTGTTAATGGTGGTTATTTTTTGTAAGGATTTTACTGGTAAATAGTTACAGGGGTTATGGGGTTTATTTAATGTTTTACTCTGCACATTAAGGTGCCTCTACTTTTTGTCGTTTGCTGTGGAATTTTGGTGGGTAATGACACTGAACAATAGATGTAATTTTTTATCTTTACAAGCAATACAATTTTTTTGTGTTACCGACCCAAAAAAAATAATTGTCTTGTTATTTAATCATATGAGTTAAATAATTGAAATTACTCAGTCTATAATCATATGAGTTAAATAATTGAATTACTTAGTCTATAATCATATGAGTTATTTAAGAGGCACCATATATTTAACTAATTAAATTGAAATAAAACATATTAAATTAATAAAAGGAAGCAAAACAAGAAGCTTTTTTAGAAGCAAAAAAGGAAGCAAAACAAGAAGCATTTTTAGAAGCAAAAAAGGAAGCAAATCAAGAAGTACTTTTAGAAGCAAGCAAAAAATGAAGCAAAACAAGAAGTAATTTTAGAAGCAAAAAAGGAAGCAAAACAAGAAGCTTTTTTAGAAGCAAAAAAGGAAGCAACAATGGAAACCAAACTAGAAGCAATCTTGGAAGCAAAACCAGAAGCAAACGTGGAAGCAAAATTGGAAGCAAAATTGGAAGCAAAACTGGAAGCAAAACAGGAAGCAAAATGGGAAGCAAAACTGGAAGCAAAACTAGAAGCAATACCAGAAGCAAAACCAGAAGCAAAACCAGAAGCAAAATCAGAAGCCTAATTGGGTGCTAATTTAGGCACTATTTTTGACGCTATTTTAGTTGTTAACAGAGGTGCTATTTTCAGTGCTACTTCCCGGTGCTATTTTAGGCGCTAATAGGGGTGTTGTGCTTTTTTTACGCTAATTACGGCGAAAAATCTGGTGTTACATCCAGTACAACTGTTGGCATCAAAGTCGGCGCCAAGGTGACCATGCCTATTTGTGTTGAGTTTAGCACCGACCAACTCGTCCAATTTGTGGGATGAAATACATTGAAATTCGACGCTATTTGCCTGTTCTACTGTAGTGCATCACTATCAAAAGCATATGGAATTTTAGATATCTCCTCATGATCAAAATTATCATAACATGTACTATGCCACAACTCTAAACTGCTAATCAAGATTATACCATGACATAATAACAAAACCATCCTACAACCAAGAATCCACTTCATTTCCAAATGCTCCCACTGAACCGTGATACTGAGCAATACCATGGCATCATGATGCAAATAATCAAAACCACATTTCTGTCACAAGCTCACACCAAACCTATGAATCCAAGCTCTCAATGACACATGATAAACATCCTCTAAAGAAATAATATATACCTCTTGTAACAAACTTATTTTCCAAGATCAACAATAACAAAAATAGTAAAAGCTCCCACTACAGCCAAAAAACCTCTAATCTTTTAAGAGAAAGGCATCCCAATACTCTACCCAACCTCAACTCTGATACCAAATGTTGAAAATTGAGGTGTTTTCTTAACTTAAAACTTTGTAAAACTTTTATGATTGCTAATCTAAATATGTATTCTTTTGTTACAAATTCTTTGTGGGTGATTATCTGATTAATTCATTTTATTGTTTGTAGAATGAAGACAGAAGTTGAAGAATTAGACAAGATATTAGAAATATTACATAAGCATATACTGTGGAGAAACCCTTTCGAAAAAAAAATACACCAAGAATTAATCTATTATTCAATCTCTAAAGTAGATTACAATGGCTCCAATTCTTGCTTGAGAATGCTTCTTTTCCTTCACCAAATCTTTTTCACAACTTGCAATAAAATTGATCATAACTCTCTTCAAATTTCTTGAGATAAATAGGCTTTAATCAGCTTTGTAAACTCAACATGAGTTACAATTACAATGCTCAAGCCCTATCCCTATCCCTAAAAGGTACGCCTATCTCATGCAAATAGGGTTATCCCATGAAGAACAATGTCAAATCCTCATCTTCATGCATTTGGGCATGCCAAACTGAAGTGGAAACTCAACCTCTGTTCTGTAAATATCTTCAAGGCTTCATCCTCAAAGTAGGCACCTAAAAGAGGTCCCACTTAACTGAGCCTTCAAAAATATCTCAACATGCAAAGGAGGTAATTCCAAGAAGACAACTTGGGCGCCCAAGTTGAGTCCAAGTTATTTCTTGTTAACTGAAACATTTCTCAACACCATTCATGCAAGAAAGGTCATCCCCTGTTAATTGGAGGTAGTCCCTGTTATCTGTCATGTAACTCATGTCATTAGACATGCATTCCAAGTTAACTGAAGTCAACTAGCATTCAACTAAAATTAACTGAAGATAACTGAACCATAACTGAACTGAACTAAACTAAACTGAATTGAACTAAACTAAACTGAACTAAACTAAACTGATTTTGAACTAAATTGAATTGAACTAATCTGAACTGAACTGAACTGAACTTCATGCATGAAAACATCAAACCCTAACTCCTAGGATCTTTACATGCATTTAGAAGTGTTATCTCTTACTCCAAATAGTCAACTGAACTCAAGGTGAGTGTCACCTACCATGTGGGTGCCCCACGTGCCCCTATTATTTAGGAACTCACAATGGATGCCCTCACATGCTCCTAACATTTAGAATTAATTACAAATGTCAATTAACATGATTATTTCATCAAATATTAATCTCATTCTAATCCTAGTGTTGTTGAACAAATTCCAAGGACTTCAGAGATACATGAAATAAATAATGTTTGGGATTGCAATTAAATGACATCCTATTTCCAACATTTAGATTGGTATTAACAATAAAAATTAAAAGCTCATATATATACACTTACACTACAATGGGTACAACATTTACATCCTATAGAATAGATGGGAATTTACATAATAAATTTGACATCCTATAGAAAAGGTGGCCATTAACAGTTTACAAGACATAATCATTAACAATATAATAGAAAATCCTATGTATTCACTTGCATTACACTACCTACAAAAAAATTATTTATATAATAGATTGGCATTAGCAGTGGCTAACACATCCACCCACAACATCTACTTCCTTTCTTTTAACACGCATCGTCTACTCTTTCCCTCCCAACCAACCAAAGTAACCATTATTAATATATAGTAGGTTGGATAAAACTTAAAGCATTTGTATCAAATAGATAGGCATAAACAATATATCTTAAAACCCCATATATGCACTTACAACATAATGGGTGAAACATTTACATCATATACAATATATGCATTCACATGCACAAACAATATAACTTAAAACCCCATATATGCACTTACAACATCATGGGTAGAACATTTACAACCTA
Source organism: Sequoia sempervirens (assembly GCA_007258455.2). NCBI lineage: Eukaryota > Viridiplantae > Streptophyta > Pinopsida > Cupressales > Cupressaceae > Sequoia > Sequoia sempervirens. Next base: position 381,808,201 of record VDFB02270651.1, on the reverse strand, counting down.
TACAACAAATAGGCATTCAAAGACTTAAACAAGTATTTAGATTAAAACCCTACATATGCACTTATAACATAGTGGGTGGAACATTTACATCGTATCCAAAATATATACATTCACAAGCATTATCATTACAACAAGAAGCCCCATATATGCACTTATAATGTAGTGGGTATAATATTTACATCATATACAACACATTGGCATTCATAGGCATAAACAAAGTAACTTAAAACCCCATATATGCACTTACACCACATTGGGTATAATGTTTACAACCTTATAGTGATAAATAAAGAGTTCTAGAATATTCATTTAAAATTTTCTAAATTTTAAATACCTTAACAAATCATCTATAAATATTTGTCACAATACATTTACATCAAATTTCTAATTAAATAATTTTATGTATTATTATTTTTTAATTATTAATATACTTAATTACATTGAGAGGGCTTATTAGGGGGAAAATGGGGTTTGAAAGTTTGTGTACATAAAATAAAAAAATGAAGATACGATAAGATAGGATAATAATAATATAATAAAAATATAATCATAGTAAAATAAAAAAGAAAAGATAAAATAAAATAAGATAATAAAATAATAATATTATTATGTATGTTAAGAGGTGTTTATAATGACATCTATTTAAAGGGGCATCTATATACATAAAAACATGTCTGTCAATCTTGTCATTAATTTAAAATCTCAGCTATTAATTGTATGAAATTTATATAAAAATAAAGATATATAAAGATATTGGACTTTTTATTCCTGTTAATATAATTAGTTACAAAGTTTACAAAGGTATTTGAAAAGAAATGACAGGTTGTCCACATTCAACCATTTTGTAGAACTTACCCAATTTGAACATGTATTTATCATACTATTCTTTTTATTTATCCTCTACATCTACCATGAGGGGCAATATGACATTTTAGAACAAAGGTTTCAATATTTGAGCAAGGCACTTCAGGACTTTTTGCGCACATGTTTTTTGGTTCATTTGGAATAGTTAGTAGTTCAATTGAAATAGTTGACAACAAAATTTGTGCATGAAATCTAAAAGTACCTTTGACAATATTATTATTTTTTATATAATTTGATGGATTTTAATTTCATGATTTTGTGTTTATAGACTGTTTCTTTTGTGAACAACAATGTTAATTGATTAAGTTGGATTTAGTACATTTTAAGCCTGTACAATTTTTATTATCCCTTTCATAAACCAATGTGTTGGTCTATTTAATTGTCTTACTCAAGAATCCCAAGCTCTTTTGTTCTCCAAAGCATCCTTGAACATATCTGATGGCATTCTTAGTTCATGGGTTAATGGAAGTGATTGTTGAGGTATATTGGAAATATATTGTGAGAGAAACAAGTCTATACAATATATGAATTTCAAAACTATGTCAAATATGTGTTTTCACCATACACGAAACTTTGTGTATTTCCACACCCAAGTACAAAATATACTAATATTTTCATACCAATTACAATGGAAGAAAATAAAAAGGCTTCATGTGTGGAAGACAAGTTTAGGGTTTGTGTTTACTACTAGAAGTGGAGTTGGGAGCAACTTGCATGGAGTTTGAGGAGATTTCAAGTGATTTTTCACCATGAAGAGTAGAAAACAAGAAGTTGCAGCAAATTACCGGCCTTTCCAAGCATGTCCAACCATGCAAAAGTGAAGATATGGAGTCCATTAATAGGTGCACTAACAGTAACTTATTTCTTACATTTAATATTTCTTTCAGTACTCTTGAACACATACACAACTATTTTCTTGTTGATATCTTTTGATTAGTTTTTATGAGCAATTTCAAGAGGTGAAAATCACAATAGGAATGGGAAAATCAAACAAATGTGCCAGAAACCCTAATCTACACTCTTGGATGTTTGCAAAGTGTAGGAATGTCAAAAAACTTTGCTCAAAGTTAGTTGTGTGTGGAGAAAAATGTAGCTCCCTTAAGGGTTGAGCCAACATACAACCATAGTGCTTTCCTGTAGCTCATCTAGGGTTTTAAAAACAATTTAACATAGTCATTGGAGCTACAATAAGGGTAGTTTAATTTATGATATTAGCTTAAAGATCATGATATTTATGATATCTAAGAGATCATCAATGGAGGGCGTGTTCATTATGTAAGATTTTTATATCATAGTCGTCAATAATAGATCATAGTCCTATTATCAAATAAAGGAAAGTACCTATACATGCCAATATTGTAGAAACATCATCAGTTGTGGATCAAGTCCATATTTGTAGGAAGATTAGAGGTTGAAGAGGTATACTTGCAATGAAGAAAGCAGAATATGGTCATGTTAGGCATGGTGAGATGCATGAGATGCAATGGGTAGTGGTAGCTCTTAGAGAAAGATTTTTAGAGGTCAAGGTTTTTGAGTGGAAAATTGATGAACAATGGATGACCTTTACCATCACAAATCATGCCACTCAGTAATATAGAGCCGTTGTAAAGACAAATGATAAATGCTTGTGCAATGATAGAAATTGTACGCCCTTCTTGCAGATGGTACAATTTCTCACTTAATCTAGCAATGGTTAACATTAAAATGGAACTAATGTTTCCTTGATCTAGTTTTGTAATGTATTTTCTACATTCACATTGGCTTTAGGGCCCTATTAAGCTATATAGACCTAATTTTGCCTTAATTTAATGTTGCAAAGTGTATTTATTTTCACCTTCACATAAAGTTTAGGACCCTTGTAAACTAAATGAACTTAATGGTGCCTTATTTATGGTGTTGTAAAGTGTATCCTAAAAATTTCACACTAATCTATGGTTTTATTAATTAATTAGGCTTATCTATGCCTTAATTGGTGGTATTTTGTATCCACTAGCCTTATTAATTGCATTTTTTCAAAGACAATCCAAACATAAACCAACATCCAATCATAATTCATGTCTTTTTAGGTTGTGTGGCCCAAACTTAGTGACCTGGGACTCATACGCCACTTTGGGCGTATGAGTCCCACCTAGGTTTTAGGGCCCCAATTTGGATTTCACATCATTCTAAGCATTTTTACAAAATGTATCCCATAGTTAAGCCTAATGGGACTCATGTACCCCACTTCTAGCATATGAGTCTTGTGTGACCCAAAATCAAATTTAATTCAAATTCTTGGTGGGATTTTATCCTCCTAGATTTGATGCCGGCTTGTAGTGTTGCAATTTTGGGAAATTTGACATAAACAAGTATAAATACAAAGTTATTTCACTCATTTTCACCTGACTTTCAAGAGAGCATTCCTAATAACAAGTTTATGATTACAAGAGTTTACAAGATTTTGACAAGAGCATTCAAGAGCATTTCTAAAGCATTCAAGGGTAGAATTCTTTATCATTTGTTGCAACAATTCAAGATCCATCATCATGTCAAGATCCTAATGTATCAATCATGTTGTTGAGCTAGTGTTGTGAGGTAACAATCAAGATCCAAGATTAGGCATTGTTCTACACTTATTTCAAGATCTAGATCTACATTCTTCATGGCTACTTCATGTTAGATTGCAGATTTACAAGACATCTAAAGTTAAGGTATCATTGTTCATGTTTCATGCTTCATGTCCTTATTTCATTATCTCATCATTGGTTTAATTACCTAAAAGGGGTTTGACCAAGGCAAACCCCTATTCCCTAACAATCAATAGGTTTCTCTCTCTCTACATGTGTAATTACAGATCTAGGTGTCTTGAGGATTGGAGGATCTTTGAAGATTAAGTTACAAGGTTGAGAGAAGTGTCAATTTGTCACAAGGTTGCTATCTCCACGGAAAGTCGTGAACCTATAGGTTGTAAATCAAGGTTTCAAACCCGAAAACAAAGTGTGGAAGGAAGAGCAGAGATAGGGGAGAAGAATCAGGCCTTAACCCTCCAAAAAAGTTGAGTGGGACTGATACGCCACTTGTGGCGTATGAGTCCCAGTATAGGGATTTTTCCAAAATTCAAGAGATTTAGACTCACCACTATCAAATTCTTGTTTCCACCCAAAAACGCTAGTTTGGGGCTAAATCACCTAGAGTAGTGTATGAGTCCCAATGGGAATTAAACAAGTTATCAGGGTTTTTGAGCTTTTTTTGACTTCATCACTCTTCTAGGTGCACCTCTATTCATTTCCAATTTGATATTCTATATTTTAGTTTCATTTCCTAAGTCATCTAGTTAGGTTAGGTTTTGCATGGTACTTTGTATGATTCATTTATCTCTTGTCTTTCCAAGCCCTAGCTTGGTGGTGAACCATCTTATTGTCTTCAATCACACCTTAGGATACCTTATTGTAAGATCTATTTCCCCTACTTCATCCTTGGATTGAGATCTCTAAGATTTTCTTAAGTGTAACAAGTGTGAAATAGGAACCCTACCCTTGTGCTCCATTCCTCAAAGGTGGGGTGTACTATTTCAGTTGCTACAACTTGTCATTTGAGTCAAGATCAACAAGAAATAGACATGACAGGGTTGTAGGTTAGAAGGCATTCTTATGAATATCAAGAATCAAGAATACAGTGAGTAGAGATTTTGAAAGGTACAAAGGCATGTGTCTTGAAAACCCACACACAAGTGACCTCATGGAACATGACATAATAGAAGAAAAAAATGGTAGATTGAGGGTTACTAGCACGTGTAAATAGAGATGATAGTGACTTATGTTCATAAGGACATTCAAGGAGATAATCAATGTAGAGAAGAAGTTCACCAATGCAAGGTTAAAGATCCATATGATAGCCTACACCATCAAATCCATCATAAAGTATTAAACACAGTATGGACAAAGGTAGACTATGAGGTTCATGACTCTTTAATTAATAAAGTTTCATGAGAGAGGGGTAGTCTTTTATCAACATAAAGGACACTCACGTTCAGATCTAGAAGGAGAAACCCAATGCATACCATGAGAAGGATAGTAATTAAGGGGTGGGCATTTGTTTTGCCTCCATCATTTTGGGAACACAGGAAAAAGAGTTACTTTTTGACATCCTTTCCAAGATATGACTATCACAGATGTTTCTTATAGGAAAATCATGAAAGAACATGAATTCATAATGTGTTGATAGTCCTAAGAAGATCCTTAGGGCAGTCAAAACATTGAAAACACTGGACCATCATAGTCAATTGTGCATTATAAGGACAATCCTCATATTGTAAAGGGGGCAATCACTTTGGAAATCAAAAGCCTTTTTTATAAGGACAAAGTTATGAAATGCATATGTTTGTAAGGGATTGTAGTCATAAGCAAGAGTAAATCATAACGAAAGATGATTGTAAAAGATATGCAATAACCTTATGACAAAATTCAAAAGAGAATAGAGAGTAGATAGAGAAGGAAGCAAAAACAAGTATATTTCTACAAGAAAGGATTTAAGAGCAGCTAACATGAGAGTTTCATAAAGGGTAATTTCAAGGACAATCAAAAGAAATACCATAATGATAGTCCTTTGTGCCTCTATACAAAGAGTATGATAGTTAGGTTTTGAAGAATGAACTATACATTTTGCAGTATAGTTGAAAGGATAACATTGAACCCTTGAGGACAAAAAAAGGGTAGAGAGATAATTCATTTGGAAAAAAAAATCATGGACAACCACTATGCAAAAGGCACATTCGTGTGTCAAATGGGTAGCATAAAAGGGGTTTTCATTGCAAACAATCAAGGGCAACAATAAGATGAAAATATTTGTGGGGATCGTCAATGTATGATGAAGATAGTCATTTCCATGAAATGGAAACACATCAACATGGCAACCATTTTACAAAGGGGATGAAGTACACAAAGGACAACAACCATTATAGAGTTCATAAATGCATAAAGTTGATAATCAATTTAAAGGTTGCAAAGGACAACATGCAAATAAATTGAAAACCTTGTAAGATCATGTGTGTGAAGGATAGTCATAAATGTTTTAAGGACAACTAGTAGTGGGCAATGGACAGTCCTATGTGCAAAGATAATAGATGCCAATCATATGCATTGATGTTAATGAGTAAGGAAAACAAATCAATGAGTTGCAAGAATGAAAGGATAGTCCTATATGGTCATGAAGCATTAAGGAAAGTCATACATGACATGCATAAAATAGAGGAGGATAGTCATAAATCAATTTTCCAATAGAGAATCATAGTCATAAATGAGTTACACCAAAGGAAGATAGTCATTGGGCATTAAAATTGATTGAAGACAACCATGCTATGGATATGGGACAGTCCTATGTGCAAAGAAGGGTTGGACAGTCAAAAGTCTATTAAGAGGGAAGCATAAGAAGATAGTGAGCAGTAATATCAACTTATGAGCAACAATAAGAACTCATGAGGGTAGCAATATCAACTCTTGAGGGAGGCAATAAGAAGATAGAGAGCAAAAATATCAACTAATGAGCAACAATAAGAACTCATGAGGGTGACAATATCAACTCTTGAGGGCAAGCATAAGAAGATAGTGAGAAGCAATATCAACTTATGAAAAGGCAATAAGAATTCATGAGGAAAACAATATCAACTCTTGAGGGCAATAATAAGAAGATAGAGAGCACCACTATCAATTTATGAGAAACATTATCAACTCTTGAGGGAAACAATAAGAAGATAGAGAGCAACAATATCAACTTATGAGCAGCAATAAGAACTCATGAGGAAAGCAATATCAACTCTTGAGGGCAACAATAAGAAGATAGAAAGAAGCAATATTGACTTAAGGGTAGCAATGTCCATAAGAGGAGAGTCATGCATGAGAAGAGGGAAAATATTTCTATGGTGACAATCACAAATGAGGAGTTTGAGTTTGAGTATAAAGACAAGAATCAATGAAAAACACAAAGGAGGATTCAAACCTTTGCAATGAACAATAAGCAAGACTTCAAGAGCAAGGAAGCATTGTAACTTCAACAAGCATGCATGGATAGTAATGGAAATGAAGATGCCATCAAACAAAGATAGGGGTAGCCTTCTAAAAGGGAAATTAATGTAACTTCTCCATGAAACTAATAAACCACAGTTAGGTGACTTCAATGAAGATCAAAAAGGTAGATTACTAGTGATGATGCTAAACTTAGAAGGCCTAGTTATCTACATATTATTAGGAAAAGGATATTCATGAGATAATGAGGAGTTAAGTGGACTTTAAAACTCATTTTAGTGATCCTTACAAGTAGTTTAAGCCTATTTTAGAATCCCACATGATCATACTAGAGTTAGGAGGAGTTTGGGGCTAAAATCATGCTTTTCAAGATAAAGTTTGGAGTTCTAAAATAGAGTTTTTTTTGCCTAGCACACCCAACAACTCAAGTTTCATGCAAATTGATTGATGAATAAAATTTTTTCCAATCAATTCCATTCCATTTTAAAGAAGATCAGTTCAAGTTGGGTTGGGGCACACTTCAAGAATCATGCAAAGGTCAACAAGCCCACAATTTAAGTCAACTCCTCTTCACCAAAGGTTGCGTGATTTCACTTCCTGTTTCACATCCAGTTCATCAAATCATGCAAGCTTGACATCTTCCACAAGGTGTAGCCATAGTTAACTGAAGAGGTCTTCTATAAGACCAAACATTTAGTTCTTTTTAGAGCAGTTCTTTCATTCCCCTTTTCGCCTTATGCAAAAGAGATGTATTGTAACTCATTTTGAAAATTATAGAGAAGCAAATTAGTTTTTTTTTTCAAAGATTGTACAAGCAAAACTCCTTTTTTATCAATTAAAAGCAACACGTTTTCCTTCTCATTGTGAATGACTTAAGGCAATTTTTGTGATTTAAGCATTAAATCCTTGAGTTAGGTCTCATTTGCAATCATTTTTTCATGCAAGAATATGAAAGTTTATGCAGGTCATAGGCTGTGTTAGTCGATTTTAAGAGTTTGTAGTGGTGAAAACACATAGTTTTCCTTCAACAAAACCTTCCTTTGAAACAATTTTGTATAAGTTGTTTAAAATTGAGTTGTGCATAGGGTTAGGCTAATCTTTCAAGAAGAATTGTGAGTTAGAACAAGTACAAGTCTTTTCATCATTGGTGCATCACCTCTTAGGTCTAATTTATCTTAAATTTTAGTTTTTTATTATTATCATTTTTCCTATCAAACCAACAAGCTTTTAGGAGGTCCATCAAGGGAACCAACCCACTCCGGAGGTTCATCTTCACTATAGGTAAACCACAATCTAAAGATGATCCCATGTTTCATAGGATAGCTGAGTTTTACACTTTGCTAAGTGTGCTATCCTCGTGAGAACAACAATTTTTTAGCACCTAAAGGATAAATTAGAACATCTTTATTTCCTGTTCCCAACTCCACTTTATATTTTAAAGCTCTTTACAGGCAAGAAATTACCTAAAAAAAAAAGTAATTTACTTCTTCCTGCAATGGTCTTTTGAGATTATTGTGACTAGATGCTTGCACCCACATGATGAATCTAGTGCTTTTCTTTCTCCCCTTCACACAAGTTACCTCAAGGTTCTATCACTGAAAGAATCCCCCATATCCGATGTCTTGGAGCTAGGTTTGATTGGATAATGAGGTTTCAAACCCACTTCTTGCATTTGATGAAATAGTTTTAAGGCATCATCAATGTGCCTACTTTGAACATAAGCTGCAATCATCACATTCTAGGAGATCAAATTTCTTTGAGGCAGCATATCAAACACCCTTCTTGTAGCTTCTACACTCTTTCATTTTGCATGCATATCAACTAAAGGACTCCCCACAAAGATATTAGACTCTATTCCATTTTGAAGAATATAACAATGAACCTCCTTCCTGTGTTGTAAAGCCATTAAGCTCGCACAAGTTTAGAGAACATTGACAATGGTAACAAGATTGGGTTTTATGGGTGCCATTTTCATTTGAGGAAATTGTTTCAAAGTCTCTTCATTGCGGTCCACTTTTGAACACCTTGTTATCACTGCACATTCCATGAGACCAAGTCAAGGGTTATGCTTCCCAATTGTATTTGATGGAAAAAATTTAGCATCTCCTCATCATGCCTAAATTACACAAAACCTACAATCAAAGAATTCCATGAAATGACATTTAGCTTTATATCTGTGATAGGTCGAATGTGAGCGTTAGAAAGCAAGCAACAAGTAGAAGAGTGCAAATAAACTAAAACAACCTACACCTCAAGATTAGCCTAAGTTGGAAACAATGCAAGACAAAGCAACGAAATAGAACCTTATACCTTGCGTCGAATCAATCCTTTGGTTGGCCCTTCGATCTTTGGTGTGTATGCTCCTTGGATGGCACAATATGTGAGATGTAAGATGCAAATGATGCTTGGAAACATGAAAATAGCTAAGTGTTGGTTGAGAAACAAAACTGCAAGAGTTTGGCTAGCACAAAATGATCTCCCCAAAATGGGAGAAAAGAGGGGGTATTTATAGGATTTTTGGGAAATCCTAGGGGAAATGGACGGTTGAGATTGATCCACCAAATATCAAGATGTAGGGCTAAGGTGAGTTGAGAACTCACAAGCCCTCACATCTTGACATGTGGCATGTGAGATAGCCCTAAAAGGTGAAGTGGCCATGAGGTGGAAGGAGACATGACAAGGAGAGGGGTACAAAGTACCTTGGGATTGGACAAGATCTCCTCATAAAGAGGTACTTGTCCCCATGTGGGTGAGAGGACAAGTGGGGAATTAAAAATTCCTCAAATATTCTCATGGGGAAGAGGGAAGGAATTTAAAATTCCTTAAATGCATTGGGGGATTAAAAAGTGAATTAAAAATTCACATGGGGAAGGGAGATGCCTTGTCAAAAGGGAGAAAGTCTTTAATAAGGTTGACCAATGACACATGTCATAAAGGACATGGGGAAGAGAAAAGGAATTTAATATTCCTTGAAAGAATAAAAGGAATTAAAAATTCCTTGAGAGGTTGATTAGGCTAGCTGATGAGGGGTTAGAGGAGGGTTAGGTGGCTAAGAGAGATTAGAGGCCAACTTGCAAAAGTTGGAGGATGTGACACCTCCTAATCAAAGATTAGGGATGTGCACATCCTAATGATGGGATTAGAAGAAGGATTAGGATAAGATAAAATGATGGAGGATGTGACATGAAGGGAATTAAATAAATGGAATATTTATTTAATTCAATTGATGGAAGGAGGATTAAAGAGATAAGGTATTATTGATTAAATACCTTAGGGATTTGGCAGAATTAAAGATATTAATTAAATAATAGTAGTATTACTTAATTAACGAAAATAAGATGAAAGGGGATGAATTTGGATAAATTAAGTGTCCAAATTTAGACATCTACAATATCTATTAGATGCATTTGAAAAAGGAGTTTCAAACTTTCCCCTTTTTGGAATAGCTTGTAATGGTGACATTCCGTGTGATCACATTAGTTGTCATGATAATCAAATTCATGTCATCGAAGAGTTCCAATGCTTTAATAGATTCCAAAAAATATGATAAGATTTATCTTGACTTTATTGGAGTCAAATGTAATAATATGTAAAATCCTTAATAATTTGAGTTGCACAAGAGATTGAAGCATTATGAGATTTATTCTTATTAGAGTTTGTTAGATTTATATTCTAGTGGTGGTATTTATTTTGAACATTTTGGATCTTTACTTTCAATAGAATAATCATAATGTAAGAAATCAATATTCATTCTATACTTTATTTAATTCTGGAACATTTGAATAGGACTTCTAAAATTTTGATTCTTAAAGCATGACTGTCCCTTAAAGAATAATGAACAAAGTGAAAGCAGCACTTAAGCATAATGAAGAAATAACTGAAATTTCACCTTAAGATATAACCATGTTTAATCCAGCTCCACCAATTGAGTTGTGGCGAAAAATTGGTAACAAGTACATGGGGGGGGAACGTTGAGTAATAAACTATTTCATCACATTTACATAAAAAAAAATCTCTTGTAGAGATGCGATTTCTCCCATGAGGTTTTTTGCTTTTCTTTTCTTATGAGGATTTTATTTGTTTCAATATAGATACCTCATCAACCATTTTAGGAAGGAGTCATCATGCATCCATACATGCACTCATTATTAGTGTTCTAGCTTCTCCCTAGGTTTTAATTGAGTAGGGTTGTTAGAGTAAAATAAGAAAAGTACCTAAAAAATTAAAAAATTAATTAGGTCTCCCTTTTTAATCTATTATACTTAAGTTAAACTTCATAGAATAGAATGAAGAGTCATGTCATGATATAATTTGATCTTGACCAAGGCTTTCATCTAGGTTTTTTTGTTTCTGTTTTAAAAGGATTCATTATTGTACATTCTAAATATTTAGATGCTTTATTGAATCAATACATTTCTCAATGTTCAATAAAAGTTATTTTTTATCTATTTGTCATAGTTATTCTCATTGTAGGTGACTTTTAAGATTTTTGGGGTTAAATAATCAACTCTAGTTGATTCCTCTTCCCTATTTTTATTCAATGGTGCACTAATAATCAAATGGAGGCATGTGGTATTCTTGTACAATTGACTCATACTTACAAATGGGATGAAAGAAATTTATTTGTGAGATGGACTCCATGATCTTGATTTCTCTTATAAATAAAAGGAATTTAATGATTTTTCATGGAATATGAGTTCTCTAGTTGAATATATTTTGTGTCATGTACCTAATTTTGATTATTTTTCATTTTTCCATATTCCAAGTGAATGCAATATGCTGGTTGATTGGATGACAAAATGGGGCTTCTCATAATAATGGTAACTAAAATTTTATCAATTGGGGTTCTTTACCCTTGACTAAATATTAGGATTTCTCCAAATAATTCATCATGATCATACATAATTACTTATTCTCAATGCTTGTTGTGAATGTGAGTCTTTTTTTGTTTCAAGTATTATCATGTTCTATGAAGTTGGTGGTATCTTGTCAAACTCCCTTTGCTTTTTCTTCTATATTTATTGATAGATATTTCTATTTAGAAAAATCTATGTTGTAAATGAAGGTAATTTCTCATTCACCAATATAATTTTCACCCTCAAAAAAATAATACTTTGGACTTGGCAATGATCAATATTGTCTACCCAAGTTTCAAATTTATTGGATTGATTTGAATCAAAATATTTATTCAATATAAATATAAATAATAGTACTTTCAATATTTTACTCATTCTTTTGCACATTTCTATGCATTTAACCTTATTTTTATAACTTTTGTACTTAATTCCTAATACACACATCATTATTAACTCATATTTAGAAATATTCATTCCCTACATTGAGTTATTGATTCTATTGCCTTGGGACATTTTTGTAATTTTTAGGATTCATACGGTGGGGCACATGTTTCATCCAATTTTTTTATTTTTAAACCAAATTTATAATTTTAGACCCTTGTACTTTTAAATTTATAATAGTGCTATTTACAAGAATGTAAACTCATCCTCTTTAGCAATGAATAATGAGTTATGAGATCTATGTTAACAGAAACAAGAAATAAAAAATTGAACCCGCAACGAAAATTGACGAGAAATGAGATATTTAAAAATTGCATATAAAAAATGGATATATATACACATATTTTTATATTTTAATTACAATTATAATTTATATTAAAAATTAAAAAAAATAAATTAAAAAGTTATTAAAAACTTAAAATATTTATAAAATAATAATAATAATAATAATAATATTTATATTTATATTTTTTATTTATAAAATAATCTATATTATAAATTATTTAATAATATAATATCAAAAATGTCCAAATAATAAACTATAGGAAGAGTGCAAATTGAGGCTAGGAATAACAAAACTATTATTAAAAAAATCATGCAAACTGGGGAGAAGCAATTAATCATTAAAAACTAATCCTTACTCTTTTAATTCAACTCCATCTTGCATAAAACACTATTTTTAACTCCTGGAAAAGCCTAAAATGATGCAGAATTGCTTAACTCCTGAAAAAGCTTAAAATGATGCAGATTTTTTTGTTGCTTTATTCTGCTTTTTTCTTTATTTAGCTTCGTTTTTATAGCTTTATTTTCTCTAAAACTCTTTATATAAGAGATGATTGTAGCAGAATTTTACACAGTTGAATTCTTTTCAGTATAGTTATAAGTTTTATTGTTCAGCTTGCTCGGTCGTAAACATCAGAAAAATAATGTCAGAAGGACATGGAAATGAGGGCGATTCTGAAAGAAGAGGAGGAGAAGATCGGGAAGCGATGGATGAAGAGGAATGCCTCATAGAGCGAGAAGAAATAATGCTATTAAGGAGACTGCAACACCTCCTCATAGAGCGAGCATAAAGAATGATATCTAGGAGACTGCAAATCTTAGACGAATGCATCCGTAGATTGAAATTTTTGCATATCATAGAGGAAAGACAGTTGATAAAACTATCACTTGTTCACATCGACAATGTCCCGCTCTGTGCGATTTGTCTGATTAAATTTGAGGTGGGGGAAGATACCTGCCAAATGTTGTGTCACAATACTCATATTTTCCACCCTCACTGTCTTTGCCAATGGTTAGAGACGAAGAAAAATTGTCCACTATGTAGGACGCATGTGCCTTTACTAGCACCTTCAATTAGGGCTCTGTAGATTTGCAATTAAAGAGTCTGCTAAATGTACCATGTTATATTTGTTGTACCATTTAAAATGTATCTACGAATGCCTAAATCCACTGCTAAGTTTTTCTTCCTCAATATTCATTCCGATAAGAAAAAAAATTGTACATCTAATATCATTTCTGTGTTCAACCTCTATATTTTATTTCTCTTTGTGTTAATATGTTTTCGATTTTAATAGTCATGGTGCCCTTCAATGTTTGTCAAATCACTTTTGATTATAGTTTTTTCCCCGAGAAATCCTATTGCTTTATTTTATTACAACTATCTTTTTCGTTAACGGAGATGGCGTATTATATCGATCACTGTGTTAATTAATGATGCTCCGTCAATTACACTAACGAGGATGTAAATTGTAAAATATTGTCCCCTCGATCCTCAACTGTTAACATATGTATATAGATATATATTTAGGCCCAAGGCTTTCTCAGCATTTGGGATGCTTTAAAGAAGCAAAGCAGGTCATGGTTCCTCCACCTTATTTGTTGTTGTTTCGATGATTTTCTTTATCCATATACAAGTTAATATGATTTAGTGTGGGAAAAGTATTTTTGAAGTTGTTAAGGTAGATCTTGTATTTCTGATGTGAAATTGATGATGAGTCTGATTATTTCCATTCTTGTGATGTAAATCGAGGCATTTGTCTGAGAGAATCATATTTTTTTTTTACCATATTTATTTATTTAATTTTTTCTGTTGGATGATGAAAATAGATTGTTTTCACGACGGTCATCATGTCTATGAAAATGAACCATTCATTTTGTTTCTAATTTAAGATTAGGGCTCGAGTTAAGTTTAGGGTTTTGGAACATGGTCTGGTTTGAATTAGGGTTAGGATTTTAGGATTTGGTTTTTGGTCTTGACGATGAAAAGCACAGTCAGAGGATCATTTTTTTCACGGAGCTCCGTTGAAATTACAAAACACCAATTCGTCTGAAAGATGAATTAATTATTTATAGTGTTGTGGGGTTTTTTACGGTACTTGATATTTAAGATCCAAGAAGTCAACATATATCAGGGAAAATAATTAATACCTCTGCAACTGTATTTACTAAGGCATGGGTGACAGTTGAAAATAAATGGGAAATTACATTACATTTGGTGGAAGCAAAGAGGATAGAGAGGGATTAAATGATGACTGTTGGAGTAGAAAGAGAATAAAGAAAAGAAAGAATTCAAGGGAGAAGAAGCAAGGTATGCTCCAGAACATTACAATTACAGAAGCATTGAGTAGGAGGCAAGGTAAGTTTATCTTTATATTATAAGAGTATTTGAAGCTAGGTTACCTGTAAGATTGGATTTTATTTCCACAACGCATCTTCTGTAGACTCTCTTCCAAAAATCGCTTACTAAATTGTGAAAAATGGGAGTGCATTATCTTTGCCTTTAATATTTTTTACCTTTAATTCTAGAATCTGGAAACCATGGATCAGTTTACTATTTTGTTTCTACCTAGTAAGATAAATTTGTGATTTGTGATTACACTTGTTAATTTGCCAAACTGCCAGTTCAAATTTGGAAGGGTGAAGTGATACAAGGCATTAATCCTTGAAGGTACAGGGAATGGAGTTTGAAATGGTTTTAATTAGACAGTGGATGGGTGAACTTGATTTGAAGTGTGATGACACAAAATTCAAGCCCTCTCCTTTTTTATGTATGATTAATATTTGAAAAATCTTTGCTCTATAGTAGTTTACTCTGTCTTCTCTTCCTCATTTGAAGTAAACTAGAAGCGTCACCAACTTTGGCTACTTGAATTTGGGTGGTTCTAATTTTCTCTTGGAAAATCGTTTGAGCATTTGTTTTCTTTATATCCGCGTGTTGTAATAATTTAATTTTGATTTTTTCATGAAGTCGAATCCCCAGGCTCTTCAATGTGTATAACATCTGTGTCTTTGAATTGCGATTTGAAAATATCGTCGATTGTGAGGCAAGAAGATAAGAAATAGTTACTTTTAGATCAATGAATATTATTAAAAAAATATTTATAAAAAATTATAATTTGATAATTTGTTAAATTATATTATATAAATTGTTTTCATTAACATTTAAAACCATATTTTATAATCTATCATAAAAAAATAATAAAAAATTCATATTATTTCTTTGATAATATTAAAAAAAATGAAAAAATTAAATAGTATCATATAACCATCATTAGAAACAATGAAACCTGAGATGGAAATAATATGATTTATTGTCGAGGCTCTTGAAAAAGATTATTTTACTTCGAGTTGAAGTTTAATTTAGAGGTTTATTTTTTCTAGAATGATTTTTCAAATAAAATATTAAGTAGTCCTTGCTCTTAGTCTATTGACTAGCATTGGAATTGATTCCAAAATGAAGTGGAACTCAATGGTCTTTGAAAGGCCAATAAAACTCCATTTCTCTGTATATGAATTAGGTAGTTTGTATGCAATCATGTCTTCATCTTTTCTCATAAGTATCTTGAATTTTGTATGATTGGCAATTAAAGTTTTCTGTAGTAGATGGTCCACTTTTCTTCATTGTTCTTTATGTTGGCAAGTGATCTACATTGATAGCAAGGTACGGTATAGAATAATGATCATTTATATTATAATATATATATATATATATATATATATGTATATATAAAATAACTTAAGTAAATACAAATGTATAAATAAAATAAAATAGTTTTTTAAGTAAAAATAATAATATGAGATTATATTTTTAGTGTTTTTAAATAGATATATTTAAGATATGCATTCTAATAATTAAAATTTATTTATAAATTCATGCATTTTTATGTAAGTATTCATGTTTGATAAACTATTTCACATCAATTTTTTCATTATATTTGTTGTTGGTCATTTGATTTTTATGTGAATAGGTATTTTACAATACTAATAACAAGTCTCATGTCATGATTGTGTACATAAAACACTTAAGTTAAATTTTATAATCATTTACACATCAAATAATTAATAATACAACTTACAGTTTGTTGATTAGTTTTTTAATCTTATGCTCGAAGCTGGAAAATAATTTGTTTGTTCCAAATATCTAAAATAATCATGAACTCCCCCATAGGCGCAAGTTTGAGAACAAAAAACCAAAAAGAATTCAAGTAATGTTAAATTTGTAATAATAAATTAACATATGTTAAGGCTATTCAAATAAAAAAACAATGGAACAAAAGAAACAAGAGCTGCAGTGTAGTGTAGTTCTTGCCAAGTGCTGGTAGAGCAATTTTGAGAAATTGTGGATTGTCACAAAAAATGACCAAAAATGCTTCTTGTCTTTACCTAGAAAGTAGTGTCAATTGTAATTGCACATGGTGAGAGCTAGAAATTAGCCCCCTTGAATATGATGTTTGTGATAATGTCAATCCAGTGTTTCTGTTGCTGCAACAGGGCAACTTGAAAAGCACATTATCAATGCAAGTGTAGGCTTCATAAGCAGGCTAGTTTAGACTATCCAAAGCAATCTTAAAAATGAAATAATTAAATGATGAATCTATGAAACATAATAAACAAACAACTAAAGATTTTGAACTTTTAGAGTCAAACAAAATATCATGTACTGTAATGTTGTTAGTTTGACATGAAGGGTTCCCAGATCAGTGCCATCCAATATTGTGTCTAAAATTCCATCATCCACCTCAAAATCCAACATTCCAAGCTCTGCACAAATTTTTTCACTTGCCATTAAACACTAACATGCCATCAAAGTTATATAAAATTTTCAAAAGAAATAAAACCCTTGGTAGCCATTCAAGCGAGAAGCATTTAAAACTTATAAGACATTGTAACTTGGCAGTTGTCGGTTTACATATGAACGAAATTGTGTATTGCCCTGGCTTTAGACTGGTGTAGTATTCACATACAAAGCTATGAAAGACATAATTTTTTTAAAGAGAGTTGACTATGTAGTGAAGAAAATAAAAAGCATTACCTAAATGAACCTTCGGTTAGTTGTCCCAGTGTAGAGGCTTCAACTTGGCTTGCAAATTTCCATCATCTTGTTGGGTCACATCAGTTTTTCTGCAGTTTTTATAGGACCTAAATTGCAAATGCAACCAGGGGCAAGTATGTTTAATTAGCTCAATTTAACTATCTCTTTCAATTATTAACTGTCCAACATTATGAGCATTAGTAAATAAAAATGACCATTGCTTGCAAGTTTTGAATTTATAGATGAAACTGGTCAAGAAGCACGATCTTAACTACCTTAAAATTTTGGCAAATGAATGAATTCATGTAGACTGCCTAATTTTTTTATTTAAATAAAACATTCAAATCTTTTGTAAGGGTTGCAATATATAGTTCAAATTAATGGGATAAAATTTAAGGGTCAATTAAATTGAAGATAATTAGTTTTCACAATGTTTTTAAATAAAAAATTTATATTTTACAATATAATATTATTATAAAAATTGTAATTGTATTTTATCAAACAAAAAATTATAGTTGCTAGTGAAAAATAAATCAAAGGTTAAAATCAATTTCTCACTAATAAACATTGCAATATTACTAATAAACATTGCAATATTATTTGAATCACTAGTTTTATTTTTATAATTAAAAATTAAATTTATTATGAATATATTTAAAAATCAAAATAATTGTGTCTTTCATCACAAAATTAATTTAATATATTATAGATTAATTTCATATAATATATATTAAAAATAATCTAATTAAAATATATTCAATGATTAAAAAAAAATATATTAGATAATTAAAAAATTAAAATATAATACTATAAAATTATTATCTAAATATAATATAATAAAATTATTATCTTAATATAATATTATAAAATTATTATCTTAATATAATATTATAAAATTATTATTTAATATATTAAATTATGTATTAAATGTTATATATGTTACATATTATAGTATATATATTATAATATAATGCTAAAGTTAATATATTACATGATAATTTAATATATTAATATAATATTGCAAAAATAAATTCATAATATAATATACTAAAAATCTATTAAATGTTATATATTATATAGTTTATATATTTTAATTTGTAATAAGTAAATAAATTTTTTAGAATGAAGAATATCTTTGTTTCACTTGAGTAAAAAAAACTAGAATAAAAGGTAATTAATTTAAAGTTCGGGAAAATAAATTTTGAATAGGTAGAAAAAATTAAAATTGTTAAAACATTTTTGATAAGTTCATTCAAATGCAAAGATTAACTTGATAATGGAGCCTAGAAAATTGCAATTGTGATAATGGAGCCCGGAAAATCGCCCTTATCGCTCAAAAGTTTTGAGCCAATTATATTTCAGAAAATTAATTTTAGACATTTGTTTTGTTAAATATTTTGCATATTTACTTTAGATTTATTCAAATATTTATCAAATAGAAAATAAATATGAATTCTGATTTGTTTAAATCAAAGTTTTTAATAACTTGTTAAGGAAGATGTGTGCTTATAGTTCCTTTGGCAGGAACTAATAAGAGCCAATGTAGAGGTTAGATGTTGGATTGTAAATTCTTACCTTTTGATTTGTTTTTATTTAATAGAAGTATAAATTTTTGTTTGTGTCCAATGTTTTACATCTTCCATAGTGTAGTGTGCTATTAATGATGCACTGTAACAGTCCCATCCACGACTTGTGTGGATATTTGATTTCATCTTATGCTTTTCATTTCGAAAAGAAAATGCATTTTAATGCAATGTTGTATTATCATTTGGATTCTTGCAATCAAATGAAGCTATGTAAATATGAATCACTTTCATGAAATAAATGAAAGCATTTGAAATGCTTTGTTGCTTATATGCTCAATTCTGTACTTTATTTAATTCTGGAACATTTGAATAACACTTCTGAAATTCTGATTCTGAAAGCATGACTGTCCCTTAAAGAATAATGAACAAAGTGCAAGCAGCACTTAAGCATAATGAAGAAATAACTGAAATTTCACCTTAAGATATAACCATGTTTAATCCAGCTCCACCAATTGAGTTGTGGCAAAAAATTGGTAACAAGTACATGGGGGGGGGGAACGTTGAGTAATAAACTATTTCATCACATTTACATAAAAAAAATCTCTTGTAGAGACGGGATTTCTCCCATGAGGTTTTTTGCTTTTCTTTTCTTATGAGGATTTTATTTGTTTCAATATAGATATCTCATCAACCATTTTAGGAAGGAGTCATGCATGCATCCATACATGCACTCATTATTAGTGTTCTAGCTTCTCCCTAGGTTTTAATTGAGTAGGGTTGTTAGAGTAAAATAAGAAAAGTACCTAAAAAATTAAAAAATTAATTAGGTCTCCCTTTTTAATCTATTATACTTAAGTTAAACTTCATAGAATAGAATGAAGAGTCATGTCATGATATAATTTTATCTTGACCTAGGCTTTCATTTAGGTTTTTTTGTTTGTTTTGTTTTAAAAGGATTCATTATTGTACATTCTAAATATTTAGATGCTTTATTGAATCAATACATTTCTCAATGTTCAATAAAAGTTATTTTTTATCTATTTGTCATAGTTATTCTCATTGTAGGTGACTTTTAAGATTTTTGGGGTTAAATAATCAACTCTAGTTGATTCCTCTTCCCTATTTTTATTCGATGGTGCACTAATAATCAAATGGAGGCATGTGGTATTCTTGTACAATTGACTCATACTTACAAATGGGATGAAAGAAATTTATTTGTGAGATGGACTCCATGATCTTGATTTCTCTTATAAATAAAAGGAATTTAATGATTTTTCATGGAATATGAGTTCTCTAGTTGAATATATTTTGTGTCATGTACCTAATTTTGATTATTTTTCATTTTTCCATATTCCAAGTGAATGCAATATGCTGGTTGATTGGATGACAAAATGGGGCTTCTCATAATAATGGTAACTAAAATTTTATCAATTGGGGTTCTTTACCCTTGACTAAATATTAGGATTTCTCCAAATAATTCATCATGATCATACATAATTACTTATTCTCAATGCTTGTTGTGAATGTGAGTCTTTTTTTGTTTCAAGTATTATCATGTTCTATGAAGTTGGTGGTATCTTGTCAAACTCCCTTTGCTTTTTCTTCTATATTTATTGATAGATATTTCTATTTAGAAAAATCTATGTTGTAAATGAAGGTAGTTTCTCATTCACCAATATAATTTTCACCCTCAAAAAAATAATACTTTGGACTTGGCAATGATCAATATTGTCTACCCAAGTTTCAAATTTATTGGATTGATTTGAATCAAAATATTTATTCAATATAAATATAAATAATAGTACTTTCAATATTTTACTCATTCTTTTGCACATTTCTATGCATTTAACCTTATTTTTATAACATTTGTACTTAATTCCTAATACACACATCATTATTAACTCATATTTAGAAATATTCATTCCCTACATTGAGTTATTGATTCTATTGCCTTGGGACATTTTTGTAATTTTTAGGATTCATACGGTGGGGCACATGTTTCATCCAATTTTTTTATTTTTAAACCAAATTTATAATTTTAGACCCTTGTACTTTTAAATTTATAATAGTGCTATTTACAAGAATGTAAACTCATCCTCTTTAGCAATGAATAATGAGTTATGAGATCTATGTTAACAGAAACAAGAAATAAAAAATTGAACCCGCAACGAAAATTGACGAGAAATGAGATATTTAAAAATTGCATATAAAAAATGGATATATATACACATATTTTTATATTTTAATTACAATTATAATTTATATTAAAAATTAAAAAAAATAAATTAAAAAGTTATTAAAAACTTAAAATATTTATAAAATAATAATAATAATAATAATAATATTTATATTTATATTTTTTATTTATAAAATAATCTATATTATAAATTATTTAATAATATAATATCAAAAATGTCCAAATAATAAACTATAGGAAGAGTGCAAATTGAGGCTAGGAATAACAAAACTATTATTAAAAAAATCATGCAAACTGGGGAGAAGCAATTAATCATTAAAAACTAATCCTTACTCTTTTAATTCAACTCCATCTTGCATAAAACACTATTTTTAACTCCTGGAAAAGCCTAAAATGATGCAGAATTGCTTAACTCCTGAAAAAGCTTAAAATGATGCAGATTTTTTTGTTGCTTTATTCTGCTTTTTTCTTTATTTAGCTTTGTTTTTATAGCTTTATTTTCTCTAAAACTCTTTATATAAGAGATGATTGTAGTAGAATTTTACACAATTGAATTCTTTTCAGTATAGTTATAAGTTTTATTGTTCAGCTTGCTCAGTCGTAAACATTAGAAAAATAATGTTGGAAGGACATGGAAATGAGGGCGATTCTGAAAGAAGAGGAGGAGAAGATCGGGAAGCGATGGACGAAGAGGAACGCCTCATAGAGCGAGAAGAAAGAATGCTATTAAGGAGACTGCAACGCCTCCTCATAGAGCGAGCAAAAAGAATGATATCTAGGAGACTGCAAATCTTAGACGAACACATCCGTAGATTGAAATTTCTGCACATCATAGAGGAAAGACAGTTGATAAAACTATCACTTGTTCACATCGACAATGTCCTGCTCTGTGTTATTTGTCTGATTAAATTTGAGGTGGGGGAAGATGCCTGCCAAATGTTGTGTCACAATACTCATATTTTCCACCCTCACTGTCTTCGCCAATGGTTAGAGACGAAGAAAAAATTTCCACTATGTAGGACGCATGTGCCTTCACTAGCACCTTCAATTAGGGCTCTGTAGATTTGCAATTAAAGAGTCTGCTAAATGTACCATGTTATATTTGTTGTACCATTTAAAATGTATCTACGAATGCCTAAATCCACTGCTAAGTTTTTCTTCCTCAATATTCATTCCGATAAGAAAAAAAATTGTACATCTAATATCATTTATGTGTTCAACCTCTATATTTTATTTCTCTTTGTGTTAATATGTTTTCCATTTTAATAGTCATGGTGCCCTTCAATGTTTGTCAAATCACTTTTGATTACAGTTTTTCCCCGAGAAATCCTATTGCTTTACGACGTATTATATCGATCACTGTGTTAATTAATGATGCTCCGTTAATTACAATATAATATTATAATAAAAATTGTAATTTTATTTTATCAAACAAAAAATTATAATTGCTAGTGAAAAATAAATCAAAGGTTAAAATCAATTTCTCACTAATAAACATTGCAATATTATTTGAATCACTAGTTTTCTTTTTATAATTAAAAATTAAATTTATTTTGAATATATTTAAAAATCAAAATAATTGTGTCTTTCATCACAAAATTAATTTAATATATTATAGATTAATTTCATATAATATATATTAAAAATAATCTAATTAAAATATATTCAATGATTAAAAAAATATATATTAGATTATTAAAAAATTAAAATATAATATTATAAAATTATTATCTAATATATTAAATTATGTATTAAATGTTATATATGTTACATATTATAGTATATATATTATAATATAATGCTAAAGTTAATATATTACATGATAATTTAAAATATTAATATAATATTTCAAAAATAAATTCATAATATAATATACTAAAAATCTATTAAATGTTATATATTATATAGTTTATATATTTTAATTTGTAATAAGTAAATAAATTTTTAGAATGAAGAATATCTTTGTTTCACTTGAGTAAAAAAAACTAGAATAAAAGGTAATTAATTTAAAGTTTAGGAAAATAAATTTTTGAATAGGTAGAAAAAATTAAAATTGTTAAAATATTTTTGATAAGTTCATTCAAATGCAAAGATTAACTTGATAATGGAGTCTAGAAAATTGCAACTGTGATAATGGAGCCTGGAAAATCGCCCTTATCGCTCAAAAGTTTTGAGCTAATTATATTTTAGAAAATTAATTTTAGACATTTGTTTTGTTAAATATTTTGCATATTTACTTTAGATTTATTCAAATATTTATCAAATAGAAAATAAATATGAATTATGATTTGTTTAAATCAAAGTTTTTAATAACTTGTTAAGGAAGATGTGTGCCTATAGTTCCTTTGGTAGGAACTAAAAATTAAAAGGAATCATTTTTATTTTATATTTTAACATTAGATATACATTGAGAAAATCATGATTTATTTAAAATAAATCACAATTTATCTAAAAACAATTGTGATTTCATTGGTTGAAAATGCAATTCGCCATTTTAAAAAAATTGTTGCTTATGTGGCTTGTGGTAACTTAAAAAATCTCTAGAAATGTCTTGTATGTTAATCTGCTATATGATTCAAAGTGCATGCAATAGTGATTTATCTAATGAAACTCATTCACCATTTGTGATCCACAATATGGATGACATGTAAAGGGTCAGCTAGAAGGATAGAGAGGAAGAGGTCCCTACGCAACATAAGTCTGCAAGGGATATTTCATAATGGATGAATAGCAATCCCCACTCTTGACATAGACAAAATCACAACAAAATTGGCATCCACTTATGCATTCCTCATCCCACAAAGGATTAAAAAGAGTGATCTTGTGGTTGTACAATCCTGTTATTTTATTTTGGTTATCTAGAACTGGGCATAGAGACATATTTATGCCTTACTGAATGTTTTTATTATGCAACCTAAATATTTAGGCAACTTTGTAGTTCTCTGTTGAGGTGTTTAGAATGATCTAATCCAACTCTCTTATACTTTTCATAATGTTCAAATATAGACATTTGATGTAGTTGATGTGCTCATTTGCACCATATGGTAGACAATTAAATGCACTGCATATTTTCTCATTAAATTAAAATATATATTGATAAGTAATAAAAGATGTATAAATATTATATTGTTATATTAGATATAAATATTATAATATAATAGTTTAAATATATAATACTTATATATAATATATTAAATTATGTTTGTATTATATATATTATATATATAAGTATTATTTATTATACTTAAACTATAGTATTATATATATAATTATATTAAAAATTTATATTATTTATAATATTATAATATATGATATGATATATTATAAGATAATAATATAATTATATAATATAAATCATAATAAAATATATAAACATTATATAATATAATAATATAATATTATCATAATATTATAAAAAAACTTATTTTCATCTTCCTTTATTGAGGATTAAGCTATCATCAACCTTATAAATTTGATGTATTTAATTACTCATAATATTATTTGCATATTATTCATAAGGGATGAAGAACTCCAACACTCCAAAATACTTAGATTAATTTTGATGAAGGATTTGGTGGGGTTTCAAATCTTTGAGGTGGATGGAAAGATGTAACCAAGTATGTAACAATTAAAATTCTTTGTAAAATAATCACATAGACCTTCCAATAGTTTTTAGGATTTGTGGATTGGGGATGCCAAAGAAGGCATGAATGTATGGTAAATCCCAATAACCTAAAAATCTAGAAAACTTAACACACAGTGGATTTCACAAGGATTCTAGGTGAGGTTTCAAGTGTTGAGATTAGGTATTGTACACCTTATATAACAAAATATATTATAATATTGTAGATTAAATAAATATTTAGTGTGGTGTATCTAGGAGGTGTGTTTAACCACATTAAATATTTAAACTAAATAAGATTAAATCATTTGTACAAATAAAATAAAATAACAATACCACTACTTGCCTTTGAGATAATATAAAATTAAAAAATCCCGTAAGTTGCAATTAACCATAAAAATTTAAAATTTCAATGGAAAATTTTCCCTCATATCTTTCTTTTACCATAGTACTCTATCTTTTCTATAGGAATACATAGGATGAGACAGTTAACAATTAGATTGTTAATACTTTGTCTTTTGGTTAAAATTTAGATTTATAACCACATGTTTATGAATATAAATGTTTATTATTATTTTTATGAAACACTTTGAAATAAATATTAATATTTTTGTTAAATAATTTTAAGTACAGTAGTTTTACTTTATATTAGTGTGGGTTTGAAGGCTTGAATTTTTTGTCCCTATTTATTATGTCATTTAGTCTTCATATTATTATAAAAATATATTATAAGGTATCAACTCTTAGTGCCTTCTTAGAAATTTAATATCTAGTAGGATTAAATACTTGGTGGTTATAGATCCACTTGTCCATTTATCTATGTGATGAATATCTAATTTTTTGACTTTTTATGATCAAACACTCTATTCATGATTAATGATGTAATTTTCTTTCAATTTACATAAAGTAAGAATAAAAGTCAAATAAATTAACTACCAACTTATTCAAACTTAGAGTTAAATAACATAATCTAAGTTTTCTTTTATTTATAGACTAACAAATATTTCTTCTAATTTTTTAATAATTAACCATAAAAATATAAAATCTCAATCTAAGATTCTTCTTCACTTAAGAGTTAAATAATACAATTTAAATTTTATTTTATTTATTTACTTTAAATAATTCTTATTTCTTCTTCACTTAAGAGTTAAATAACACAATTTAAATTTTATTTTATTTATTTACTTAAAATATTTCTTATAATTTTTTAATAATTAAATATAAAATTTTTCAATCTAAATTTCAATCTTTTTTTCATAGTACTTTTTTATTATTATAAGAATATAATTAAAGAAGGATAAAACAACTAACTATTAGATTTTTATTTTATTTTATTTTTTATACAAGAGGGGTGTCCCGGCCACCAGCCAGCGTTTTCTATGTTTTCTATAGTTAAATTATATATTGCATTATTTTTATTGGACAATTTTAAGTGCATTGGTTTTAGTGACAAGTGGGGTTTTATAATTTATTTGGTGTTGTGTTCAATCATATTATAAAAAATATTGTAAAATAGGAGATGCAAATTAATAATTAATAAGATTAAATACTTGATGGTTATAGATGAATTGTTAATTTAATAAAGATAATAATAAAAAATAAAATACATTAACTAATCAAATTACTCAAAATTATTTTACTAAAATAAATCATAATTTTTATAAAATATAAATATTTACTTTACATAAAAAAATACAGACCATATAATTTATTTATAAATACACCTAGTAAAAACCACTTAAACAATTTTAATTACAAATATATACTTAGTAAAAATAAATATTTATTTAGATAATTTTAGTTTCAATTTAACACATAAAGAAAAACATTATATAATATATTATATTATACAATTAAAAATAGAGCTACCTAATTAAGAACAAGTAAAACAATATAAGTTAAAAATACTAACTTATATTATGGGTCCTCTAGGTTTGACAAACACCAACAAATTGAAAAATGCTACAGATCCATCATATAATGGTTAATGGCATGGCTTAGTGTGTGACATTTAAGCCCAGCGGGATTGGCATCCATAGCAACAACTTTAATTAAAAAATCTCTACAATTTATTTTCAAAAATTATAAAATAGTAATATCATTATCTTTATTAATTTTATTCCCTTAAAATGATATATATCTACTGAATACTTCAGCCAAATGGCATCAGTACAAATGTAGAGAAAGAAGTTGTTGATTAAATAAAATAATCTTTTTGAAAAATTATAAGATTACCGTATAAGGAGGATTAACTAATTAATTAAATAACAAGAAGTTTTTTTTAATAAAAGGGGTAAAAACTTTATTGAATATCAGAAACCATCATTACAACCAAGTCAAGGGCATAAGCCCAAAAGGGACAAAAAACACCAATAGAACCCACGTCCAAATCATCCAACACCCCCACTGTCCTCAGCAATAATCCTCTCCAAATCCGGACTATGCTCCTAAGGGATCTGAGCCCAATCATCAATCTTCCAATCCTCCAAACGCTCCGAGGCCCACTTGGCCAGACAATCAGCAGTCCTATTCCATTCACGCGAATATGGACAAAAGACACCCTTTCCATAAGAGTACCAACCTGCAAAATCTGTTGCACCAGCACATCCAACTGCTAATTCACATCCGACGTCCTCCCTTGATTGAGTAAATTAATCAAAACCTGAGAATCAGATTCACAAATAATCCTACGCCACCCTAGCTCATAGGCCCTCTCTAAGGCATGAAGAATCTCCTAGCCTTCCATAAGGTTGATAGTCTGCATTCCCTTATGTATGGAAAAGAGAAAAACCACCGAACCAAAAGAATCCCTGCCCACCCCGCCAACTCCAGCAGGACTAGGATTTCCCCTGGAAGAACCATCAGTATTAACCTTCAAAATACCCAAAGGGGGAGGCTGCCAATTCCCTTGCCACTGGACACGCTGTCCCACCCGCCTACCTTTCTGGCCACAAGACACCGCAGGGGTTAACCCCTGGATACCCAGCCGAGCCACCAACTCTGCATCTTTCTTCTCAAGCGGCAGTTCCACAGACCCCTTGGCTTGAATTGTCTCCTGAATAATCCCAAGAACTCTAAACCACACCTGTTGGACCTGCAACACCTCCCCTCTGAAAATCCTCCTATTCCGTTCCAACCAAATCTACCACAACAAGAAAATAGGACCCACCTACCATGCATCCTGCAAAAAGGAGGCCATCGAGGGAGGTTTGCCCAAGCTAGTCCAAAAATCCACTAAGGAAGAAGCATGAACACAGGGACTATTCCAAACACTCCACCAAGAATGTCAGAGCTGCAAGGTGAAAGGACAATGAAAGAAAAGATGTGAAGAGTCCTCTTCACCATTCCCACACAACACACACTTAGACGGGCCCTGAAATTCGTGCTTCTGAATATTGTCCCAAGTCAAACACCTGTTCCAAGTCAAAATCTAGGCAAAGCAGTTACACTTCGGCCAAGAAAACTTATTCCACACCCTCTTCCACCAAGGAACTTCCGCCCCCTCAACCCTTTGAGAAAGCAACCTCCGATAACCCGATGCAACCGTGTAGTGGCCTTTCAGATTAAGCGACCATGCAAGAATATCCCTATCCTTGAGGGGGTTGCACTGTCTGCCTGAGAGAATATTATGTAGAGTCCTACAATCCT
Source organism: Sequoia sempervirens (assembly GCA_007258455.2). Lineage (NCBI taxonomy): Eukaryota > Viridiplantae > Streptophyta > Pinopsida > Cupressales > Cupressaceae > Sequoia > Sequoia sempervirens. Next base: position 381,779,734 of record VDFB02270651.1, on the reverse strand, counting down.
CTTCCATGCCAATCACCGAACACTCTTCAGGAGTCTTCCACCTAGCACTCACAAGCTGCCCCTGAAAAGACAACACCTTAAAATCATTAACCCTCATCCAGCCGACATCACTAAAACTGCTCAGGGCCGCCAAGTCAGGGAACTGATTGAGGATGGGGGGATGACCATCCCAAGAGTCATACCAAAATTGAACCTCAGTCCCATGCCTACAGATCCAAAATAAACCATCCTTGATGAGCGCAACTCCCTTCTTGAGGGTTGCCCAAACCGCCGATCCCTTACCAACCAAGGGGTAGCGAGGAAGATCATCCCCAGGAGCACCCTGAAAATACTTATAGGAAAGGATCCTAGCCCAACTCCTATCCTTCTCCTTGCACCACCTCCAATAAAGTTTAGCTGCTAGGGCCATCCCAGCCAGTGCGGAATGCCTCAACCCCAAACCACCCAACTGCTTAGGACAACAAACCACATCCCATCTAACCAAACTCTACTTGGAAGACAACAGACTGCCTGCCCATAAAAACTGTCTAGCCAACAAGTCCAACTCCGAGACAAAGGCCTTAGGGGCCACCTGAAGCATACATCGATAAATGGGAAGAGTCTGGACCACAGAATTTAGCAACTGAACCCGCCCAGCAAAAGACAACCATCGGTTGGTCCAGTGAGAAACCCTTAAGTGAAGCTTATCCAAGATAGGCTGCCACGACTCCCTCGTTATTCTGCCCGCTGCAATAGGAAACCCAAGGTAAGACACAGGAAGAGTCCCAATCTGAAATCAAAGAATCTGAGCAATTCTTCTCTAGATAGGATCCAGAGTGTTAAAGAAATAGATGGAAGACTTGTCATCATTAATTGATTGACCCAAAGCCTCGAAGTACATATCCAACACCCTGCGGATATTTGTTGCCTCATGAATAGTGACAACCCCCATCAAGGCAGTATCATCCACAAACTGCAAGTGGGATTGAGGGGGTAAATCACCTCCCCACCTCCACCCCTGAATAAGGCCCAGCTCCACCTGATGCCTCAACAGGTGACCCAAGCCTTCCACAAGCAGAATAAACAAATAAGGGGAGAGAGGATCGCCTTGCCTTATCCCACGAGAAACCTCAAACAACTCAGAATGCTCCCCATTAGTTAAAACAGAGAAAGAAACTGACGTGACACAACTCATGACCCATTGAATCCAATCATCTCCAAATCCGAAAGTAGCTAGGATCTTCTGAAGAAAATACCACCAAACTCTGTCATATGCCTTTGCCATATCAAGTTTGATGAACATAGCCTTTTCTCTAGAATTATCCATAGAATGGATGGTCTCAGTAGCTATAACAATCCCGTCCAGAATCTGTCTGCCCTCCACAAAACCACTTTGTTCCTAAAAAATGAGCAACTACAGCCACTTTTTCAGCCTATTAGCAATGAGCTTTGAAATAATCTTATACACCACATTGCAAAGGGCAATAGGTCAAAAATGACTCAACCTATCCGCCCCTTCACACTTGGGAATAAGAGCCAGAAAGGTGGCATTCAGGGCCTTTAACATTTGCTTATTTCGCTTCGACTCTTTGACCACCTCTAAAAGATCAAGTTTGATGATCTCCCAGAACTCTTGGAAGAATTCAATCGGGAAGCCATCCGAGCTAGGGGCTTTTCCTTTCTTCATCTGAAACACCGTCCCCTCCAACTCCTCAAGGGTAATCTCACCCATAAGATCCTCCTTCATCTTCCCAGACACCAGCTGAGGGATGCAAGAAAGGACCTGAGCTTCCTCAACCGAATTCCCCTGTAGATCCTCTCTGAACAGGGAAGAAAAATAATGAACAGCTTCATCAGAAATACTTTGAAAAGAAGTCAGAGTCTCTCCCCTATCCGTGACCAGAGCAGGAATAGAGTTACCATGCCTCTGCGCCTTCACAAAATTAAATAAGAAGGCATAATTTTTGTCCCCCTCCTGAAGCCATTCAATCTGGGCTTTTTGTTTCCAAAAGATCTCCTCACACAATTCCCATTCTTCCAAAGCTTTCAAAGCCTTAGATTCCTCTTGCATCAAACTCTCCGACACCCCATTCTCCCTAATCACCCTCGTAATACCATCCAACTTAGCTTGTGCATCCGACTTATCCTTAAAAATATTTCCAAAACATTGCCTATTCCAATATTTAATCTTATACTTAACAAATTGAAGAAGTTTAGTAAAGACATACATTGCCGTACCGAAGGATGGTCTACCCTCCCTCCACCATTGAGCAACGTAATTGTGGAGATCGGGATCACACAACCACATAAGCTAGAATTTGAAGGAGGGCTTGTGGGGCCACCTAGCCGAGAGGACAATAAGCTTTATAGGCCAATGATCTGAGCCTCTCCAGTCCAGAATCTCCGAGCTAGAAATCCACCTATCACCAACCCAAAAGCAAGAAACTAGAAACTGATCCAAACGCTCCGCGATGCAGTTTTCACCTGGCCTCTGATTGTTCCAGGTAAAATGTCCATTACCAGGCTTGATATCAACAAGATTCAAAATAGAAATATTGTCCTGGAACAGGAAAGCAGAAGCCTCCAATCTCCTGGTACCTCCCCGTTTCTCAGTAATCTCCGTGATAGCATTGAAGTCACCCCCAATAATCCAAGGAAGAAAAGGATCCATACTTCGTACATAGCGAATATTCGACCACAAAAGTTGCTTGCCTTGCATATCCACTGGCGCATAGATATTGGAGAAAAGAACCAGCTTCCCAGATTCATAACAAGAGGCCACCATAGAGATAGAGGACTTAAAAGACACCCACCACCGGGGGAAAATCTTCTGAAGGTTCCATAAGCAAGCCACCCCTCCAGAAGATCCCTGAGCACCAACGCACTGGCATTCACTATTCATCCAAAGCTTGGGAATTATACCCATCATAGACTCCACATAAAGTTTGGTCTCCTGTAAAAAGAGAATATCAGGAGACTGACATCTAATCAAATTCTGAACAAATTTTTGTCGAGGGCCACTATTCAAGCCCTTAACATTCCATGATAGAACAATCATTTCAAAGGGCTTGAGAAATGAGAATCCAGAGTCTTGACTAACCCTGATTCCACAAATTTTCCCCTATCAATTTAATCTTCTCCAGGTCCTTCTTCCTACCCAGCTTAGCGACTTTCTCTGCCCCTCCTTTCTTAAGATCCTTTTGCAAGATACCCAAATGAGGAGATGGCTTACTATTTTTTCCCCCCTCCGAGCCTAATCTCCGCGTGGAATGAGACAAAGCCTCACTATCCTTCACCACAACACTGTCTGAAACCTTCTGAGCCTCCATTTGTAAAGCTGATTCCAACTGCAATGACCCAACTTCCTGCAGAGCAAGAGAGGCCTCATAAAAGATCCCCTCTTGTCCAAAGCCTCCCCCATTTAATTCAACACCCTGTAGGCCCAAACCCACCTCCTGATGGTCTGCTTGGTCCATCTCAACTAAATGCCCTTGTTGTTCAGTACACAAAATTCCTTGATCCAAATCTACCAACCTGGATTCACTTCTTGCTGGCTAAGATCCTCCAAAACTTTGAATCTATTAAAAGAGTCATGATCCTGCCTTTCCTCCAGAGTCCTTTTTTGCCCCTTATTTTTGTTCCAAGATCTAACAGGAATAAAGTCATCCTCCCCTGAACCACCACCCTGAATAGGACCCTTGCCCTTATCCACCCTGGGCGAATTACTGGGGGGCTAAGAAGAATTAGTCCCCAAAGGCTTAGCCTTTCGGCATCTACGCTGTAAGTGGCCATACTCATGACACAACCGACATCTAAAAGGTAAGGTCTCATAGTCGAGCTGTTGGACCCATGAGTGAGATCCAACACACACTTCTAGAGAGTCTGGAAATGGTTTACTTAAATCAATTTCCACACAGAACCGAGCAAATGTCATTACCTTTTTAAACTGCGTTTGCTACGAGGAACCCACAAGTTTACCAAGCATTGAGGCTAGTAAATGCAACACATCATCATGCCAACACTCGACCGGGAGCCTCGGCAGTTGAACCCACACTGGAACATGACTTGGAATTTCCTTGGCCGAATTGAAGCCCGCATGCCACAGCTTGATAAACAAGCCCACTTGATTGTAAAATTAAGGGCCTCCTTCAAAAACCTTGATCCTATCCACCATGCAGTCGAACGTAACCATAAAATAGTTATTTGCTAAAATCCTAATCTCCATCTCTCCTTCCGGCAGCCAAGTTCTCTGAGCCCAGGCTTCTAAAAATTGCAAAGAGATTTTCAATCCCAAAAATTTGTAGTACAGAGAATGACGAGAGTAGTACTCGATATCCTCCGCGAGCATCTCCATCGGGATCACAACATTCAGCCTCTCTTTGCATCTTTCTAAACATCCATTAATCTTTGGGAACCAAAACCCTCCTGATGGTCCCATCTCATTCTTCTCTAGATCTTGAGCAAATAAATTATTGTCAAAAAGCCGAGACCCCTGTGGTAAGGATTTTGAGCCAAAAGCAGAATGAAAATCCATCCTAGGACCTACTCCCGAGGACTCCCCCTGCGCCATTGAAGGAAAGAGAAAATTCCTTAACGGACAAACAAACCCTCGAGAAACTTGAGAGCAAAAGGCCCCACACAAGGGTTATCACCCCACAACCTCCACCAAAAAGGAATGGCTTAAAAAAAAAACCCCTGCAACTCTTCCCACCACAACCCACAAAGCCCTAACACCACCTATACTTCCACTGCCCCTTTCAGCACCCAGGAACCCCAAAGGCTTAGCACAACCCTTGCCAATCTTAAACGACCCCCAAACCACACCTCCCGCACTTACCACCAGTGACAAAACCCTGAGACTACGCCTAGCAACACCCCTGTCGCAGCCTTTCCTGAGCCGACAGAGAATTACCCGCCAGTAGAAAACTCACGGACCAAGCACAGAGGCAAAAAAACTAGTAAACTGCGCCCAAACAGACCCCCGCACCACGAAGAACACCCCCCACCACGCACCAACAAGAAGATCACCTGAACGAGCTAGGGCATGGACGCCCTAGCTCGGTACGCGCAGCACAGTCGCACCATTCACCAAGCCCAATCCTTTCAAGTCTGAAAAATAACAAGAAGTTTAAAATAGTAATAATTACCATATTTTTTTTAGTATAATTTCTTGAAGAAAGAAAAATTGTAGATTTTAAAAAAGGAGTATATTGTTTAAAACTAATAAGTAAAAAAATATGTACAAAGATTTTACAAAAGATCAATTATTGCCTAAATGCACACACCCTATCCTACAAGGGAAGAGACAAAGATCAATTTATCATTAAATTCAATGCAAATAATACTTCTAAACCTTATTATCCATACACTCAATACCAATCTTTATATGCTCTGCAATTACATGCAAAAAAGAACCATACATAGATTTTTCTAAAACTTGTTTCTTAGATTGTCCAACTTTTGTAAGCTCAACTTCCGAAAGAGAATTTACAATAATACCAAATTTATTTCGAAATAAAAAATAAAAAAAATAAAAAATATATATACATTCAAATGTGTAATGAAGAGAATTACCATCTTTTCTAAGGAAGTTGCCAACAAAGAGGTCATCAATTAAGCCCTTGTGTGCCAGGACAATCATATTTAAATTGTCTGCTTCTTGCCCTAATCTGTATAAGTAATCTTTCCCTTATATTAATTATTTAAATAATATTATAATAATTCATTATTATTAATAATAATTATCAAATAATTATATTATTGATTAATATAAAATATATTAATATATATTTAAGAATATTATTAATAATTATTATCATATATTAATATTTATTACATAAATATATTATTATAATATATAATAATTTATTATTATATTAATAATATTACAATTTATATAAATTATTATTAATAGAAATGAAAAAGATATTTCTGAACATTATTTATATAAATTATTTAATAAAATAGATAAGCTAGCAATAAATTATAGTATTTTAAATTTAATAAAAATAAATGTAAGTTTTTTTAATGTGAATAAAATTAAATGTTAATTTTATTAATTATAGTATTAACATAATATTTAAAAATGTCACATTAATGTTAATTTTTATTAAAATTATATAAAGAATCAATATGTTCCTATATTCTAGCTTAATGGAATAAAAGGTAGTTACATGCATTTATATTAATATTAATAATTAATAATTTTATCTTAATCATATTATATAAAAATCATAATTAAAACTTTAAACAAATACTTTTATTTATAAAAACGTTTGGAAGAGGTTATATAAACATTGGATTGATTATTTACTTTTATTTATAAAAACGTTTGGAAGAATGTATAGTTATATAAACATTGGATTGATTATTTTAAAGCAATTGGTTGGATTGATTATTTAAAGCATTTGGTAGCGGTAAAATAGTAGATAAGGGAAAGCTTAATGGGGAACAATGAATTGAGATAATTTAGTAGGAAAACAGTAGATAAGGGAAATCATAAAATTTTTGTTTATAAAATGGGGAAAAATGACAAATAGTTGAGATAATTTAGTAAATTTGGTTTTATAGGCAAAATAATAATTCATTTTATAAAAAATAGGTAAAATAATAGTAGTTTTATAGGCAAAATAATAGTTCATTTTATGAAAAATAGTCAAAATAATAGTTCAAAATAGAGAAAATAATACTTCATTTTCACTTTTCCTAACAGAAAATAATTTTATAATTTATAAAATTAAATATTTTGCAACTTCATTTTAGAAAATTAATTTTAAAAAAATAAAAATAAAAATAATTGTTTTTTATTGGTTGAAATTAAGTAAGAAAAACAAAACTCATTGCAAGATTAAATTGATACGTATTCTAAAGCATTGAAAACTCTACTTCTATAATCTAGATAGACCGCTATTAAGAAATACACACACTTGTGTAGAATGCTTTTAAAGAACAATAGACATCCCTCACAAGTGACGTGCGATGAGCATATATAGAAGCTCTTCCAGGTGACGTCAGTACAAGCCAACCAGTTGCTCTTGCTTTCCTCTCGTTTTTCTTTGTTTAGTCCAAAAATGTGGGTGGCATAGGCATCTCATAAATGTTCTAACATTGCAACCTTATCCTGTCACCAGATGGTCCTCTTTCACCAGAGTTGCTTCATTCAATCATCTCGATATCTACAACTCTTCTACTCTCTGCGCTATGACACGCTCAATAAAATGCACATAATCCAAAACAAATAAGCAAGGAATGATGTATGCATTATTTGCAAAGTTTATCTATAACAGAGGCAAGAGCCAGCTTTCTCTCACTCTGCATCTTACAATTTCTTTGCGATTGGGTTGAGTTGAAACTCGAACAATAGCCTTAGTTAGTAAGGGAATCAGCTATTTGTTTGGTTGAGAAAAGATGGAGACACCAATACTACCTGTGCATAGCCACCCTGGCGATAAGGCAGAACAAGAGCTTGGCTTCGTTTGTTCCTGAAAGAAATGCAATTGGCAAAGACTTCAGGTGAGTTTTCTCTTGTTTCCATGCATCTGTCACTCATCAATTTGTTATGTTTTGAAGAGATTTATGAAATGATTAGCCTACCTCACTGCAGGTCGTATTATACAGAAGGTGAACGGAAGGCTATTGTCGAAGAGACTTACCATAAAAATCATGCTTATCAGACGTTTGAATCGGTAAATGCCGAATAATATAGCCTTTGTTTAGAGTGTCTTAGTTGGTAGAGTACTCTAGCAATAAATGAAAAGTCTTAGATTCAAGGTTTTACCTGGTTCATGAGTATGTGGTATCTGGTCCATATAAAATTGTGGTATCAGATTAGGAGACCTGCGATGTGGGTTAAGAAGGATGTTGCAAATAAATCACTGATGATAATTTATGTTATTACAGGTGCAGCAGATACGACCTTTACAGCAAAAGTAGCGTTCGCACTGATGTGGAGAAACTCAAACCGTATTATCAGTCTCTCATTCAGAAAAGTAGGCCATTCACCCAAATCGAATCAAATCAAATCCCATTCATTTTGAAGTTTGGTGTGATGTAATGTTGTGTTTTATTTGGCAGTATTTTCCAGCGAAGGTGAGGTGGTAATGAGTAGCGTGGCAGCAGAATCTGCGAAATCATCCAAGTGGCGCTCCATTGTTTATTTTGATTCAAGTTAAAAGCTCCTCCAGTATTCTAATCTTGTGTTCGTAGAATACCGCTTTGTATTCAATCCAAAATGTGTCATGTATCGATTTCTTTTCTTTTCCCAATAAAAATTGCATACTTACTTTTCAAGGGAAAGTCCTCCATTAGAAGGCGGTTAATTAATAAAGACTTGGCAGTACGTCCAATTATATTCCTCATCCACATTTTATACTTCAATTTCAATTGGGCTAGAAAACATCGACAGACTCTAGTTATTAGATTTTTTACCTTTAAATTAAAATATAAATTATCATGCATAATTAGATTGAGAGACATTGGCAATAAAAGGTGGAGCGTAATGATGTAAGTGTCTTTAACAAAAACATTGAAAAGTGGATATATAATTTAAAAAAATTAATTTTTAAAATTAATTTAATAATTCTTTCAAAAACATGTATCTTTTATTAATTAATTGTAACAAGAAGTAAATAAAAGATAGAGACTATTAAATAATTTAAAGTAAAATAAAAATAAAATAAACTACTATACATTCCTTAAATTAATAAAATTTTCTTTAAAAAAATAATGTTTTCAAAATTATAAAAAAAATAGCTCTTCAATACATTTAACTTAAAACACCATACCTTAAATTTTGGTATCTTTTAGATGGATGTATTTAAGATATCTATACTAGTTTATATAATAATAAAGTGTGGAATGTGATGATGTGAAATCATTGACAATTTATAAATAATAATTGAGTACTAATAAAAGAGATTGGTTATAATATATATGTGGCTCCTATAAGCCACATCAAAAGCCCCATCAAGACAAAAAGAAAACACTTAAAAAAGAGATTACAATAGTGATTACATTAGTTTATGAACAAAAAACATCAAGAAGTTTTGAAACTTTTATCAAGATAAACACTCATCTAAACAAAACATTATAAAAGAGAACATATAGATTAAACTTTTTCATGGTCCGAATCTGAGGTAGAAACATTATCATGATCCCCTTTCTTATTATCCTCCATATTTTTTCTTACTCTGAAGGAGTCCAGTCCTTTAAATATTTGAAAGTTGTGTCTCTGATTAGTTCATACTGGTGCTGCATACAATATTGGTTTTGAAAGTCAACATATTCTTTGTGATTTTTTTATCAACCTTCCTTAAATCATGAGGCCAAAAATATGTAAACTGGACATCAGATTTGTAGATAGGAGTAAAACCTTTATCCATGATCTTCATAAATCTTTCAGTGGTGATCTCCATGGTTTGTCATCCCACAATAATGGGTTGGGACATCATGATTTTTTTTCTTAAAATCTCATATTTTTTAGAAATAATTCACAACTTAAGCCTTGAGGGGTTCTATCTAAAGGGTTTTAATTGAAGAGGATTAGATAAGACCCCCTTAGATCAAACTCCCTTGGATAGAACCCCTCTAGTCTTAAATCATACCCACAATGGAGTCTCCTTTGCACCTATCAAAATGCTGACAAAAACCACTTTTTATTTACCTTTTAAGGGATCAAATAAAGTCATTTAGAAATTATTTTTTGTAAGTATTTAGATATTATTATAAGCTTTCCAAAAGTATAATTTTGAATATTTTTATTCTATTATTATATTTATATTTTATTTCTTGTGAATGTAGGTTTTTCATCAAACATCAAGTTATTTGTTTCACACATGCAAAAAAGTAAAAAAATAGAGAAAAAATCTAAAAAATATGTGTGCACTAGGTAATGATGTTCTTTATTTATATTAATGATAGAGTAGAAAAATTAATACACTGTTTTCATCAACCTCATATTTGAGACAAAAAAACAAACTTTTAGCACTATAGAGACAACTAAAACATTACTATTTTAGGACAAATTATATTGTTTTACATAAGGCTAATATGTTGATAAGTACTAAAAGGCTGATAATCCATAAATTAAAACTGTGGGACTTAATGTACTATTGGGAGATCAACTTCCATCCCATCTTTCAATTGATATTTCTTCATTGGATTGGACAACAACCAAATCAAATTTTTGGCCCTCATTTGCATGAAGCCTGGTGATGTACTGCTCCTTCCTTGCCATTTTTTCAAGCACTTTGTTGTAGCTATCTAGTAGCTTAGCCAAACCTCTTTGGTTGTTCTAATTATTGATGGTTTGGCTAGTGAGCAAAAGATCCCAACCATATAGATAGAGTCCTTATCTACCCCCATTCAAGTGGATTTTGTGGTAGTTTAGGTCACGTTAAATTCTCTTTGGAACTCCCTCATGGCACTTAGAAACACCTCCTGCTCTTCCCCTTCTAGCTGATAGGCATGGACAAAATGATTTTCAGCCTTGTGAATCCTTGCAAACCAGTCCCTGATCATGTTGATGAATTTTGCGAGCTCGCTCTCAATGTACAAGGAAACCTACAATGCAACATGAAGATATGTGAGCCTTTTGTGAGACTTAGTAAGGGATCTTCTCGTTCCTTGGAACTTTTCCCCATTCCTAGCTTTCTAGATGTGCCATAAAATTTCAGTAGACAGTAAAATCCAAAAAAAGTTGTACTCTTTTTTCAAATTTTTATCAAACATTAAAATATTTTCCCAGCTAATTCTATCATTGCTGTACCAAATATTTAAATTGCCACAGAACAATTTCCATATTTCCTTAGCATAAAGACAATAAAAAAGAATATGTTCTACTGATTCAAGTGTTCTACATAAATTGCAAATATCCACATCATCCTGCTTAGTTTTGTAAGGAATCCTTTGGAGAAGTACAAGCCATCTGAAATAGGATTTTTTTAGCTCAAGGCTGCTGCACCACACATCAGTTAGAATTCTATTCCAATCTTTAGCATTTAAATTAATATTCCAACAATGATTTAAGTGTTCAAAAACTGAGTTAGCACCTGCAAGATCTTTATAAATGATCTAAGCTTTGAGTTTGGAGATTGGTCCCCCATCCTTCTAGACAATGTCATTCGCTGGGTCAAGAGCTTTACTGGTATCCAACGGTAGGCTATTGTCTCTACAGGCATATGTAAGCAAGGAGTAGGTTCTAAAGTTGGACGTTGGGAGCTCAAATTCATCAGCCAATTTGCGCAAGCTTTTAAGCTCACCCTCTACAAAAATGTTATCAAAAGTTTTTATTCCTTTTTGAAACCAACTTTTAGCCGAGTAACCCTACAAAAGGGAAAGGGGCTTATCCTTGTGTTAAATGTTCCACCAGATAGAGCTGTAACACTGTCACTTAACATTGTTTTTGAGGTAAACATTGGTAGATTTAAATTGGACATTTGGTTCAATGAATAGCTCCCAAGCCTTCCAGAGGCTCTTGAAGACCACTAAACTAGTTGGGGACATTGGGTTCTTGTTCATGAGAATGTCACACAAGGGAAGCCTCTTCCAGGTTTTAGCATGCTTTGGGACAACCATCATGATATTGTTCCTTACCAGAATTTTCCATGGTTCATTCCCATCTAAGGCCTTCACAATCCACTTTGAAGCCAAAGCAATTCCTTGCAATCTAAGATCCTTTAGGCCTAATCCACCTTGCAATTTGTCCATGCAACACCAATCCCATTTCACTGCATGTTTTTTCTTTTTCCCTTTTCTGTCTGACCAGATGAATCTCCTTATCTTTTTTTTGTATTTCATTAACCTGATAGTTGGGAAAGAACCACACAGAGGCAAAATAGATACTGTAGGAAGATAATATATTTTGGTAGACTTGGATTCTCCCTACTAGGGAGAGGTATTGCCTGTCTCAGCTATCCAACTTCTTCTCAATCTTCCCTTTTATCTAGTTCCACATATCTTTGAGGTTGGGATTAACCGCAAAGGGGATACCCAAATATCTTACTTGTAGGTCCGACCCTCCCCATTGAAAACTATAATCCTTGAGCCATTATGGGGGCTTGCTTTCCCAACTCAAAGCAACAGATTTTTCATTATTAATTTTGGCCCCTGATGCCAAGCCAAAAAAGTCTAGTTTTAGCATAAGGGCTTCAACATTGGGTTTATCTAGGATCGGAAAGAGTACAGTGTCATTCGCAAAGTGAACATTAAGGAGTTCATTCTCATCTAGTGATCTTATCCCTCTGATCTTAGGTGCAATGGTATTCTCTCTCAATAGGTAGAATAGTGCATTAGGGGCAATTACAAAGAGTGCAGGGGCCAAAGGGCAACCTTGTCTAATGGATCTTTGCAGTGTGATCTCCTTTGAGAGTGCTCCATTAACATCCACCTGTGCATTGGCATCTTTAAGGAGGACATCAATCATTTTACAAAAAAGAGGAGGGAACCCAAAAGCTTGGAGAATACCCCTTATGAAGTCCCATTCCACCTTATCATAGGCTTTTTCAAAATCTAGGAGAAGCATAACCTTTTGTTGAGATACCTTGGCCCATTGCATAGCTTCCCAGCTAGTGATTAGATTTTCAAGGATATATCTACCCTTGATAAATCCTGTTTAAGTGTCGTTGATGAACCTTGGGAGGATGTTTTCCAGCCTTAGTGCAAGGACCTTGGCCAATATTTTGTAGGACACGTTCAGGAGGGTAATTGGCCTCCAATTCTTAACCATAGTCTTGTCCCCCCCCTTAGGCAATAGTTTGATTATTCCTTTATTAATCTTCCCACCTAGAGTGCCTATGCTTATGGCATCTTCATAGACCTGAAGCAGGTCTTCACTAATCCAGTCTGCAAAACATTTATAAAATTCCACAGGAAGCTCGTCAGGACTTGGGGACTTGTCATTATTCATTGAGGCAATAACACTGATAATTTCATCCTTAGTGAGGCTTTCCTGAAGTTTACAAGCATCTTCCTCAACAATTTTTCTTGGTACAATCTTTTGCAAAGTTTCCCTTGCATTGCAATGAGCATCTAATCCTCAAGTAAAAGTTACATGTAGAAGGATTGGAATTGCTTTTAGGATTCCTTCTTGGTCATTATCAATTCTCTTGCCATCCTAAACTCGACACTTGCTCCTTCGTATTTTTTCTTTAAGTATTTTAAATAAAATTCAAGGATCCTTTGTCCCCACATGCTAGCATCCAATAGCTTGGCTCTCAATTTTGTGACCATTTACTTTATAGTTTTGAATCTTCTTGTTATCTTTTGGTTTTATCATTTCTTCCCTAAGGAGGATACATTATCTGTTCTCTTGCATGAGGAAGTTTACAAGCATCTTCTCAACAATTCTCCTATAATATTTTACAAAGTTTCCTTTTCAGATTGCAATGAGCATCTAATCCCCTCTCCAAAGTAAAAAGCTACATGTAGAAGGATTGGAATTGGTTTAGGATGCCTTCTTGGTCAGTTATCAATTCCTTGCCATCCCAAACCTGATTAATTTGCTCCTTTAGATTTTTTCTTTAAGCATTTTAAAGAAAAAATTGGATCCTCTGTCCCCACATGCTATCCAGTTTAGCTTGGCCCTGACCTTTAGACCATTTACTTTATGGTTTTGAATCATCCTTAAGCTATCTCTAGCCTTTATCATTTCTTCCCCAAGGAGGATATCATTCAAGGTTCCCTACAGCTTGCTTTCAACTTCCAGAAGGACAGTTTGTAGTTCATTTTCAACCCTCCTGGCATCAAGTGCCCTTTTCTTGCCAATTGTTTGAAACAACTTCCTCCAACCTTCTACATTGTTGTTCCATTTATCCATGGCAGATTCCTCTTTTAACATCCATTTGTTGATTTCCCTAAGGGATTCAATAGCCTCTTTGCAGTCCTCATATTTAAGAAAACTTGTATTTAGGAAGAATGGGGTTCCCTTTTTCTTTGTCTTTGGCCTAGCATGACATATATTTAACTCTTCCAAGATAGGATGGTGATCAGAGAGTGTGTAGGGGTAAACACACACTCTCCTACCTTCTTTATTGGAGACAAAGCTGAAGTGGTCCTTATTGGCATAGAACCTATCGAGCCTACAATAAATCTTGTTCCCACCTTTCTGAGAATTGCACCAGGAAAACCAGATCCCCTTGCTCTCCCTATTTCCATTTTCCAATGGGTCAACCAGATTGAGCTTATGTTTTAGCTTGAGCCAGAAATATTTTTTGTTTCCTTTCCAAATCATGTTAGCCCCACCCCATTTATCCTCTGTATGCTCTATCATATTAAAGTCTCCTCCCACAATCCAAGGTATGTTAGGGAGGATGGAAAACCACTACCAAATCCTGGCTCTATCTCTATAATCATTAGGTGCGTAGACAGAGCAAATACCAAAAATGAAATCATCAATTTTAATTGTCACCCATACCACCCTGTTGCAAGGTGATGTACCACTATCAACTATCAATGGGGATCAATTTTTCCCTATTAAAATGGAAGCACCCCCTTTCCCATTCTCATGAGTGGTGGACAGGAAGGAGGCCTCATTCCAAATAAATCTTAAGTTAGTCTCCAGTAAGAACCCCACGACTTTAGTTTCTTGTAGCAAAACAAAATCCTTCTTTTTAACTAGGTTTAAGAACCTTCTAATTATATATTTTATGTCAAGAGACTTAAGCCCCCTAACATTTGAGGAGATACAGTTAATGTTCATCATTAACCACTATTTCAGTATCCATT